>BTPG01000006.1:185938581-186249560 GCA_036245525.1 Semisulcospira habei | reverse complement strand
AGCGCTGATGGGCTGAGAACCTCTTGGGCCAAGAATTATAACAGCAGCCTTTAGAACCAAGAAAAAGCTCAAGCTGAACGTCATCCAGTGTTATGCGCCCACCAATGACAGTGACGAGGAAGAAAAACAAGAGTTCTACGACCGACTCCAGAGTGCCGTGGACAAATGTGCGGTGCGAGAAATCACCATCGTCATGGGCGATTTTAATGCCAAAATAGGGGAGGACAACACCGGATACGAAGAGGTGATGGGGAGACAGGGACTAGGCTCGGAGATGAGTGAGAACGGGGAGAGGTTTGTAGACTTTTGTGCTCTAAACCGACTTGTCATTGGAGGCAGCATCTTCCCACACAGAAGAATACACAAAGCAACTTAGGTCTCACCTGACCATACAACAGAGAACCAAATAGACCATATCTGCATTAGCAAGAAATTTAGAAGATCCCTTCAAGATGTTCGAGTGAGGAGGGGAGCAGATGTCGCCTCAGACCACCATCTGCTTACCTTAAGAATGAAGCTCAAGCTAAAGAAAAGCCGCACAGAGACAACAAGAAGACCGCGCTATAATGTAGGCCTCCTGAGAGAAACTGGAGTTAGAGAAGAGTTCAAACTGGTGCTGTCCAACCGGTTTCAAGCGCTACAGGAGCTAGTAAATGAAGAGGAGGCGGTCACCACAGAGCAGCAGTGGAAGGCAGTTAGAGAGGCGCTGAACTCAACCTGCAAAGACACTGTAGGGTTCAGGAAACACCACCACAAGGACTGGCTGTCGGCACAGACCTTGAAGAAGATAGAAGCGAGGAAGCAGAAGAAAGCAGCGGTCAACAACAGTCGCACGAGAGCAGCCAAAGTAAGGGCACAGGGGGAATACTCGGAAGCCAACCGCGAGGTGAAGAGGAGTATCAGGGCAGACAAGAGGGCCTACACAGACAGCCTGGCAGCAGAGGCAGAAAAGGCAGCAGGCAGCGGCAACATGAAACAGCTCTACGACATTACCAGAAGATTGTCGGGTAAGTATGGCCATACAGAAAGACCAGTAAAAGACAAAGAAGGCAAGCCTATTGCAGACAGAGCAGACCAACTCGACAGATGGGCCGAGTATTTTGAAGAGTTACTGAACAGACCTAGCCCACCCGACCCCCCCCCCCCCCCCCCCCCCCCGACATCCAGCCGGCAGAGACCGACCTACCCATCAGCTGTGACAGACCCAGCCGGGAAGAGATCAGAAAAGCAGTGGCATTTTTGAAAAATGGCAAAGCAGCAGGGCCAGATGGCATCCCAGCGGAGTCTCTGAAAGCAGACCTAGAGACAACAGTTGAGATGCTGTACCCACTGTTTGGAAAGATCTGGGAAGAGGAGGTGATGCCAGCTGACTGGAAGGAGGGGTACCTAATCAAGCTTCCCAAGAAAGGCGACCTCAGCAAGTGTT
Source organism: Semisulcospira habei (assembly GCA_036245525.1). Taxonomy (NCBI): domain Eukaryota; kingdom Metazoa; phylum Mollusca; class Gastropoda; family Semisulcospiridae; genus Semisulcospira; species Semisulcospira habei. The sequence goes on along the minus strand of BTPG01000006.1, from coordinate 186,248,134 downwards.
CCAACTACAGAGGAATCACCTTGCTGTCAGTACCAGGAAAGGTCTTCAACAGGATCATCCTAGAGAGAATGAAGAGCTCCGTTGACCCCCAGCTGAGAGACCAGCAAGCAGGATTCAGGAAGAACCAATAATGTACAGACCAGATCGCCACTCTCCGCATCATCGTGGAACAGTCTCTGGAGTGGAGCTCCCCGCTGTACGTCAACTTTGTGGATTATGAGAAAGCATTTGACAGCGTGGACCGAGAGCCTCTGTGGAAACTCCTACGACACTACGGTGTACCCACAAAGCTCGTCCGCCTGATCAAGAGCAGCTATGATGGCATGACATGTCGCGTGATCCACGAAGGGCAGTTCACCAGAGAGCTCCAGGTCAGAACTGGTGTCAGGCAGGGGTGTCTGCTGTCTCCGTTCCTCTTCCTACTGGCCATAGACTGGGTCATGAAGATGACCACAGAGCACAGACGAAGTGGAATACAGTGGACACTATGGACACAGCTTGACGACCTCGATTTTGCAGACGACTTGGCATTACTGTCCCACACTCATCAACAAATGCAGGACAAGACCACGAGGCTTGCTGACATCTCGTCCCAAGTGGGCCTCACCATTTACAAACAGAAAACAAAGACAATGAGGCTGAACGCAACCAGGGAAGAACCAGTCTTGCTTGCTGGCACCCCGTTGGAGGAGGTGGAGTCCTTCACCTATCTCGGGAGCATCATAGACAAAAAAGGCGGCACTGATGCAGATGTCAGAGCACGAATCGGTAAAGCCAGAGCAGCCTTTCTCCAGTTGAAAAAAGTGTGGAGTTCCAGAGAGCTGTCACAACACACCAAAATCCGGATTTTCAACTCCAGTGTAAAAGCAGTTCTCCTATATGGAGCAGAGACATGGAGATTGACAAAAACCACAGTCAACAGAGTACAGACCTTCATGAACAGTTGCCTTAGAAGAATTTTGAAAATCCACTGGCCAGAGAAGATCAGCAACGTCAGACTCTGGGTCCAGCTACCGGGGCCGGGACGGGATTTGAACCCACGACCCGGCGATTCCCTTCGCTCTCCTGCTCCGACGTTTAACCGCCTGAGCTATTTCGGACTCTGACGCCCGGCGGTTTGAGTGCAGAGGTTTTAAGTGACCTCTGATTCTTACATAGATGTGGCACAGCGCACAAACTAAGTCACGCGTTGAGCTTTTCAACAATTAAGTCATGGGGGAAAACGGATTTGTTCAATAGCATGTCCGTTGAAAGGTCCTGGTAAATCAAAGTGGCACAGTTGGAGTGCGCCTGAGTTGATCAGTGTTCAGGTCGTACTCCATAGGCAATAGATTTCCCTGTCCCCCATAACCCGCCCGTGAGGGCCGTCCATGATCACCTCGGTGCTGTGGACGTTAAACCCGAACTAACCAACCAACCCAACCGCCGGGCGAGTGGAAAATAGTCTTTTCCGCTGGCTCTGTGGTATCGACTCGAGTCGTAATCTGTGATAAAGGCACCGTTCAAACTTCCATATGTAACGCGGTTAACGTCTCTTCGTCTGCACACAACTAACATGACATAATTATCAGATAGTCATTAGCAACGGCGCCGCGTATGAGTAACCAATAATTACTATTTAGGATTGTATCAAGACAAATGAGGGGTATGGATATTGGATTATTACCAAATAGTCACGTACAGCGCTCATGCGCGCTGCAAACGAGTAACCGATAATTAGTATTTCCAATTATCAAGGCTAAGGGGTAGTGTATCGGATACTCACAAGCAACGCTCACACGCATTACAAGTGATTAGCCGACAATTAGTACTTCGGTAGGAAAGGCAGCAGTAGTTGGGCGATGATCTGCATGGCCTGGGCTGAATCGTGGCTAGGGTTGCCCGTTAATCCTGATTGTTCCCACCCTCGGGGGCCTTTGATCATGCTTGTGTCGGGCGCAGCAAACGGGTGACCTGCGGCATGCTTGGGAAGTCCACTTGTGACATAATGTGCGGCCTGGCGTGTCCTTGGTCAGCGAATGTGAAGAGGCGTGGCCAGACGAGTGGTTGTATGGTCGCGCTGGGGCCGGGCCGTGGTGTGACGTCATAAAGGGGCCGCCGTGACCCTGCTCAGGTCCGTGGTGAGAACCGGGGCCGGTGTGGGGGTTGTATCGGTTTCGGCGTGCCAGTCCCTGATATTTTGGAAACTGACCGGCGCCCCGGGGAGAAGCGTCATGATGACTGTCCTGGCGAAGATAGCTTCTGGGCTGCCTACTGCCACTGACTTGTCGGTTCAGTTTCACCTGCCTCAGGTGTGTTGTGGGGGCGGCGTGGAGCACCCGCGAAGCGGATGTTCATGGCGAGTTTCATGGCACCGACAGGACTGGGGTGAATGCCATCCTGGTACAGCTTCTTCCTTGGGGCTCCGTTGGCTGTGAGGAAGGTGGGGGTGTTGTCGATGAACAAAATTTTCATCTGATCACAGGCCTCCCTAAGGGCATCATTAGATTCGGAAGCGGGGGCGGAGAGGGGGTGGTTTTGACCTCTCGGGGCATGATGGAAGAGGCCTGAATGCGGGAATTGGGGAAGACGGAGGAATGGAGGCGGATGAGGTGCATCCAAGCCGGCTTGGTGACGGGGCCCTGCTGTCTGCAACTGTTGATGCCGACGTGGAATGTCACCAGGCGAATGTGTGGCATCGTTGGCTGTTCACGGAGCCACTCAGCGAGCTCATTCAGAGTCATTGACGCTCAGCCCCGACACAGACAGATTCTGTACTTTTACTCCGTCAACAGACATCCTCTGCGCATCAACCCTTTTCAGAACCGAGTCGCCGATAAGTAAACGATCGACATCAGTTTTCACGGTCTGGGCTCGCAGGTTGCACAGCGGGGTGCTCGAAGAGGAATTCGAGCGGCCTTGGCTGACTTCACGGGAGTCCTTGGCGGCGTTAGATGTGGTGGCATCACCGGCATCGACATCATCACCAGAGTTGTGCTGCTTCTTGCCAGCACCAATACCGGCACCAGAGTCCTGCTGTTTCTCGCCGCCTTCAGACAGGACAGCGAACATATTTTTCACTGTGATGTCAGGGTGCGGTGTGAGCTGAACATTACAGCTAGGAGACAGAGAATGATGGATGGTGATGATTTGTTTAAGGGGCGCGCAGTATGAGCCGTGGGAGTAGCGGCAGAAGCCGGATTGGCATGTACTTCTGCGGCTGGGGTTAGCGCCTTTAGCTGCCGTACGATCTCGTGGAGCTTACTAGCATGGCTGTCTCTGGAGGAGGTCAGCTGGTTCACGCGATCAGCGGCGAGCCCTTGCTGCTTCTTCGTCACAGGCTCTAGTGACGAGTTGATGGCCTCTGTGACGAATTTGTCGGTGGCTCTGGAGCAGTTTTTTTTTTATTTTTACGTCGCTGTCTCGGGCGTGGGTGTCGAGCTGCGCCTGTAGGTCGTATATAGCGGCACAGCGTGATTTCAGCTCTGACAGCTCCCTGCGTGTTTCCTCCAATGCGGCTGTCAGAGTGCGGATGGTGGCCGAGTTAATCTCCAGCTGTTTCTGCATCTGGAGCATGCACTCTGGATTGGTGACACTAGAGGTGAGGGGAGTGATACCGGCAACCAGGGCGCTTCGTGACCTGATCGGGCGTGTTGACAGTCGCGTCGCCGGAGCGGGGAGGGGTCGCGGTTGGCAGAGTTATGAGAGTGAGGTCACTAATACAAATAGTCGAGTCCCGAGCCCCCAGTGAAAAGTCGCTCACGGGTCAGTGGCTGCGCGGGTTCATCTCGCGTGGCGGTGAGTTGCTCGGGGTTCAATGCGTCCTCGGGCGCATAGTGGAAGGATGGTGGTGGTGCTATAATCAGCTTACGCTTGGTGTGTCGACATGTTTGTATTACTGCTGCTTGGCCCAGCGCTAGTACGGCACACTTAGTTTGTTCCGGGCGAGCAGAAAAACTGGGTCACAGCTGCATGGTGCCCGCGCGAGGATGTAACCCGGCTGCCAGGCCGGCCTCCCGACAAGCGCAGTGCAGTAACTTAATTTCGGAAAATGAGTGTGAAATATGAAGTTCACAGTCCTAAAACTACACCATAGCACTAAGCACAAACAGTCTGCCAAGAATCATAGAGTAAACTTTGCCAGCACAGTATCCAATTGAATGCAGAGAAACTTACACGCGATGCGCACCTTAAGCAAGATGGCGCCTCAGAGTTTTGGTAGTAACAACCATTTTTCGAACTTGCCGTTGCTAATCTACTGATTACAGAGTTACTATCGCACTAATTGTTTTCTACTACTGAAAAGGGAAATTTTTTTTACATGACACAGCACAAGCCAAGAATGAAGAAGAAGATAGATAGATAGATAGATAGATAGATAGATAGATAGATAGATAGATAGATAGATAGATAGATAGATAGATAGATAGATAGATAGATAGATAGACAATAATTGCAACATAAAGATAAACGGCGCCATATGTTTACAGACATAAGAAGATTTAGTGGTTCAGGGATGAATTAGATGAATCTGTTGGCGATTCGACCCCTTTCCATGGCCGAGTTGGTTTTTGGACGAGTTGACTGTCACCAGAATGGGTAATGTCGCTTTTACTAAAAGCTTCCGCGTAAATGGCGTCAGGTGTTGAGTCAGACAAAACTTGATTTTAAATAAAACGTCTCGCGCTTAGAAAGTAATATCTGCACATAGTGACTGCATGTAAGTTGTTTTGTAGCTAAAATTCCTACTGAAATATTAAGAAGAACAGTCCGGATGAAATGTTCGCTGTAATTGCTGCTAGTTACTAAGTTAGCGGTCAAAGCTGGTCAAAGCATCCCTAACTTTTGTGGAGCATTCTGCCTGGAATTAGTAAGGTAAGGTTAATGTCAATTATACATGTAGCATGGAATACCAGTTTGTGTCAAATCCTGCTTGTCGCCGCCAAATCAGGTCACTAGTCATTGTATGGTTATAGAGTGGTTATTAAATTTGCCCACTTCCCTCGACTCTTGGTTAGGGCTTGTCCGTCCCCACTCCGGCGTAGTGATACCCCTTCCCACCTATAGGTATGAGCCTGTGACAAACGATCGTTTGTACCAAAAGTAACAACCCAGTAACAGAAATGTCCAAAGTAACAACCGACAGAGATGTCTTTAAAATAGGCATATTCTAGGCAATGGCTAGTCTTGACTTAACTGACATGTAGGCATGTTAAATTAAGTCATGTGAATGCAGAAAAAGATGATTCTCAGCAACGAATAATTAAATCTGAATCTTTCTGAAAATTTTGGCTGTTTCAGTGGGAAGTCCTTTTGAAATGATGTTTTCTGTAGTTGGTAAATATTGTTCTGGTGGACATACTCAGTAAAATTTAAATCACAAAACACAGTTTGTTGTGTGATTTATCACATTTTACAAAAACGTTCTTCAGTCATCTGTATTTCTGTTATCTCATCTAAGTACAATGACTGAAGAACTTTTTCCTGTCACTCAGGACAGAAAAATGTTTGTTGTCGCACTAGACATAGTCACATACTATTAAGTATTAGACATATATTATGAAAATCATAGATCAGTCCATTTTTGTGAAAAGGAAACTCTGTGAGAGATTAGTCCATTTTGGTGAAAAGGAAACTCTGTGAGAAATGTAAGTATTCCAACAACAATGTTTTCATAGTGGAATCACAAAAAACCCAAATTTTCTGTTGTAGTACGGTTTTCTTGACTAAAAATATGTTGGTTGTTACGTGCATAATGTTTTGTCACAGGTTCATTTTGTTTTTAACCATAGCATTTCAGCCCCTGTCTTTTATCAACATTGCCCGGTTGCACATCAGTACAGTCATCAACATGAGCGAGAATCCAAGTCTTAATGAGAGGAAAAAGAAGAAATCAGTTCACTCACTCAGAAATAACAACTAAGTAATAATAATAATAATTACGGTATTTATAATGTGCTTATCTTATAATAATTATAACTCTATGCATGCATTCACAGCTCGCGCACGCTTTACACAACAACTCACGTACCACAAATACATTACAACAGTCAGCTTGGGGTGGGAGTGTGGTGGTATAGTGCTAGAACTCTCTAGAAATAGTAGAAAATGGCTCCGTCCCCGATATCTTCAAGTCCGCCATTGTCCGTCCTCTCCTCAAAAAACACAACCTTGACCCAAACGAACTCAAGAACTATCGCTCAGTCTCCAATCTCTCTTTTCTGTCCAAGCTTCTTGAGAAGGTTGTTCTCAACCAGCTCAACTTCCACCTCGCAACAACCTCCTCAGTCCATTCCAGTCTGCCTATCGCAAACATCACAGCACTGAAACAGCCCTTCTACAAACGATCTGCTTCTCTCCACCGACTCGGGCAACATCTTACACTAGTCGATCTCTCTGCCACCTTTGACACTATAGACCACTCTATCCTCCTCCACCGCCTCCACCACTCTTTCGGCATCACTGACTCTGCCCACTCCTGGTTTCTCTCCGACAGACAGCAGTGTGTCACCATCAATGGCGTCTCCTCCAACCCAGTCATGCTCTCCTGCAGAGTTCCACAGGGGTCCGTCCTGGGCCTGGTCCTTTTCACACTCTACACCTCTCCTCTGTCCAACATCATCCAGTCTCACCGCATACACCACCACCTCTACGCTGACGACTCACAACTACTAGACAAAGACAAACTCGACAACACTCAGTCACTACTGACTCGCACGGCTGACTGCTACGAAGACGTGAAAAACTGGATGGCAGCAAACAAGCTTAAACTGAACGACGACAAAATGGAAGCCATACTGGTAGGCACTCGTCAGAAACTTTCCCAGCTCCCTCCCTCTATACCTTCAACTCGATAGCACCCCCATCTCCCTCTCTGACTCGGCCAATAACCTCGGCATTATCCTCGATTCCTCTCTGTCCATGACCAGCTTCGTCTTCGCCACGGCCCAGGCATGCTATTTCCACCTTCGCCTCATCAGTCAGATCAGAAAATACCACACTACCGAAGCTGCCACCAAACTTGCTGTCTCTCATCTTATCTCGCATTGACTACTGCAACTATCTCCTTTCCAGCCTCCCACACTCCACCACTTTCACTCTCCAGCGCGTCCAGAACAATGCTGCCCGTCACGTCTCGTCCTCAGAAAGAAAAAAATCCGACCACATCACTCCCTTGCTCAAACTCCTTCCCTGGCTACCCATCCCCCAACGCATTCAATACAAGATTCTGTCTCTCTGCTACAAATCCCTGAACAACTGCGCTCCTGCCTATCTCTCCAACTTACTTCACCCCTACACACCTTCCTGCTCCCTCCACTCTGCCTCTGACCCTCTCCGCCTCCACATCCCTCGCACCAAACTTAACACTTTCAGTCCCCGCTCCTTCTCCGTATACGGTCCATCCACCTGGAACACTCTCCCACTCTCTCTCCGTCAGAAACAGTCTCTCTCCTCCTTCCATTCCGCCCTCAAAACCTCTTTCAACAGTATTAGCACTATATCACCACACTCCCCACCCCAAGCTGACTGTCGTAATGTATTTCACTATTTGTGGTACGTAAGTAATTGTCTAAAGTGTGCGCATGCTTGCGCGAGTTGTGAGTGCGCGCTTAGAGTTATAATTATTTTAAGATAAGTGCATTGTAAATACCGTAATTATTATTATTATTTTAGAACTGTTGAAAGAGGTGGGTTTTGAGGGCGCACTGGAAGGAGGAGAGAGAGTGTTTCTGATGGAGAGAGATTGGGAGAGTGTTCCAGGCGGATAGACCGTATACTGAGAAGGTGTGGGGGCCAAAATTGCTGAGTTTGGAGCGGGGGATGTGGAGGCGGAGAGGGGCGGAGGGAGCGGGAAGGAGTGTAGGGGTGAAGTAAGTTGGAGAGATAGGCAGGAGAGCAGTTGTTCAGAGATTTGTAGCAGAGAGACAGAATCTTGTATTGGATGCGTTGTGGGATGGGAAGCCAGTGAAGAAGTTTGAGCAGGGGAGTGATGTGGTCAGATTTTTTTTTCCTGAGGACGAGGCGGGCAGCATTGGTCTAGAGAGTGGAAGTGGTGGAGTGAGGGAGGCCGGAAAGGAGAGAGTTGCAGTAGTCGATGTGAGATAGGATGAGAGAGATAGCAAGTTTGGTGGCAGCTTCGGTATTGAGGTATTTTCTGATCTGACTGATGCGGCGGAGGTGGAAGTAGCATGCCTGGGCCGTGGCGGAGACGAAGCTGGTCATGGTGAGAGAGGAATCGAGGATAACGCCGAGGTTTTTGGCCGAGTCACTGAGGGAGATGGGGGTGCTGTCGAGTTGAAGGTGGAGAGAGGGAGGAAGCTGGGAGAGTTTCTGGCAAGTGCCTACCAGCATGGCTTCCGTTTTGTCGTCGTTCAGTTTAAGCTTGTTTGCTGTCATCCAGTTTTTCACGTCTTCGTAGCAGTCAGCCATGCGAGTCAGTAGTGACTGAGTGTTGTCGAGTTTGTCTTTGTCTAGTAGTTGTGAGTCGTCAGCGTAGAGGTGGTGGTGTAACTGTATGTGGTGAGACTGGATGATGTTGGACAGGGGAGAGGTGTAGAGTGTGAAAAGGACCGGGCCCAGGACGGACCCCTGTGGAACTCCGCAGGGGAGCGTGTCTGGGTTGGAAGAGATGCCGTCGATGATGAAGTATCACAAGATCAAGAAAATTAGTACACATTTATTGTGAGTTGGTAAAATTTATTCATGAGCATTTCATCTGCAACACCCACATTTAGGGGGAAGGTTGTGAAATAGTCTTTTACTAATAATCCACCTACTGCTATCAACATCATTTATAACAAGCCAACAGTCAGATGCAGCCCTTTGGTCCACCATGAAGCTATACAACATCAATGCCAACCTGATCAAAGTCATGGCAAACCTTTACAACAAGGCCACTAGCGCAGTCTGCTTCAACAGCAAAATAGGAAACTGGTTTAGGACTACAGTTGGAGTCGGACAAGGCTGCTTGCTCTCACCTACTCTTTTCAACATCTTCCTGGAAAGAATCTTGATGGACACTCTGAAAGATCATGAAGGAACTGTCAGTATTGGAGGCAGAACAATCACGAACTTGCGCTTTGCGGACGACATTGATGGCCTTGCAGGAACGGAGAAGGAGCTAGCTCAGCTGGTCGGAAAGCTGGATAGTACTGCCATTGCGTATGGGATAGAAATAAGTGCAGAGAAGACCAAACTGGTGACCAATAACGCCAGTGGCATTGGCACTGAAATCATGGTTGGAGGCCAAAAACTGGAAACAGTTAAGAAATTCAAATACCTAGGAGCCATTGTGATAGATGAGGGATCAAAACCAGAAATACTGTCCAGGATTGCGCAGACAACAACAGCACTGACAAGATTGAAGACCATATGGAAGGACAGAAACATCACACTCTGCTCCAAGATCAGACTGAATCGCTCCTTAGTCATGTCAGTATTCTTGTATGCCTGCGAGTCATGGACCCTCACAGCAGACCTCGAAAGGAGGATACAAGCCACTGAAATGAGATGTTTTCGTAGGCTGCTTGGCATCTCATACAGAGATCACATCACAAACGAGGAAGTGGGAAGCAGAATCAGGCAAGCCATCGGGCCCTATGAAGACTTATTAGCCATTGTGAAAAAATGCAAACTGAAGTGGTATGGGCATGTCACGCGTTCAGCAGGGCTTGCCAAAACAGTCCTGCAAGGCACGGTGCAAGGAGGACGAAGGAGAGGAAGACAGAGGAAAAGATGGGAGGACAATATCTCAGAGTGGACAGGACTGAAGTTGGGCAATACGCTGAGAATGGCAGAGAACAGAGAGGAATGGAGGGAGCTGGTTGCCAAGTCATCAGTGGTGCCCCAACGGTCGGCAAGACTACGGGATATAGATAGATAGATAGAAAGAACAGTCAGATCATCCCACCAACCCCCATTGGAAGTTGAACAGCCTGTAGAAGCCCAGTGGAAGGAGATTGTGCTTGTACAGTCACTGGACTCCTTTGACGCCAGGCTGTTCGAGCTTCCCAATATCCTCCGTCTCCTCCCCCCCCCCCCCCCCCCAGCCCCACCCCGCCCCGCCCCGCCCTTTTTTTGTACCCTATGGACACTACCCAGTACAGCAACGTGATCTTAGCAAAATGGTGATGGTTGTTTTAGTCCTTTTCATTCTGATAACCTATTGATAGAAATAAATTTGACAGATAGTTCAAGGGTAGTGCCAGATAGCTTGATGCCTGAGGCACCAAGCTGTTCTGGCACCACCTTTGAACTAAACCTATTCAATACTCTGTCTTTGTAATCACCTTCATGGTGGACAAGAGAAATTGAAACTGGGGATCAGGTTCCTACTGCACTTGTCATTTTGTACTGGGTGTTTTATGTGAAACTAGTGTAAACTGTAACCTTTATCATATGCTTCACTGCAGATTCCATTAATTTTCCATCCTGTGTAATGTTCGTTCTAGTGTTGTGTTTTGTGTTAACTAGGTACCTTGATTTGAGCTGAACTAGGGCTTCTGGGCACTACTGTGGACACAAAATGGAGTTACATGACCTGCTTTTGACAGCAAACGTGAAGATAGAGATTGATGTGGCGGAGGAAGATGAGACTTGCATAAAGCAAGAATACGATACCCGTACGTACACACTTATGCTTACAAAGATCTCTGTATACAAACTGTGAACTTGTGTGAACCCGGTGTTTGTGGGTGAATTAGGTTGGGGAATATAAGAAGCCGAAGCAGAGGTCGCGTTGACGTACTTTTATTTGTCGGTTATCAAATAGCAGAAAACAAACAGCACCTAGGACAAATACAACAAAACATATCAGAAATCAGGCATCAGAACTGTCCGATTTTCGGCGATTTTCAGATTTTCCTGGCCCCTGTTTAATAACACTTTTGACTTCTTATGTGCCAGGAAATGGCTTTAAATAACTCTACAATTCTTCAAAATCGCCGTTTTCAGATTTTTTTTGGGTGAACAGTTCTGATGCCTGAGAAATGGTGCCAGACAGTTGCATCATACAAATACTGTATTCACCAAATGAACCAACTTATTAATTTGAGTCATAACTAAGGCTGAAACGTCATGTTGGCACTAAATTATAATTAAAACCAAAAGATCAATGTGAGGCATCACATAATCATCAAAGATACACATGATCGAACATACCACATCATGATATTAAATGGCGACGAAGCATGAAATCAGCATGCAAATCAGGGCATTTAAGGCGTCTTGACTATAGTGTAAGTAAATTATACAAACACTACCAGTAACCGAACATGTAGTGAAATGGGAAACGACTACAACACAACCTATAGCAGGTGCAACCATTTATCTCCCTAAATATATAGTCTTTCCTAAATCTATAAAGTAACATACACACAACAGTCCTTTTGGTCGCTTTTTGCACTCGCATCACTTTCAAACTAACGCGCTTTGTACTTCTGGTTCCGCAGTCGTACACAGACTCTCACTCATCCATACAATGGGTACACTAGGGACAGGGACACTTGCGCGCGCACAATCATACTACTTACTAGCACTCACACCGCGTTCATACATAACCTCCCTACTCAGACCTAGCTATAGACACAACACAACACATCACATACATTCCTTGGGCACAATCAAGTGGGAAGAGATGTCACATACTTAAATCAATAGTCACTCTCATCCAGTGTGTGTAACACAGAACAAAGGAGGAGATAGGCAGAAAACTTAAGTGTAGGTTGTGGCTTACTTGCATGTGCAAAAGTAGTGACCTAAGTCTATGCAAAAGCAACAATACAGACCCAATGCAAACAGGCATCAACATGCAAAGCAAAGCAACCTCAATAATCAAATCAAAAGAATATGTCAAACAATATATTTTACACAAACAGAATGTTCAAGGCAAGGACAGTGAAAAGGAAAGAAAAGAATAATGCGTCATACACAACTTGTGGCCCACAGGGAATACTGTGTGTTGTTCCTGTGATTCCGGACCCAATGGCACCAGGCCATAGGATGCAGTATAACAGACCAATTTAGATGTCCCACACCCTAGCACGCTATAAGCTCAGCTCATGTGTCGGTCTGCGATTCCGGACCCAACGACACCAGGCCGCAGGATGCAAAATCACAGACAAACACTACACTGGAATTATTAAGTGACGCATAAGGGCCGAACACTGTGTCAATCTGCAATCCCGGACCAAACGACACTAGGCCGCATGATGCAAAATCCCAGACCGACACAACATGTGAAAGAGAGAGAGAGAGAGAAATCTGCATCTTAAAACATGAACAATTAATGTGACATCAAGAGTGTGGATCCGGACCTTAAGAACTTTTACTAAAACAGGCTGCCGGTGCCTTTAATCCCCAGTCACATAATATACGTATAAGGGGCGCCATGTGCGCATACGTCGAACTCACTAATAATTACTATGCACTAACCTGTAGAGAAAAGGATCATTTCATAGGAGTGTGCAACCGACTACCCAGAAAATCAGCGAGTGTTGCCACTTGTTGTAACAGATCAAAATAAAAGCCTTGACCAGTTAGATGAATGTATTTAATGTTATAATCAAACACTGCCGATCATACACTAAATTTGGAAAGGTAGACATCGGTCGCGTTACTCTGCTCGACCCAATGTAAACAAGCAGACGACAAATAGCGGGTCAAAGGTCAGACCAAGATGGCTGTATTTTAGCACTCGTGATGTCACACATATTGCCTGAGAGTGGAATTCACCCGGAACTAAGCACGACAAGGTGAGAAAGGATAGCAGCGGCAAGAAAGCCCAATTAAACATGAAATAAAATGCATCAAGCACACAATACAAATAACGTATCAAAATCATATATGATCTCAAAACAAACATTCGATGGCAAATCAAACCAAACAAATGAATCAAGCAAAACAACAAGCACTGAAAGCATCTTCGATCAGTACAACAATCAAGCTTGCATCAAAATAGCTGTCATGTTGTTTTGCCCTGAATACTTCCTTCAGATATGCAGAGTGTTACAAACAAAATTGGCACAGTGCCAACGAAGCGAAATGAAAGTGTGCGTCATACTGACGAACTGATCACTCAGTCCTGCCTCTCTCTTCGTTCAACTTTCGGTCGACCAGCCACAACAGTCATAAATTCAGCGGATAATCTGGCACTGAAAATATGCTACTCGACAGCAAAGGAAACTAACACTTAGACATCAGGCAAAATGGGAACATAGCGAAGCAACTTGTTGCAATCGTATCTAAAGAAAGGCCGCTAATGGCCGACTGTCAGACACAGGGCAAAACCGACAATCTAGCTCGTAAACTCTTCATCAGTTCCAATAAACAGCCCGTCGATAGAATAACATCATTCATCAATGCACAATGTAACAAAATATAACTTACGGATATCCCAGTGGAGATACGGTTGAAGATAAGCTCAGTGATGGCTCAGAGTGGTAGTAGCTATACTGTCAGTGGGGCGACTCTTAGGACAAAGACTTTCCGCTCTGGCACTGACCGGCTTAAATACTCTGCGAGCGAATCGCAAAGAGAGCAACACGGCGCAGACCAAGACATGGTCCCAGACAGACCGAAAACTGGGTAAAGGCCCCGCCACACGAGCCGGTTGTGCCCCGATTTCGAAGCCGATTCCGATCCGATTGCGATCGGATGACGTCAATTATCAGATCCAGTCCCAATCGGCTGGGAATCGGGTGTCTAGAACCTGCTCTATTTTGCCGATCCGATTCGGCCTCGGTTGTAAGCTTCAACCAATCAGAGCGCGTCTCGCAAAGCATGTCGTTTCACAGTTTGCAAATGGCCGAACACGCCTGTTGTGATCACTGATCAGTACCACCGCCGTTGCCGCTGATGTTTCGCACGCCTCTTCCCGAATATGATGCAAAACTGCTGATAATGCAAGCACATCATCATCACTGTCAAAACTAGCAGTCATTTTGCAGAACAGGTACGACTTTGATCTTCGGTTCAAACCGGTCGGCTAAACAAGTCGGGAAATGTCAGTGTGGCACTGCTAACGTTTTTTAGTCCGGCCCGATCACCTACCGATTCGAAAACTGATCGGGAATCGGCCTCAAAACCGGGCTCGTGTAGCGGGGCCTTAAATCTGTGCTTCTTAGCTACTACAAAAAGAGCCATAACTCATAATTACTTATCACAAAGGCTTCGGGTTTGAAGCAAAAGACAGGAAATGTGAATAGCCACTAGCTACCATAAACTATATTTTAGAGGGAAGTCCTAGGAATTTATTATTAAATTTTAAAATGGGCTAAGAGAGCTCATTGGAATTTGTAAAAGTAAGAAAATCGCTAATTGAACTATGGTGGTCATAAAATCACTAAACGCAGAGCATATGAGTAGAAGGGGAGTTGCATGAGGAAACTGATGTGAGTTACGGATTCTCGATCGGTAAAGCCGTTAAAAAGTTATAGAGGCTAGAACACAGGCTACCTAACACAACTTTTAGAGTACTACAAAATGACTAGCTGACTGACTCGTTGCTGGGTTGCGGCCCCTGGCTAAGCGTGGGTAGCGTGAAGGCTAAGAGACTTGGGTGACCAGAGGGTAAAGGAATAAAAAAAAAAACACATCATAGCGTCTCAGCTGGAGGGACCGCGTCAGCCGGTTACAAAACACTTATACTTACTTGCAACTTTTTGTTTGGTTGCCTTAAAAATACAACAAAGAGAAAGCATGCGCATGTGCATGTTTTTGTCTTTTTTTTTGTGTTGATTTTTGGCTCACGTGCAAAGCTAAAGGGAGTAAATGTTTTGGGCCAGTGGTCGTCCGTCCGGCGTCCGTGGTAAACTTTAACATTGGCATTTTCTCGGAGACTTTTCAAACCACAGTCTTCAAACTTGGCCCAAGGATACTTTGTGGCAGGATCATTCTAAACATACCAATTTGAGTGATCTCTCACAAAGGTCAAGGTCACAGGGGATTTGGAAATATGTCAAAAATAGCTGTATATTGACATAATTTATTTTTTTCTAAAATACTATTCACAACTTCAAACCCAAACTTGGTACAAAGGTCCCTTATGGTAAGACTTTTCTATGCATACTAATTTGGGTGATCCCTCGAAAAGGTGAAGGGTTACAAGGGTTCAGGAAATGGGTGAAAAATAGTCATATTGTGACAAAAGATGTTTTTTCTCAAATGCTGTTAACAACTTTAAACCCAAACTTACTACAGTACCTGATGATAAGACCTATCTATGCATACTAATTTGGATTACCCTTCGGAAAGATCAAGGGTCACAAGTGGAAATACTCAAATAGGTCCAAAATAGCCATATTTTGACAAAAGATGTTTTTTTTTCTCAAATACTAGTCACAACTTTAAACCCAAACTTGCTACAGAGATACCCGATAGGAAGACCTTTCTATGTACCAGAAGATCCAGCAAATTGGAGTTCCAGAGGCATTGTGCTTCTGGACCCTCGATTTCCTGTTGATGAGACCACAGGTCAATTAAAATTGGTGAAAATGTGTCATCCCCCCTCATTTTATCCATGGGCACGCCTCAGGGGTGCGTGCTCTCCCCTATGCTCTACTCCCTGTTTGCGTTACATGACTGCTTCATGCCATGCCAGTACTAAAGTTCTGAAATTTGCAGATACACTCAAACAGTCCCCTCCCCCTCCCCCTCTTGTGATCAATAGGGAAATCATTGAAACAGTCCAGAACTTTAAGTTTCTTGGCACTACCCTGTCATGTGACCTTAAGTGGGAGGAAAACACTCACCTCATCGTCCAAAGCGCACAGCAGCGCTTGTTCTTCCTGTGACGTCTGAAACGTTTCGGTCTCGGTGCCCACATGTTGATGCAATTTTACCAAGCTGTGATTGAGAGCGTGCTCACCTTTTCGATCACTGTTTGGTATGGTTCCATCATGGCCAAAGAGAAAATCAGACTGAGTAGGGTGGTCAAGACCGCTTCAAAAATCTTCCTAGCCTGGACTCACTGTACCAGCAGCGTCTCTTACGTAGAGCAAGTCTTATCTCCAGTAATTCCACCCACCCCGGCAATGAGCTTTTCCAAAGCTTACCATCAGGACGCAGGTACAGGTCCATCAGGACCAGCAGATTCCGCAACAGTTCTTTCCCTCTGACTGTTCGCTCTCTCTCTGATCAACCTGACTGATTGGAGAGAGCTCGAGTGGTGAGTAAGAACGAATGTGTACAGTCAGCTTTTAACTGAATCAGAGGTACTGTGTGTGTGTGTGTGTGTGTGTGTGTGCGATTTTAGTCTTAGTAACTGACATCAAGACAAATTCTAATGTTTTTATTGTTTTGTACATGGAAACATATGGCAATAAACTATCTTATCTTATCTATGCACACTAATTTGGTTGATCCATCGGAAGGGTCATGAGAGCTCAGTAAATAGGTAAAAAATAGCCATATTTTGACAAAGATGTTTTTTCTTAAATACTATTTACAACTTCAAACCCATATTTGGTATGGAGATACTTGATGCAGGGTTCGCACAGTCCTTTTCAAACCTTTTAAGTCCTTTGGAAATGAAAATGTGAGAAAAGGACTTTTTGATCCTTTTATTTAGTGTTCTTATTCTTTTTAGGGCCTTTCTGGAAATAGTTTGGTATTTTAAGTCTTTTAATTACTTCAAAATTGACTGATAAACAAACGAGGGGACCGACATTGGGACCAATGATTTGCCACGCTCACGAGTAGAAGCAGACGCCCCGCCATTATCATAAGAACCAAGGATGGGAATTGTCCGCGAAAACGCGGGATTCCGCAGGAAAAAAATCGTCCGTGAAATTGAAAAGGCGTCTCCGCGAAGAAAACATCGTGGGTAGCAAAACGAGCAAAGCACCGGTTTTAGTCCGAGGGCAGGATATGACGCGGCAGGCTGCATTCGCGGCACCCACTGGTCACCCACTCAGTGCGCGTGCGCTGCGCAATAACCTAGGCTGGCAGACACGCGCTCTGAAAGAAGCCATTCTTCCGGTTGAGTACATTCTTTCATTGTGTTGGTCAGCATTGCTTGCGTGACTCGTGTTGTGAATAGTGGTGGCAAATTTGATGATTCAAGCAGTGCTAAGAAGTGGAGATGGGACTGGATATCAGCCGAAGTAAAGTTAAACAGTCGTAGAACGCCAAGGGGAGGAAGAGGGGTGGTGGGTGGTTGAGTGCAAAGCTGTCCGAAAAATTAATTTCTGGCCCAGCGCCTGATGACGGCATCGTGTTTGTTCAGGACCCTCCTTTTTCCCACTTTAGCACCAGGCAGCAGTCCAGCAGCACTGTCTGTCCCTGAGAGTCAGCTCCGTCTTTTTCTTTTGTTATTACTCAGCTGGCAAACCGCAGGTAGTGCGATGAGATATCTGAACTAATAATTTTTTATTGAAAAATTCAGGCTAACTGAACCGATAGTCGATGACGGTACACAACGTGACAACAAAATTTGAAACAATATTTTGTGAGATCGTGGATTTTATGTACACTACATACCTATCAGAACTCCACATATGCCCACACAGTTTCATATAGTATGTGCAACTCTACTTCTTTTAGTCCACACTTAACCAATCACAAACCAGATAGGTGAGGCTAGCGCTGGCAGAATAAACCAAGGGGAATCACTCAGCGCTGGACAGACAAGCAGTTAGATCCCCTACGTCGCCTATCAGGCACCCAATCGCCAGCCCACGGAGAAATACGCAGGTATAGAACAAGACGATTATCTACATCCTCAAAAAAGGATCAATCAGGTCTCGCTTATAACCCATGTCTTTCTCCGGAACTTGGGAAGTAGGCAGGAGAAACATACATACACAAACTCGAAGGCGCACTACTATATGTGGTTGGGTAAATACCCTGATTTACCACAGTAGATGCACAGAACATTACACAACAATGTAACGATACAAATTTGCCTCGAGTTATAGATACTCACAAACCCCTTGGTTTATGCACACTTTAACCAGTAATAACGTCCTAACTTTAGGATACAAATGAGGCTGATCCATATGATATCAATGACGATAAAACAGAGCCCTTTGATTCTCAGCAGCCATTACAACATGCATGAGCTTGTGAAAATCTGTGCCTCTTGTAGGTGAACGTGCAGGATAAGCAAATAACTCAGCAGTGCCTTACTCAGCCAGGGAATCTAAGTCAAAAGGGTGTAAAGTAGGCTTGCAAAATGCACAGATTCCATCAGCCGATTCAATCTCTAGGGAGGGGGTGGGGGGGGGGGGAGTTCATGGTGATCTATGTCAATTGCTGTTGTACTGGTCTGACTTGGACACTGTTTCCAGGCAAAATGAAGAGGGGGCAGAAAAGGAAGGGGAAGTGTCGTGTGGGTGACGGTCAACTGCACAAGATAAACATTAGGCTGTTGGCACCAGCTTGATGAGTTTTGTGACCTCACCCTGCCGTCAGAGGGTATCGGATTTCTCTGAAATTTCAGGGACTCGAGTGGCATTGGACCTAAGACTGTAAAGTGGGCGAGAAAGTTCAGAAAGAACGCGTGGGCACAAGCTTTCGCAAAGTTGACATGAGTGGAGCATCTTGGTGCCAAAGTTTTCAGAGTTTTTTGCCATGGCCAATTCCCATCCCTGAAGAACGCATGAACGTGACAATGCAAGATCGCCGAGACTTCGCCGCATTATCACGACACCTCTTTATCGTACATGGTGTCCCTACGTAGTATTCTGTGGCGGAGATGAGTTATCATTTCCGCCGAATCCCACGCAGTCGAATGAAGATTTGCAGTGGCTCGCGGAAAACGAGAAGGATGCCTGGAAAGTGTATTTTCCAAGATGAGTGGCTGAAAGAAAAGGACTATAAGTTATACTAGTATAAGGACTGGCTGTTGAAAGAACCAAGCAGCAAATATCATGCAAGATGCTCATTTTGCTGCATCAGCTTTAATTTGTCATCGATGGGCGAGTCTCTCCTCCGGCTACACAATAGATCATAGCGGCACCAAAGGGAGGAGAGGAGGGCGAATGCAGAAGGCCGGGTGTGTGTCACAAACTATGACTATTTGCCAAAAGGTGCGCAAGAAGTTAGTGACCTGATTTTACAGAAAATAACAACTGTATAAAAAGGAGATATAGCGGAAATAACTGCTGCACCTAACAAGCAATGTAACAAGCGGCAGATGCTAAAACGTCTGATTTCACAGTGAAAATTCAGCCGTGGAAAACGGATATCGACTTGCCATCCAACTTTGCCGATCATGCGTGCAAAAGCAACTCCAACAAACCTGGTGCTGATCATGTTTATGTGTTCAGGGAACATTGTTCTAATTATCCGCGTGTCCATAAAACTTGGAAGTTGGGAGCCCCCTTGGTTTTATTGCTGTTGCAAATATCTGTCATCAGACGTCAGGTTTGTTGCAATAGCAGTACCGTAGTTTCTGCGAGCATTTTGACAGCGACAAAGCACGCTGATTTCATTGGATGTGACGTAGATACTTCGTTTTACTTTCGTAGTGTCCTTCATCGACTTTGACATTAGTTATATTTCAAAGTTTTCTACGCTGGCAAACAATTTGCGCGTGGAACAATTTTTGTCTCAATATCTGCGTTTGAATATTTGTCATAGTTCAATAAGAATAATTGACTTTCAAAGTTCATTTTTTTCAAAAACCATTTAAGTTATTATCTTCTTTTTTTCATGTACATAATAAAAAAAGCATTTTGTGATACTTCAAGTCAAACAATTTTTTACCCACATGTCCTTTTTCTGTGTGCACCTTTTGGCACTAATATATGTCAATTGCCTGTATTAAATTGTTGTTTTGTGTTCAATCCGTAGTTTAGCAAGGACAGATGGTCAAGAGTACGACTGAGTGTCTAAAGAGTGTGACATGGGTCTCTGATTTTGAACTTAAACATATGAGCATCATTTTGCATGATTGTGATGTGTTTAGTCATAAGTAACATGCCCCTCTTACCCCCCCCCCCCCCACCCCCCCCCCCCCCTCCCCCCCAAAAAAAAAAGAAAGAAAAAAAAAATCCCCATGAGCAGTCATTCCGGTGTAATTGGAGAAAAACCGTTATGGTTTGTACATAACATTACATAGTCACATGTTATAAAACGCATTCTCTCTAGCTTTCACAAAGTAGATTCATGCTGTATAAATTATCATGTTGTTCTTTCCTTACTACTGTACTAGGCTATGATTAAACTTCAAAGAAAGTTTGATGGGCTGAATAGATACACAATGGTGCAACACTGAAATTGTTCAAACATAACTTTATACTCAGCTATACATTTATGCAAAAAAATGCATAAATTATATATTTATTTTAAAAATTGTGTGTGGTAATGGTATTAAACACACCATTTCAATCGCACAGAGATTGATTCCAAACTATCCTAATGGAGATAAGTGTGAACATAGCTATAAACTAAAAAAAAATTGGACAACTTGCTTATGAACAAAAATTTTGAAATCCTTGACAACACAGCAAAGAAAGTCAATTAAGATGGGTCATGGTGTGTTTCCCCTTTATTGTGTACTCAACTTTTGTAGATTACAGAATAATTTAGAAAAAAACACCATTCATAACATAGAATGAAATGAAGTCTGAAAACAAGAAACACACAATGCTTTAACATAACTTTACACCGTGATGAACAAACTTGAGGCTCTTTAACTAACACACATAAATCCAAAAATATCAAAACACTACTCAAGTGATGTGTTTTTAACAAATACGCTTTTATTTCTCCCAAAATTGTGTCTAAAAGAGTAATGAAAGCAGCAAAGATATGATGATGATAGAACTTTATTGCCATATATGTAACAACACATTAGGAAATCGTTGCGGTGCCGCGCAACATAAAAGGAAGAACATTAAACACATCAAAATATAATTAAGCTACTAAAACACACACACACACACACACACACACACACACACACACACACACACACACACACACACTGTATGCCTTAGTAACTATTGTGGTGTAAGCATAAAGACAATTAACACCATTTCACAGTAACACAAATTACATAGGACATATCGTAATATAAAACTGAACACGTCACTAGCATCATAGACACAGCAGTGTAGTTAGCCCTATTTCCAGGCCTACACATTAGTTAAGCCAGCCACCTGCTGCTGTGGTATGCAGGCATTTCCCTCTGAGAGCAGGCTATTTAGGTCACTGTCTGCATAACTATTCCTTCTGTATAATCTATGTTGCGGCGGGCGACTAATGATGTGTGTGTTGTGCCCGTGTGTAATGTTCTCTAACTCTGCTGTTGTAATTCTCTATGTTTGTACCAGCAAACTTTACCATTGCAAGAGAAGTGACAATAGTATTTGAAATTACCATGAGATCTGTAGTTTCTGCCAAAGAAACAGACATCACACAGGGAATCAAACTTACGTGGGATGACTCAGTGACAGAGTCATCAAAGGTCTTTATTGCTATTAGAAAAAAAATGTTGATGTTTTTGAGGTTTCGAGCAGTATTCCCGCTGTCAAGATATTGGTCGACAAATTAACTTTTGTTTTTCTAAGTTACATAAAACTTGAACACATTGATCTTGTTTCGTTTTATTACGCCAGCAAATTGTATACTTTTGACGAGTTGCAAAATGTAATCGCTGATTAAATAAAAAATATTTGACAATAAAAAAAATGGTAAACTTGTATCCGCAACTATCGACGACTGAGACTGCGACACTTATGTCGTCTGATCCACATGTGCAAATTGCATCAGATAAAACATTACAGGCAGATGCATTCTGATTAATAAATATTACAGAAGCGTTAAAATATTTAGAAGGAGAGGAGGCAAAATACTCCAGGTGTAAAAGACGGTATAAGACAGTTTTCAATGCTGTTCAAAACACATCTATGGCTCAGACCTGCCAACCACTACGCTTTCGCCGTATTTTCCTACGCCAACGTTGCCAATACTACGCTACTACGATCATTAATGAAATTCTACGCTGAAGAAAAAAATAAACCCCAAAAATCTTTTTTGTGTTGTTTTCGGTTTGTAGTCGGTAAGAACATGCGGTTAGGGCCAATGAGAATGAGCGGAGTGAACTTCCGGGTTTCCCAGCGGGCATCATTTTATTCAGAAAGTGCGTCAGATAATTGACGGTCTGAACTACGCTGAAGAGAAAGGAACCGGAATCGATGTGTAAAGATGTGTTTGACATCGCACACTATATGATGCAATAGCCTGTTTATCGGTCGGCTGTACACACTGGAGCGATACAAGTCAGTGAATTTTTATTTCTAGTTCATGTGTGTTTTGAGGACGTTTTGCTTTGAATTGCCGGTACTCCTCATCGTCAGCGGACCAAACCGTGGAGATGAAAATTTAGTGTAGCGTTCTGCTGCACGTATCTCGATCTCCGTTTAATCCTATTCCCCGTATTGGCTGGGGATTAGGATTGATAGCTCTAGGGCATTCCTGCTGACTTGTGACAGTAGGTCGTTGGCTCACTTTCGGAAGGATGCTCGCATGGGGACGTAGCTTAGTGGATTAGACACTGCGCTGGCAGTCGTAAGGTCCCGGGTTCGAATCCCCTGGTGGGCAGGAATGGGATGTGGACTTTTCCTCATTCCCATCGAGTCAAATTTACGTACAGACTCGGCTTACGGTTGCCTGTCTCGCCTGTGTGCACAGCACGCATAATCATCAAGTGCGCACGTTAAAAATCCCATTACCACTAATCGAAAAGAGAAGGCCCGGTAGGGCCGGTGACCCCACCCGGGTCTGCCCTGGGGGACTTTGGTGGGGTTAGGTATTTTTTAGTTCCCAGGGTCACCCTGGTCAGCCCCACAGGGTGGGTTTTTCTCTCTATTCTGGGGCATGTGTTTCTGTCTACCCTTTGTCCATTCACCTGTATTTGCCTTTTTAAAACTCTCCCTACTGTCTGCACTGCCTGTAGCTCTTGATATTGGATGTGTGTTGCTAAATGGTCTTAGCTTTATTTATGCCCCATGTTGTAGGTTTATTTAACGTATTTGACCGGCTGGCAACATGCATTCAATTTTCTGTTTAGTTTTTTTTCACAAGCAGTGCAGGCACATCCTGAGAAAGCCTTGTTGCTGTCGGGACGTTAAGCAATGTACAATCAATCAACCGGTAGGGCCGGTGAAATGGAAACAGAAATATTTCACATGCACCAAAGTTAATAGCCGGGTGGAGGTTTGCACATAAAGTAGTGCTTAACTAGCAGTAGGCTTTCAAAGCTCCAGCTTCCATTTCTACGGCGGCGCCTTGAGCATCTTTAATTAGATGGATATGTGCGCCTTGGAGATACCGTACCATACCATACCATAGAGTTGTATCCTAGTGTTTGTGAGGTTGAACTTTCGTGTCGGACAATTTTCCATTATTGCGCTATTTTTTTTCCCCCTTACCTTTCCTTTCTCCTTCCCCTCCACCTTTTATTTTCTCCACTCTCCTTCTCTCCCTGTTTTCGGGGTGTCATTTAGATATCCCTTTGGTCACTTCAAAGGAGGTAGAGATTTGATGTCTGTGTCCTTTTTTAAACACTATGAGTATGAGTAGGTATCACAGGTTTTCTGTGGATTTGTTGAACTTAATCCGTTCAACTGTTTTTAAGGGTGAACTCGTACGGTTCATTCATGTGTAAAGATGTGTTTGGCATCACACACTATATGATGCAATGGCCTGTTTATCTGAACTGAATAAAACATTGCCATCTTAGCAACTTGCGCGTTAAACTACTCTTGACTCTCCAAAACTACTCCCACTTGTCCAAATACTACTCCCATAGCCATGTAGGGGTTGGCAGGTATGATGGCTGTGGGTGCTGTTTCACCTGGATGTTCTGTAGGGGGTATTGTTTTGTTTGCCACTGGAATTGGAAGTTTAATTGGAATTGCAATTGAGGGTGTTAGCGTTGCTACATGCCTGGCATGCTTTGGTTTGAAAGCCCTAAACAAAAGATTTCACACAAAATTACAGAAACATGAATCATTGAGTACGCTCGCTGGAGCAAAGTTGAGCAGTATGAAACTTATTATAAGTAATTCTTTGGAGGATAATTTTATTAGCGACAAAGAATTTAAGAGAGTGCAGGATGATTTGAACAATTATAAAAAACAAAAATCTGAAATACAAAATAAAATGCATAGTCAATCTCCCGTGAATGTTGAAGAACTAAAGGAAAGTTTTTTAGAGAGGGGAAAACAGATTTGGGGTCAGGAAACCACAGAAAAACTTCAAAGTCTACTTTCAAGCAAATAAAGATCAGATTTGGTAATCGTTTAATAATGACATACACTTTACAGAGAGATGACGTGCCACTCACATCGCTTACACCTGTCTATTCATCCCCATCTGCCCCGCCACCAGAGTACTATTGAGAAAAAAAGTTTTTTTGTTGCTCTTGTATCTTGACAAATCTGTCTCAGTATCTTGGGACTGGAGTCAAGTTGTTGTAAGAACTTAGGGTAAGTAATTAATAATAATAATAATAATAATACCGTTATTATATAGGCGCTTTTTCTCAATTTTGGGGAAATCGACTCAAAGCGCCGCGCCTGAAACCCAACACACACACGAAACAGACATGGATTTACGCCATTTAAGACAAAAACAGTACAAACACAGTACAAGACAAACGAAGGGCCAGTCAGCTACTGAAGTTACAGAGATTTTTGATCGCTTGTATTTGAAATTTGTAAAGTGGCCTGAGACCGGTACCAAAGGGTGGGGGGGGGGGGGGGTGGAAGAACCGGAGTACCCGGAGAAAGAACCCCCGACAGTCCGCCCGAATTAACGGTGACACTTACCAGAGGAGAAAAGTCCAACGCCGGAACCCGGTATCGAACCTCGCACCTTTGGCATTGGTGGCAGGCGCCTTAACCACTGCGCCACGGACCGCCCCATGTTATGTTAAGAAATTATTAAGTTCTTATGGCAACTAACTTAAAGGTTACCTCTGCAGGTTCCTAAAAGTTAGTTGCAACTTGTTAATAACGTATAAAGTTCTGATTGAGAAAATCATGTTCCTCAGAAATCGACTCTGACGTGGAGTTGAAATTTCTTTAGTCTATTTAAACAGAGTGCACTATATGGTTTTGGTTTGATTTGAGAGAAACGGCCATGTGGACGTTAATGACCTTAATTAGTTAATTAATAGGGTAAACTTAAGACAATGAAGAAGCTCTAGAAATCTCTATTCTTCTTTCTCTGATACGTGGCCCATATAGGGTGTACATTGTGAGAGATGCAGCGTAACAGTGGTGTACGTTGTATGAGAAACGCATTGTGTCGCCAGTGTTGAAATTTTTGCAGAGGAGATATTGTATCAGTGTTGGTGCATTTGAGAATACATTGTGTGGAGATCGCATCGCTGAAATAAAATATTGTTGGAACTGTTACTCCAGTGTAGTCTACATCCTTAAGCCACGTGTGACGGGTTGCAGCTGAGTGAAGTTTCTTTAAAAGAACCTGAAGTGCGTCTGGTGTGTTTATCATACTACGACTACGACTCAACATGTAACAGGTTTGAAGTTGTTAATAATATATGAGAAAAAAATAAATTATGTCAAAATATAGCTATTTTTTACCTATTTCCTGAGCCGCTGTGACCTTCCCCTTTGTGACAGGTCACTTAAATTGGTATGTTTGGAAAGGTCTTGCCACAAGTATCCTTGGGCCAAGTTGGAAGACTGTGGCTTGAATAGTCTCCGAGAAAATGCCAACGTTAAAGTTTTCGGCACAATCGATGGCAGATGGACGACACACAGACCACCACTGGACCAAAATAATAGACTCACTTTCGCTTCGCACGTGAGCCAACAGTAAAAAAGTGAATGCGGTCCTTTCACTGTCTGTGACCTCATGTGAACGCTGTAAAAATAAAATCTTACCTTAAAATCCCTCTCAGCACCAGCCTCACTGTCAACGAACGTTGTTTGGTAATCCTTTGTCGCTTGTTCAAGTTTACTGTCCCACTGGCACTAATAGTGTAGTCTTTCTTTGTAGGTTTAGCGTAGCTGTTTCCCTCCTCCTTTCTCATCCGGGCTTGGGACCGGCAATGGAGTTGTATTCCTTTGCAGATATATATCCAAATGCACATAAGACTCTAGAATTAAAACAAATTACAAGGTCCTACACTTTCGAAACACAAGGCCCCAAGCTAACAAGCACATGTTGTCAAGTGGTCAAATGCCCATTCAATGGTGTTATATAACCGCAAGATGAGTGAAACTGAAATTTTTTTCTAAAGAAAACAACTTGAATACCTACAAGGGTCAGTGTAGCAAACCCCCGTGACGCGGGCAATACCTTGACCCCCCCCCCCCTCCCCCCCTCCTGCCCACTGGGCACCGGCCTCCACATGGCGTGGGTGGGTGTCCCCTCAGTCTCTGACTGAGTGGGCTAGCAGAGGGGTGCCATCTTTGTCCAGGATTAGGACTTGATGTCAGCAGATATGTTGTTCCGTTTTTTTTCACTGGTCCAGTTTTTAAGGAGCTGTGCTTACCCAGGCCCTACCATGTTGGATTGGTCCTTAAAAATATGCGTGAGGTTTTGGTCCTTTGGATCCCAAGTGTTTGCCGTGCTTGGAGACCCGTGTCGGGGGAGAAGAGGATCCTGGTGGCTGAAACACTCCACTTTGGCCTTGACTTCTGCCTAAACGGGAGGCTAGTCGTACCGGCCTAGTCAATCGGCTCTTGTCATGTTGAGCCCTATCCCACTGTTGACATGCGGGTTGATATACGGAGCACCATGCTATAGCCTCTGCTGCTGATTAGGTGCTTTACGCCAGTATTCCCCTGCATTCAACAGTGTGATAGAAGGCGGTGGCTTAAACAGTTCAATCGGGCTTACCCCCTTGAGTATATCTTTCGGGCAGTCTCCATTGTGCGTCGGCTGGAGACCCGCCGACAGTTGCACTTTCCCTTGTTGGGCTCGGTGGCGGGCGGGGACCCCCGAGGGATGAATATCTCTACTATAATAATATGGAAGAAATAAAAAAACCAAAACTGGCACCAAAGCGGCACATAGCCACTGACATTGACCTTGAAAATGATAGCGACTCCGATTGTGAGGAAGCGACGCCTCCGGCATCGGCCGTCTGGCCTCGCTTTCTCATTATCCACAGCAAAGTTAAAGAGAAGCGTGTTTCCAAGCTGCACCCTTTCCTGGTAGGGGAG
Organism: Semisulcospira habei; assembly: GCA_036245525.1. NCBI lineage: Eukaryota > Metazoa > Mollusca > Gastropoda > Semisulcospiridae > Semisulcospira > Semisulcospira habei. Next base: position 186,221,006 of record BTPG01000006.1, on the reverse strand, counting down.
ACCCTCAGGAGCCGTGTTGGCAGGCCTGAGGCCCAGCGCCTCAGGTCTGGTGACTTGCTGGTAGAGTGCCGTACCCGGGCACACTCCAATGGGCTACTGAGGCTCTCCTCCATCGGAGACACTCCAGTGAAGGTCACTCCCCACAAAACGATGAATTCTTCTAGAGGAGTGATTAAAGATCAAGCATTGGCAGAACTGTCTGAAGATGAACTTGTACGGAACTTTAAGTCACAGGGGGTGACCTACGTCAGGCGCTTCATTTCCAAACGAGGTGGTAGGGATATCCGGTCCCCAACCATCATCCTGACGTTTGGCACCCCCACCGCTCCTACTACTGTCTCGGGAGGTTACTACTCCCTAAAAGTGAAAAAGTACGTCCCTCTCCCCCTGTATGGCCATGGGCAGAAGACATGCCGCCAGGCAGAGGCTCTATGCGCCCGCTGCACTAAGCCCGGACACTGCCGAGTCCTGCACAGCCACCCCCCTGTGTGTGAATTGCCAGGGGGCACATATCGAGGGTTCCGGGCGTAAGAGCCGTATCCCGTTTTCCCACAATTTTACAGGAGAGCAGTTTGAAAGTTATTTCTATTTAGTGCTTGAGTTCCTGGTATCAAAACACGTATCAGTTGAAAGCTTGTTTTCTCCTCTGTACTTTCAAATGAACATTTTGAAACAGTCGTTTTTATTTAGCGTACATTTGGCAAATAAACAATGCTGACATTATGTACGGTCCTTATGCACGCTCAGAGTAAAAGGTTTGCAGTATATACATAAACATTCCTGCCTAAGGACCGCAGCTAGTTTTCCTCCTAGGCTGTGTTTCTGAAATGGGTCATGTTGATAGTGCCAGACAGCCGCAGAAAGAGTTACTGCTGTCAGGGGGTGAGGAAAAACGGACTCCTCTACGGACGTGAAAGCTCTAAATAGTTATAAGGCCTTTACGCCCGGCAACTGCACGGTGAAATTGCCATTACCGGACATGGAGAAGAACCGTATAATCAAACAAGACTCTTTAGCAGGAGATAAAAACAAGCACAGAACTGCTGCATGAGTGTAAGAAGATCGTAAAACATGTACGGAGAATAGCGGTCCACAACTTAAAACTGTTTAATCTAGCAGGATCTAATACGAGTCCAAGGAGACTGACCAGTGACAGATTACATTTTCACATGCTTTTAACTGATCAGTCCACTTAAGCTGTGCACTCTATATGGAGAAAACCAACCAAACATGAAGTCAGCAATACTGACAACAATAATGGCATTATCAAAACAAAACAAAACATCTCGTTACACGTGAAGAGAAAGTAACTATGCAGAAATGAAAGAGAACTCACCCACTGATGTCATTGTGGCATGTTTGATAAGTGTCTTACCATTCACAGTTCTCGTAAGTCATATTTTCAGTTCAAAAAGCATACGTAGCACAGGCTTTGATTTCAGTCTTCTCAGCATGTCAACATTTGAAGTAGAAGAAAAAAGAAAAAGAAAAGAAATTCCCGCATACAAGGATTGAGTTTTCTAACACAAAATCACATATTATTGAAATTTCAAGTCCGCTTATTATGTCCATATTACAATATTTACAGTTCCTCACTGTCAAACTTGTGTCAGCACTCAGGGTTTCATTCTGGCCAAGTGTGCCATTGCCAGACATGACTCCGAGATGATCTGTTCTAATGACCTGTTTTAATCCATATCAGAGCAGTCATCCTCCATCATGTCAGGCTCAGGAAGTTTGTCCTTCATAGCTGGAGATGTCGAAAGGCTTTCATAGAATGGGTGATGTTCAGCTGGAATGATTCCAGAGTGGCAAGGAGACAGCAGATCTTGTTTCTTGGCGAAGGACACAGGGAGCTTTGAGACGTAGCACCTAGGTATTTGTGCAGGTAGAGGTTGTGCGCGACGCTTGCTGGACCCTATCATCTTTAGCACTTGGAACTCTTGATCATCAAAGGAGTACTTGAAAAACATCATCTCTTCTTGACCTTTTAGAAACTGCATCACTTTGATGCTGAGCCAGTTGACTTTTTTTCTCTTCAAGTCTGTCTTTGTATTTCTGATGGCTGTGGATGCTACATGTTTGAAATCAAGAAAGTCACCATGCTTGAGCGGGATGACGACATAGGGCTGTCCTCGTCGTGCCATCCTCAGAATGATGTCCCAGCCACTCGGCGTGTAGATTGGAGAGTGTTTTTTGGCAAAAGTTATGGCTGCATGCATGCTGTCACATTCCATGTGAGTGTGTCCTATTTCTAAATATTTATGGCTGATGACCTTGATGTTGCTAATGTTATTGACAGCATGAATTAGTGCTGCTGATAGGTATTGGTTGCGGTTCTGTCCTGAACAGCAGTCAGAAAAAATGATCACTTCCTCAATATGATGGGGCAAGAATGACAGGTGAATGTACAGGCAGGTGGCAATTTCGCATGAACCGTGCTTCCCTTCGCTTTCATCCAACGTGAAACAGGTCCCCTTTCTGTCAGTGAGAGAATAGACAGTGAAGTTATACACACACTGCTTGCGCTTATAATAAAGCTGACTGACAAGTCCACACGGTGCTTGCAGCACAGCTTGCAGATCGACTGTGATGACATGCCTCTTTGGATCTTTGCCTGCCTCTCTTTTGTCGCGATCTTTTTCCTCCCTTGCTCTGTCTTTCCTGTCTCAGTGTTTCTCATACTCCTTTTTCTCCTCTTCCGATGCAGCAGACCCTTTCTGTTGGAAAACTGCGCAAGTGACACACTGGTCTTTCTTTGGGTGATGGAACGAATAATTAAAATACTGATTGAATATATTCCCTATACTTTCTGGCGGACACAGGTGTGTACCCACCACTTTGGCAATCTTCAGTGTACAGCTCATACATTTTGCTCAAAGTGAGGTCAGAAGAGAGGTACAACCTCTGTGTGTCCTTTCTTGCGTAATGAGACTCGACCACAGGAAAGGACGCAGTGTGTTGTTTGGCGTGGTCAACAGCCTCATTACTATATTTGTTGTGGGGTGGTCGTGACTTCCCCCGTAGCTGCTGGCCTGTGAACACACCTCCAGTGCTGTTTTCCAGAGATGGTCCACGTAGGTTTCACCAACAGCTAGGGTCGCAAGAAAAAAATTCTTGCAGACTCTGTGGACGGTGCCGTTCATTAACTCTTACCAGTTCGCTCCCTTGGCCATCGTATGTATACATACGAAGCCACGCCCATGGAAAATTCCATCATGTTTACTGAATTAAAACCAATTAATTTTGACTCTCAGTATTATTGTCATAACTTATTGACATTGGAAAGTCACTTTCATATGATAGAATGAAAAAAATATTAATTTTGAGTTTGTTCGTGACCTTTGTTATCGATCGAGTCACTACGCCCACCATCTTGCTTTCCCTACTGCGTTATTTTCACTGCTTGCGATTTCTCTCTGCGAATATTCCGTCAAAATGAGTTCATCTGAGTCCGAAAGTGAAGAATATCTCACTGAAGGAGAATCTTCCAGCAACCAGGCCACTGAACATGATTCCAGCTCCAGCGATGTGGAAAACACGAAAGAAAACCATCGCAGGTCATTGTGACACTTTCTATTTTGGTTTGACCGTGTGCTATCCATGTGAGTCTTTGTTTACCTATTGTCTGGTTCAGAATCGTGAAACTTTATGAAGTACATAAACAAGTTTTATTACTTGCTGTGTATTGCCTCAGTGATATTTTCAGCAAGTCAGAGATTTTCAGAGAAGCACATGTTTGTTGTCTCAGTCATGCCAGGTGTTGACACGCCCACTTTTTCCTGCCCTTGACCGGTGTAGATTATGTTGCGTAACTCTTAGAAATTCAAACACATTTTCTTGAAACTTCACAAAAATGTGTAGAAATGATTTGTCCACACACTGGATTCACATTTTAAACAAAGGGGCAAGAAACAAAAAAAATTTCTTCTTAGTGACTTTCGTGAAAACTGTTTTTGGAAACCGGACACCATTTTTTCTTCGTCGCTAAATAAACAACAACTTCTAAACTACGTTAAGTACAGACTTTTTACTTATCCTGACTGAAAGCTGACTCAATGCACTTTAATATGATATATAATAAGCCAACTTTTGACCACTAGAAGAGCTTTCAGCAGCATTTTTGCTTGGTCATGTGTGAGGGTAAAAGTCATTTTGTTCACTGGCCTCAAATAGAGCGAACTGGTAAGAGTTAAAAGAAAATACATGACAAACTCGAGGTTTTTCCTCTTTGGTTGTTGTGCATTCTCATCAAACATCGTTGCTGTTTGCCTCTGCAAAACGTTGGCACAGACAAAATCCTTCTGCCATTCATATGATTGTAGAGCATAAAAGGCATCGAAGAGTTCTTTTCGGCTCTCCTCTGTTATCTTTTCAGAGCACTTGTACCTGCACTTTGTACAGTCCACCTCCCTCATCACCTTCGATGGTACTCTTTTGCCAGATTGGGAAAGGTATTGTTTGCCTTGAGGGTGCAAGGTCTTCCGAACATTTTTTTTCCACGTTTCTGGTCTGGCTTCCCTTTGTCGCGCCAGCTTCTTTTTGGGTGGACTGGCATACATGCCTTGTTTTCTTGGTGTCACTTTATTAGATATTGGAATCGAACTGTCTGGTTCAGGAGAGGGACATCTCTCATCATTAATCAATGCAGCGTCTGCCTCATTTGAAGTACAGCCTTTACCTGCGTCATTTGGAGGAGAGTTGCTACCTGCGTCGTGTGGAGGGGTGCTGTTACCTGCGTCGTATGGAGGACTGCTGTTACCTGCGTCGTGTGGAGGAGTGCTGTTACCTGCTTCGTGTGGAGGAGTGCAATTACCTGCGTCGTGTGGAGGAGTGCTGGTACCTGCGTCGTTTGAGTTAAGTCCTCATCTGCATACTTGGAGGGCCTTGCGGTACACGTCTCACTGTGATGCAAAGTAGACGGGCCTGCAAGACAGCAAAATGAGAAATCTCAAATGTGTTTCAGGCCCTTTTATCACTTCATCTGATTAGAAGATTGGGCGCTGGGGTATGAAGGATGGTGACTGTACTTACTTACTTACGCCTGTCACCCCTACCCGGGTATAGGCCGTCGACGAGAGACCTCCAGCAACTCCTGTCCTGTGCTTCTCCTTCGATTCTACTCCAGGTGGTTCCCAGTCTCTTGATGTCTGCTTGGAGGTCTCGACGCCAGGAGTTTCTCGGCCTACCTCTTTTCCTCTTTCCCTGGGGGTTCCATGACAATGCCTGCCTAGTGATACTGGAAGCTGGCTTTCTCAGACTGTGACCGATCCATCCCCATCTTCTTCGCCCAATTTCATTCTCTGCTGTTATCTGCTCTGTTCTCTCCCAGAGTCTGACGTTGCTGATCTTCTCTGGCCAGTGGATTTTCAAAATTCTTCTAAGGCAACTGTTTATGAAGGTCTGCACTCTGTTGACTGTGGTTTTTGTCAATCTCCAAGTCTCTGCTCCATATAGGAGAACTGCTTTTACATTGGAGTTGAAAATCCGGACTTTGGTGTGTTGTGACAGCTCTCTGGAACTCCACACTTTTTTCAACTGGAGAAAGGCTGCTCTGGCTTTACCGATTCGTGCTCTGACATCTGCATCAGTGCCGCCTTTTTTGTCTATGATGCTGTGATAAATTGATAAATGCATGTATGGCTGAATTGTGCAACTTTCTCTCTCTCTCTCTGGGGGGGGGGGGGGGGGTCTTTTTACTTATAGATGTTTTAATTTTGCTGTAACGTCTGATGTATTTTTATATGTGTAGAATAGCAGGACAGTTTGGAAGATAGGCATTGCTATGCCTAAAACTTTTTATCTGGAATAAAAACGTTTCATCATATCTCTCTCTCTCTCTCTCTCTGTGTGTGTGTGTGTGTGTGTGTGTGTGTGTGTCTTCTCACCTGCCGGATCAGCTCTTGCACGAAGGAGGGGAAGACAAACATCATAGTGAGTTGGATCAAAGTCAATGAAAGCGAGCGGGATAACTGGCTGGCTGTTTCTGCCTGATGAGGGGTGTATCTCGTGCTGAGACTTGAAGACATCACTGAAGTATATGACGACAGTCCTTTCTGCCCAGTCTGCGAGAGCACGAGGAAGTAAATCAGCAGCATCATTGACCCATCTCCCTGGCTTTCTGAGTTCACTGACATTTGAGTGATACCGGAGATAACGCTCATTTTCATCTTCTTCACTTCTGTTGACCATGAAATGAATGTACTCTGTAATGTTTTCTATCAGATGTCACACAGACAGTGTCTAAGTTCCAAATGGCTGATGGTCCTCCAGATGAACGACAGATGCCTTGAAAAAGCAGTTACCATCAGGAACAATTTCTTGTCTGTACAATCCAAGCTGCAGGAAAACATGATTGTCGTCTGATTCCATAGTTGAGTGCCTGTAAACGAGAACAAGAGATTACTGAATTAGTAATGTGTTCAGAAACCTACATTTTTATTATGTATAAATCAGTTTACAAGGTTGGTGTAAGTTATCCAAGTTATTCCCCTTGGTTTGTTATACAAGTTATTCAGCTCAGTTGGAAAATTGTGTGTGTGTGTGTGTGTGTGTGTGTGTGTGTGTGTGTGTGTGTGTGTGTGTGTGTGTGTGTGTGTGTGTGTGTGTGTGTGTGTGCTTACCTTAGCCGAAACTCGTCACGTATTCAGCGTCCTGCCACAGGATGGTTGGATGAAAGAATAAAAACGTGTGTAAAATTCGTAAAGCCAACGGTTTCTTCCGGTTTGAAAGGATTTGTCAGCCTGCACCTGGGGACTGAAACTGTGCAGGCCTGTTAGGAATGTCTGGCACCCCATGGGAACGTTTCCATTCAGTTTCTGGCCGGTCAGGGACACAGATACTGATTTATATACATGTCTCTAGTGTGCCAGCGTAACATTAGTTTTTTTTCGTTCTTTTCACGGCACTACGATATCTTTTCAGTTTTGAACAGTAGTTTGCCTCCTGTCACCATCTTTGATTCGTGTATGTACTTACTAATGAGCTAGCATTGAGTTGGTAATCAATATACGTGTATGGATTTGGTGACTTGCCAAATTATATATCATAATGATAGTCCACGGTCAAACACAGTGTCGTCGGTTCTCTTTGTTGTTTAATGCCATGCCTCTAAATTGCGTACTAGCCAGGCATGGTACTGTCTTCATGCTGTCCTTTTAGCAGGTACTTTTATTGTTTCTTTGCCAGCTGGACGATCGTAATGGCATCTACCGTCTTTAAGCTTTTGAAATCGGTGTGCTTTCTTCAGACTTCTGCCTGCTTAAAAATGGTAGCTGGAGTTACGGCTCTTCGGCATGCACGATGCACCGAATGCCTGAATGTAAACACGCGCGCGTTGGACCAGGCACATACAGATAAGGCCTTTACGCCCCCTCCACTGGTAGTAGCACACTTCTTATACACTGCCGTAATTCAAGATGCAGCTGTCTGGCATGCAGCTGTCTCGCCCAAAACCGTTAATTGATTTAAGTTCTCATCAATAACACCTTATATCAGTGACTGATTGAAATATCGATATCACAGGATAAATCTACACACAATAACGGTTTCTTCGATATAAAAATCACAAAATCGACAAAATGCAGATTTACGGCCCTTGCGCTCGGAACCCTCGAAATGGCCTCGGACAAGAAGTGCCCTCGTTGGATCTTCGAGTGCAGGATTCAGCAGGTGCATGTGGAGAAGGGGCTGTCCTTTGCGGACGCCAAAAAAACTGGTTGATGGCCCTGGTGCAGCTGAGGCTGCGCCAAACTCAAATAACAACTTTGTGTATACTTTCAGTGCTGCGGTGGCAGGCAAGCGCCCCACCAAAGACTTCTCTTGTCAAACCCCAACTTTTTGGCTGGGGGCGGAGCCTCGGAGCCTCTCGCCCCTGGAGAGTAACCCTCCTCCGGTGGTGATGAGGAGCCAGGGAACGCAGAAGGCGGACGCTGCCGGTCCGGTGGCACCGCCTTCTGCTGAGCCTAAGCCTCAGCCCCCACCCAAACCTGTCAATCTTACTACAAAGGCTTCTGGCTCTGGTCAGCCTTCTAAGGCCACCAACTCTGGCAGCAGGAACACTGCCCCGGCCCAGAAGTCTAAGAAAGTTACGGGACCGCTGTGCGTACGGGCCCAGAAGGGGTACACTGATGTCCCCCTTCAAAACAATATGCTGCATTGGAGGAGCAGATAGAGGGGGTGGAGGTTGTCGTAGCTGTTGCTGCGGCAGCTTCTCCCCCCTCATCTCCGAGGAACCAGAGGAGGCCCGGGAGTCGACCCCCCTCTGTTTCTTCGACTCCTTCCAAAGCAAAGGAAAAGGGGGGAAGGAACTCTTCTCCTACACATACAACCTAACCATGTACTCTCTGCTTCTGTGGAATTGTCGTGGTTTTCACACCAACTTTGAAGAATTATGCCTTCTAGTCAAGTCCTACAACCCCTCGGTAATATCTCTTCAGGAGACTTACCTGAAGACTTCTGACCCTGTCTCCTTTAATGGTTTTAATGCTATCCATAAAGGTTCTGATTCGGCGAGACGCTCGGTGGAGTGGCTCTTCTCATTAGCAACCAGTTTTTATGTAGCCCCGTTAGTGTTGACACCTGTCTTCAGGCTGTCGCAGCTCGGGTTACCTTAAAGAAGACTATAACAATATGCAGTATTTATCTGCCACCATCCCTGCGGGTCTGTTGTAATGATTTTTTTAATTTAGTAGATCAACTGCCCCCTCCCTTTATTCTCATGGGGGATTTTAACGGTCACGCTCACCTTTGGGGTAGTGACCACTATGATGGATGTTAGAAGATGTTTTTTCTCAACTTAACCTATGTGTCTTTAATGATGGTTCACCAACATACTCTAACCCAGGTTCAGGATCTAGTTCTGTTCTAGACCTCACTGTGTGTGATCCTTCTCTCATGCTGGACTTTGATTGGAAGGTTCACGACGACCTGCGTGGTAGTGACCACTTCCCAGTAGTCCTGTCATCAGTCAGCTGTGGGGAGGATCCACCGGTGGGGCGCTAGAATCTCAAGAAAGCTAACTGGCCTCTGTTCGCCTCCCTCTGTTAAGTCTTGTCTTACAGAGGAGGTGGTCATGTCAGCTGAAGAACCTGTTTCTTCTTTTACTACTATTTTGTTGGACGTAGCGGGTGAAACCATCCCTAAAACTTCTGCATCAGTCCCTCGGAAGCCGAGAGTACCATGGTTCAATGAGGAGTGCCGCAAGGCCCAAAAAGCGCGCAAATCTGCTCAGCGACGTGCTTTCCGTAATCCGTCGCAAATGAATATTTTAACCTTTAAAAGACAGAGGGCGAAAGCCCGTTACATTTTTAAACGTGAACGCCGTACTTCCTGGAGACGCTTTGTCTCATCTTTAACTTCTCGGACTCCGTCCCAGAAAGTCTGGAGGGCTGTTTGAAGAATTAGGGGCAGGGGTGGCTCAGCTTCTGTTGGCCATCTTAGAGATGGTGCCAGCTTGGTCACAGATAAAAAAGCTGTGGCCAATTTGCTTGCCTCCACCATTGCCCATAATTCTTCAACAGAGCATTATTCACCCTTCTTCCAGAGAGAGAAGGAGAAGCGAGAGTCTCGTATTTGTGATTTTAAGTCCGATAACTCAGAAGACTATAATGCCCCTTTTACATTATCCGAATTGCAGCAAGTCTTGCAGAAATGTAATGACTCTGCTGCTGGCCTAGATACCATCCACCATCAATTCCTATCGCATCTGCCTGAGAGGTCACTCCTTGTACTTCTCAAGGCCTTTAACCATACTGGAGAAGTGGTCATTTTCCGCCGTCTTGGCACCAGGCTGTGGTTGTACTGATCCCCAAGCCGGGTAAGGATCCTTCCGACCCGGGCAACTACCGGCCTATCGCTTTGACATCATGTTTATGTAAAACTATGGAGCGCCTGGTCAACGCCCGCCTGGTGTGGCATCTTGAGTCACAGGGTCTCCTCACAGACCTCCAGTGCGGTTTCCGGCGCTTCCGTAGTACAACTGACCATTTAGTCCGCTTTGAATCATTTATTCGAGATGCTTTTGTCAACAAGCAGCATGTCTATGCAATTTTCTTTGATCTTGAGAAGGCATATGACACTACCTGGAAGTATGGCATAATGTATGACTTGTTGGACATGGGTTTTAAAGGGCACCTGCCCGTTTTTATTCACAAATATTTGACTAACCGGTCGTTCCATGTCCGTGTGGGCTCCACCCTCTCCGACTCCTTTGAACAGGAGATGGGTGTCCCACAGGGCAGCATTCTATCTCCTGTTTTATTTAGTATTAAAATTAATAACATTGTAAAGGCCGTCAAGGATGACTGAATGCTCTTTGTTTGTTGACGACTTTGTGCGCACGTGGTCGAGGACTTGCGTCCCTTGAGAGGCGCTTGCAGCTGTGCGTTGATCGCATCCAGCGGTGGGTGTCTCTCAATGGATTCAAGTTCTCGCTCTCCAAGACTGTGTGCATTTTACTAACCAGACAAAAAATTTTCCAGAACCTAGCCTGAGCATTGCTGGAGTGCCGATTAAGGTGGCCGAGGAGGCAAAGTTTCTGGGGGTCATCTTTGACAAAAGACTTACCTTCCACAACCATATTAATTACCTTAGAACATCTTGTCAGAAGGCTCTCGATGTTCTTCGTGTCGTCGGTCGTACTGACTGGGGTGCGGACTGTGCTGTCTTACTTCGACTGTACCGGGCCCTTGTTCAGTCCAAACTGGATTACGGCTCTGTGGTGTATGGCTCAGCTTCCAAGTCTGTGCTACAGCGTCTGAACACAATTCACCATCAGGGTCTGCGGATATGTCTTGGGGCCTTCAGGATGTCTCCAGTTCCTAGACTGTATGCCGAGGCAGGGGAGCCTTCTCTCAAGCTCCGCCGCATCCGTCTCATGCTCAACTACATTCTGAAACTGAAGGCCCATCTAGACAATCCTGCCTATGATTGTGTTTTTAAACCATCGTTTGCAGAGATTTACGATGCCCATCTGGGAGCTGTTCGTCCACTTTCTTTCCGTGTCCGACCTCATCTGCAGGCGGCCGGATTGAACAGAGTTTAGGAATCCCTGCAACACATCACTCCACCCTGGCTCTTACCAGTTCCAGACATCTTGCTGGACTTTACTGCCCACAAGAAAGACTCTACTCCACCAGCCATATACCAACAGAGCCTCAATGAACTCCTTTCAATTTTTCCTGGCTATTGTCGTATCTATACGGATGGGTCAAAGTCTGAGGATGGGAGAGTGGCTGCGGCCGCAGTGTCCTCTCGCCATCCTAGACACCCATTTAAGCACCGCCTCCCAGACCACTCATCTGTATTTAGTGCGGAACTGCAGGCGGTTCTGCTGGCACTCAGGCATGCTTATCGATCTAGAGAAAGGAACTTCCTGATTCTGTCTGACTCTCTTTCTGCCCTGCAGGCCCTTCAGGGCACGGGAAATGACCACCCACTGCTGGTGCAGATCAGAGAGCTCCACGCGGACTTGATGAAGGAATATTATGACATCATTTTTATTTGGATCCCAGGGCATGTTGGCATCGAAGGCAACAGGATCGCAGATTCTGCTGCCAGCGATGCACGCAATGACCCTGTCCTTGACACACAGACTGTTTATGGTGATTTTAGATATGTGGCTTGTGCGTACGTAGCCCGTGAGTGGCAGTCCGAGTGGGACAAAGAGGAAGCTAACAAGCTGCATGAAGCCCTTCCTAAGTTGTCCGACGGTCTACCTTATCGCTGCGGCAGCCGCCATGAGAAGACTATCCTGGCTCGGCTCCACATCAGGCACACGTATGTTATGCACTCTTATTTACTAAAACAGGAGGAGCGTCCATGGTGGTATGCCTGCGACGAGCAGTACTCTGTTCAACACTTTTTGTTGTCTTGTGCTGATCTAATCGACACAAGGCATAAACATTTCACAGCAGACTCCTTGAAGGTTTTGTTCCGGGATGTGCCCCCGGACAAGATCTTCAGTTTTCTGAGAGAGTGCCATATTTTTAATAAGATTTGAGCGTTTATAGACTATAGTTCTATTATTTTTACCTTTTTGAGAGTCTTTCAACGTTTTCTTTAAAGACCTGTGCGATATTTTAGCCTGATATATTTTTAAGGTATATTTACATCATGTCTTAAGACCTTTCTTTTAGTCTGGCTGACCAGATTTTTAACCTTCCTGCCGTGAGATGGCCTTAGTTGCCTGCTCGGCGTTAAACCCAAATAACTAATTAACCCTCCCCCCCCCCCACACACACACACCCTCCCCGACGCACACCCCCTCCCCCCACCCCTCCACAACACACACACATATATAAGACCCAAGGTCCCATTTCTCAAAATAAATGTTGGAGATGTTACCTAACCTCTGTGTACCAGCTGCATAGATTGACCATGATAATTCAAGGGTAGTGAAGGCGCCAAGCTAATCTGACAGCCTTGAATTATCATGGTCAATCCATCTCCTGCTTCAGGGTCCCGGGCGAAATGGGTTGAGACACTTTCAGAAATACTGCCGAAATGTTCTAAGAACACATGACATGGTCGGATCACTTTACTCCAGGCGGGAGGGGGGGGGGGGGTCCAACTTCTTGTTTGGGACCATGAACCTGATACAAAAGGCCTCCACCCTACCCTACACTTTGCTTCGATGGGGGCCGAAAAATCAAACAGTTGGGGGGGGGGGGGGGGGGTTAGTTGACAGACCTTGCTTCCAGGGTCCGGGAAAGGGTGGGGGGGGGGGGGGGAGCTGGTGGTAGGCATCGGACCCTTGCTTCCAGGGGCTGATAGATCAAACAACAGGGGGTGAGGTGGGGGAGGGGGGTGGAGGTCGTCGGACCTTGCTTCCAGTGGCCAAAAAATCAAATGGGGGTAGGGGTGTCGACAGACATTGTAATCAAACTATGTGGGGGGGGGGGGGGGGGAGTGTTATACCTTGCTTCCAGAGGCCGAAGAATCAAACAACGGGGAGAGGGGAGGGGGTTTAGTTGATGGACCTTGCTTCCAGGGGCCGCAAAATTCAAACCAAACAACCGGGGGGGGGGGGGGGGGGGGGGAAGCGACAGACCTTACTTTCAGGGGCTGAAAATCAAACAGCGGGGAGTGTGTGTGTGTGTGGGGGGGGGGGGGGTGCAATAGATCTTGCTTCCAGGGCCTGAATGAACAAACGAGGGGGGAGGGGGGGGTCCAAACACCCCCAAAAAGGACTTTGTTATAGCATTTTTACAAATTTGGGCTCCATGGGCCCCCCTCCCCCTGGATCCAACGCTGCACCCCCTCCCTCACCCTTGACCTTTGCAATGAGTTGGGTAAATTGGTATGCACAGTCTATGGGTCTTATCATCAGCTACCTTTGTGCCAAATTTGATTGAAAAAATTAGCAAAAATGTTGCTAATACCTAAAATTTCATCACAAATTGGCATTTTACCCCACATTTGCCAGCCTTTGATTCTTGACTTTTCTGAAGTGTTATCCAAAACAGTATGCATAGGTAGGTCTTCCCATCAGGTATCTCTGTAGCAAGTTTGGGTTTAAAGTTGTGTTTGAGAAAATAACATCTTTTGTCAAAATGTGGCTATTTTTAACCTATTTCCTGAGCCGGCTCTTGTGACCCTTGATCTTACAGAGGAATCAACCAAATTAGTATGTATGGATATATGCATGGAAGGGTCATACCCTCAGGTATCTTTGTACCAAGTTTGGGTTTGAAATTGTGAATAGTATTTCAGAAAGAGAAACAAATGTCAAAATATAGCTAGTTTTGACCTATTTCCTGAGCCCCTGTGATCTTGATCTTTGTGAGAGGTCACTCAAATTGGTATATTTAGAAAGGTCTCACCACAAAGTATCCTTGGGCCAAGTTTGAAGAATGTGGCTTGAAAAGTCTCCGAGAAAATGCCAACGTTAAAGTTTACGACGGACAACGCACGGACGGACAACCGCTGGCCCAAAACAAGACTCACTTCTGCTTCGCACGTGAGCCAAAAATGTAATTTCACATGTACGTACCCACACACACACAGACACACACCACACCACACCATACACACACACACACACACACACATCAACGCGATTTCAGAAGAGCATGCAGGTGTTCTTAGTATATCATGTTAGTAGGTAAAGTCAGCCTGGTTTCACACAAATTATAGCAAGACTGAAATTGTACCGTGAAATTCTAGTTTTGTCACCGTTTTCCCCAAGTCTTGAAGCGAAAGCGAAATATGGTGTAATTATCTCTCTCGTTTGCTTGCTTGCTCTGTCTCTCACATATGCGTGCATCTCAAAGAGGCATAGATCTTTATGTGCCTGGAGGGCACATGAACATCTATGCCTCTTGAGGATGTTTGGAGCGCACGCATGACACACACACACACACACACACACACACACACACACACACACACACACACACACACACACACACACACACACACACACACATCGACGCACTTTCAGAAGAGCATGCAGGTGTACTTAGCATATCACTTAGCTAGGTAAAGTCGACCTGCTTTCACACAAATTATAGCAAGACAAATGTTTTGTCACTATTTTCCCAAGTCTTCAAGCAAAAGTGAAACTCATATGTTAAATATAAAATTAAGTAAAATCAAAAAAATATGTCATGACAAATGTTGTTTGACAAACCAATGACGCGTATGCACTGTGCGTGCCCCTTGAGTTTACTGTGGTGCATTGGCACATCTGCGAGGTTATTTCTAAAGGAGATATTTGAACATCAGAATCAAGTCAAAGTCAAAAGGTAGACCCTTGACAGTGAAGACAGCTCTCATATAGAAGGGACTTTATGGGTTATGGTTCATCCCATCTTGTTTTTAGCAGTAAGTAGCTATGGTAAGATGACTAACAGCTGATGTCAGTCGTGTTACTAAAGACACTTAAGAGGTAGGTATGCTCATTCTGTGTTTTCTAATGGTCAGATTGCAAGCTTCACCTGAAGACGATGTAAATTTAGCTGAACAGTATGCAAGCTGTGAAACAAAAATATATACTGAATATTTATTGTGAGGTATTGAACCATCTGTAAATCGCAACACCTTTTTATTCAGACGTGAATACAGTATATTCCCATCTTAGTTTGAGGCTTTATAACTTTTTACATCAGTTTACCCTTAAAAAATGCTGCAGAACAGCTGGTCACATCTTCATGTTTTTACCAGTTTTGTTGTTTCATTATTGATTTGTACACAAAACACATTACTCACCACATATCACATTTGCATTACTTTATATGTTAATTTTCATTCTGGCATTTGGAAATATCATACGTACTAATTGCACTGCAAGTACTTGAAACAAGATATGTTTCCTGCTTCTGTGGGGAAATCGGGTTTAAATTACGTAACACTACTGACATATTTCATAAACCTTCATTTTGTTTATTTTTTATTTTCCAAAATACAAGTCATTATGGTTGGATGTTTCAGTGATACATGCTGCTATGTTTATGGATTTATATAAAAATGTTTCCCAACAAATTTTAGATAAAGTGGTTTTCAGACTTTGTCTTCTGAAATTTTGTGCAATTTTGAAAATGTCATTGTCAAAGTATGTGTAAAAGAGAGAGAGGAACAGATTGGCATGTGGCTAACTGAAACGTTTCATGTGCTAGAATTTGTATCACTCACCAGTACAAGCGTGTTTTCTGTTTATTTCCCCAGAAGAGGAAGAAGCAGAAACACCACTGGGTTACTGTGAGACAGATGGACACCACAGGGACTTTCCAGCTGCTGGTGAAGGCACAGTCAACATGGCTGGTGAAGACACAGTCAACAATACTGGTGAAGACACAGACAACGCTGCTGATGATGACATAGACAATACTACTGGTGAAGACACAAACAACACTGCTGGTGAATACACAGTCAGCACCTCTGCTGTGGAGAGAGATGGTCCTGTCCAACACCCACAAATCAAACAGGAGCCAGCTATCAAGGTCGAACCTGGTGTCCAGCTAGAATCTGGGACCAGTCCAGACTTTGGGGTTAAACTGATACCTGACTGTGACATCATGTTAGAGTCTAACTCTGTGCCCAGTGTTAACAGTGACATGAACTGTGACACTAAATATGACATCAAGCTAGAGTCTAACTCTGTGTCTGGTGTTTACAGTGACATGGACTGTGACACTAAACATGACATCAAGCTAGAGTCTAACTCTGTGTCTGGTGTTATCAGTGACATGGACTGTTACTTGGGGGTATCTGTGGGTCTTGACGGTAGAACTTTGTCAACAGAAGGAAAACCCTTGACCACAGAAAGTCCCAGTACTGAAGAGAGTCAGTTGCCATTTGTATGTGGGTTGTGTGATGCATGTTTCCAGTTGTCCAGTCAGTTGATGCAACACATGTCTACTCACACAGGGCAGAAGCCTCACACTGTTACCACAGAGCAAACGACTACTACTACTGACCGTACATGTATTGATGTACAGACATCAGCAGATATACCAAGGGGTCAAACCTGGTTTTGTAGGCACTGTAAGGCAACTTTCCAGAAGCCACATACATGTACAGAAGGTGGCTCTGGCAGCTTTAAGACACAGATGCACAAGTGTACAGAATATGGTACCTTGAAAAATCACATGCATATTCACACAGGCCAGAAGCCACATAAGTGTACAGAATGTAGTGCTAGTTTCGATTGGTCTGGTAACTTGAAAACACACATGCTGACACACACAGGCCAGAAGCCACATAAGTGTGCAAAATGTAGTGCTAACTTTTCTGTGTCTAGTAGCTTGAAAAGACACATGCTGACACATGCAGGCCAGAAGCCACATCAGTGTACAGAATGTAGTGCTAGTTTCACTGAATCTGGTACCTTGAAAAGACACATGCTGACACACACAGGCCAGAAGCCACACAAGTGTACAGAATGTAGTGCTAGTTATACACGATCTGATGGCTTGAAAATACACATGCTGACACACACAGGCCACAAGCCACATAAGTGTACAGAATGTAGTGCTAACTTTTTTACGTCTAGTAACTTGAAAAAACACATGATGACACACTCAGGCCAGAAGCCACACAAGTGTGCAGAATGTAGTGCTAGTTTCAATCGGTCTGGTCACTTGAAAACACACATGCTGACACACACAGGTCAGAAGCCACATAAGTGTACAGAATGTAGTGCTAACTTTTCTTTGTCCAGTAGCTTGAAAAAACACATGATGACACACACAGGCCAGAAGCCACATGAGTGTCCAGAATGTAGTGCTAGTTTCAGTCAATCTGGTTCCTTAAAAAGACACATGCTGACACACACAGGCCAGAAGCCACACAAGTGTGCAGAATGTAGTGCTAGTTTCAGTCGGTCTGGTCACTTGAAAACGCACATGCTGACACACACAGGTCAGAAGCCACATAAGTGTACAGAATGTAGTGCTAACTTTTCTGTGTCCAGTAGCTTGAAAAAACATATGATGACACACTCGGGCCAGAAGCCACATGAGTGTACAGAATGTAGTGCTAGGTTCAGTCGATCTGGTTCCTTAAAAAGACACATGCTGACACACACAGGCCAGAAGCCACACAAGTGTGCAGAATGTAGTGCTAGTTTCAATCGGTCTGGTCACTTAAAATTGCACATGCTGACACACACAGGTCAGAAGCCACATAAGTGTACAGAATGTAGTGCTAACTTTTCTGTGTCCAGTAGCTTGAAAAAAACACATGACACACACAGGCCAGAAGCCACATGAGTGTACAGAATGTAGTGCTAGGTTCAGTCGACCTGGTACCTTAAAAAGACACATTCTGACACACACAGGCCTGAAGCCACACAAGTTTTCAGAATGTAGCACTAGTTTCACTCGATCAAGTACCTTGAAAACACACAGGCCAGAAGCCACATAATTGTACAGATTGTAGTCCTAGTGCTGGGTGACTTTACACTTGAATGTTGTTAGTCGTTCAGCTCGTTTAACTAGACGTTGTGAAAGAGGTTTCAGATCAGTGAAGATTATTGTTAACTTTGAATCAACAGTGTTTGTAAACATACAAATATAACACATGTACTGCTGTAAGTGCTAAAGTTATGATGTGCCTTTCAGCAGGTTTCAAATTTCAATTACGCCTTTGTTTCCTCCCTCAGAACCATCCGATCACATTAGCATTGATACAGCCTGTCTGTGTTCAGCATGTTGGAAGATTCCATTCACAGTGGCAGGTAGGTTGGGTTACATTTGTACCATGAAGATTACCTGTCTGCATTGAATTACTTAGGAGTTACAAGTGCATATTCACTGAGCGAACAAGTAAGATTGAAATAACCTAGCTACAGCCAGTGTCGCTCTGTTCGTTGCCTTTGGGTTGAGTATTGTCTTTTAAAAAAACAATTGTTAAGGATGAAAGAGAAGCGAGTCGCTTGATAGTGAACTCGTAGTCACAGATGACGGCAGTCAGTGCAAGATGTATTAATAGAACAGTAGGTTATCAGTGGTGCCCCAACGGTCGGCAAGACTACAGGATATAGGTAGATAGATAGGTCATATCAGTGCACCTTTGAAAGATCTAAGGTGGTTTAGGCCGCATGAGCAGCGTGTGACCTAAAGTTTTATCACCACTTGCCTTCCTTCTCTGCGCTCATGTGACGTCATGTGTGAATTGAGACAAAGGGGTTTAAACAAAAATAGGAATAGATTGTGTTGTAACTGTCTTTTCTACGCGTATTTGTTTCTTCATAGGGATGTTCTCTACGGTTTCTTGACCCAGCTGTCCATACTAGAAATACAGGTAGTGCTGAGACAACACGGTTCTTGACCCAGCTGTCCATACTAGAAATACAGGTAGTGCTGAGACAACACGGTTCTTGACCCAGCTGTCCATACTAGAAATACAGGTAGTGCTCAGACAACACGGTTCTTGACCCAGCTGTCCATACTAGAAATACAGGTAGTGCTGAGTCAACACGGTTCTTGACCCAGCTGTCCATGCTAAAAATACAGGTAGTGCTGAGTCAACACGGTTCTTGACCCAGCTGTCCATACTAGAAATACAGGTAGTGCTGAGACAACACGGTTCTTGACCCAGCTGTCCATACTAGAAATACAGGTAGTGCTGAGTCAACACGGTTTTTGACCCAGCTGTCCATACTAGAAATACAGGTAGTGCTGAGTCAACACGGTTCTTGACCCAGCTGTCCATACTAGAAATACAGGTAGTGCTGAGTCAACACGGTTCTTGACCCAGCTGTCCATACTAGAAATACAGGTAGTGCTGAGTCAACACGGTTCTTGACCCAGCTGTCCATACTAGAAATACAGGTAGTGCTGAGACAACACGGTTCTTGACCCAGCTGTCCATACTAGAAATACAGGTAGTGCTGAGTCAACACGGTTCTTGACCCAGCTGTCCATACTAGAAATACAGGTAGTGCTGAGACAACACGGTTCTTGACCCAGCTGTCCATACTAGAAATACAGGTAGTGCTGAGACAACACGGTTCCAGTGGATAACAGAAAAATTGTTCACCAGAATGTTAACCCATTCACACCCGAAAAAAATGGACACGACACTACATCAATAGGTATAAATCCCCTTGAGCCCTGGACACGACACTACAGCAATAGGTATAAATCCTCTTGAGCCCTGGACATGACACTACAGCAATAGGTATAAATCCTCTTGAGCCCTGGACACGACACTACAGCAATAGGTATAAATCCTCTTGAGCCCTGGACATGACACTACAGCAATAGGTATAAATCCTCTTGAGCCCTGGACATGACACTATATCAATAGGTATAAATCCTCTTGAGCCCTGGACATGACACTACAGCAATAGGTATAAATCCTCTTGAGCCCTGGACATGACACTACAGCAATAGGTATAAATCCCCTTGAGCCCTGGACATGACACTACAGCAATAGGTATAAATCCTCTTGAACCCTGGACATGACACTACAGCAATAGGTATAAATCCTCTTGAGCCCTGGACACGACACTACAGCAATAGGTATAAATCCTCTTGAACCCTGGACATGACACTACAGCAATAGGTATAAATCCTCTTGAGCCCTGGACATGACACTACAGCAATAGGTATAAATCCTCTTGAGCCCTGGACATGACACTACTGCAATAGGTATAAATCCTCTTGAGCCCTGGACATGACACTACAGCAATAGGTATAAATCCTCTTGAACCCTGGACATGACACTACAGCAATAGGTATAAATCCTCTTGAGCCCTGGACATGACACTACAGCAATAGGTATAAATCCTCTTGAGACCCTGGACATGACACTACTGCAATAGGTATAAATCCTCTTGAGCCCTGGACATGACACTACTGCAATAGGTATAAATCCTCTTGAGCCCTGGACATGACACTACTGCAATAGGTATAAATCCTCTTGAGCCCTGGACATGACACTACAGCAATAGGTATAAACACGATCCTCTTGAATCAGCGCAGTTACAGGGGCTTGTGAGAAACCGCTTTGTATCCATTGTTGATGGGATGGCTGGACACGACACTACTGGTACACCTCTGATCAGCGCAGTACAGGGCTGTGAGACCACTTTGATCCGTGTTGATGGATGGACTGCACTACTGCTAGGTCATCCTCTTGAATCAGCGCAGTTACAGGGGCTTGTGAGAAACCACTTTGTATCCATTGTTGATGGGATGGCTGGACACGACACTACTGCTATAGGTATCAATCCTCTTGAATCAGCGCAGTTGCAAGGGCTTGTGAGAACCACTTTGTATCCATTGTTGATGGGATGGCTACCGACGCCCCAAAGGGTTACAGTTAAAACGACAGACTGCTCTGCTCCATACCTGTATTGTTCATTTCAATGTGCACAAATCTTGTGACGTCACACTTTGACTACAGCACGTGCTCGTGTTAGTGGGTTGCTGCACAATTAAGTTGCGGTCCTTTTTGTTGCTGGGTAAATTGCATATTGTTAATTCACACCAGAAAATACTTTATAATAAATAATAATAATTACTGTATTTATTATGCGCTTATAATAATTATAACTCTAGCCCGCACTCACAACTCGTGCACGCGTACGCTTTTGACAATGATTCGCGTACCACAAATACATTACGACAGTCAGCGTAGGGTGGGGGGTGTGGTGGCGTTATAGTGCTGGAACTGTTGAAAGAGGTGAGTTTTGAGGGCGGAATGGAAGGAGGAGAGAGAGAGCGTTTCTGACGGAAAGAGAGTGGGAGAGTGTTCCAGGTGGATGGACGGTAGACGGAGAAGGAGCGGGGGCTGAAAGTGCTGAGTGGTATAAGTACCTAATGTTGCAGCCTAAAACCCATAACTAAACATACAAGCAAAATGTGCCAGAGGCAACGGACCACAAAAAACAAAACAAAAATAAAACAGCAAACTTGAAAACACGTTTACACACGCAGACCAAAAGTGTACGGAGTGTAATGTTAGTTTCACTAAAACTAGCAGCTTGAAAAGACATGGATAAGTGTACAGAATTTGGAACAAGCTACACTACGACTGTTAGTTGGACCACAGGCATGATTATCCACATGCATATGGATGTCTGTGAAAATGTCCAAACGTGTTGGGTTTTCCAGATTGGTTGTCAGCTTGAAAGTCTTGTAGTCAAGTGGCCTTGCAGTTAAAATCAGTAGACACGTAGCCAGTTAAAATAGACCAAAAGCCAAATAATTACATGTGTGAACGTTGTGACTCTGAATGTCTGCTGTGCAAACAGTATAGCAGGAGATGGATCGAGCATGATAATTCAAGGGTAGTGCCAGATTAGCTTGAACGCACCAAAGTAAAAAGCTATTCTGGCACCACCCTTGAACTATCATTGTCAAATTAATTTCAAGCAGTAGTGTATCAGGATGAAAAGG
Organism: Semisulcospira habei; assembly: GCA_036245525.1. Classification (NCBI taxonomy): domain Eukaryota; kingdom Metazoa; phylum Mollusca; class Gastropoda; family Semisulcospiridae; genus Semisulcospira; species Semisulcospira habei. The sequence goes on along the minus strand of BTPG01000006.1, from coordinate 186,199,158 downwards.
GTTATAAGGAAAGGTGTTATTTTCTGTTACTAAAATCTCACGCTGGGCTGTGTGTGGTCTTCAGACATGCAGTTCAGAAAGTACAATTTACAGCAGTTACCATCTATATATATTTCGGTTTAGTTTTCTCATGGACAATGTTCACCGTTTTGTCCAGCAGACATCAGTAATTGCTGTCTGTGCCATGGGGAGGGTATGGCACTCGACTGTGGCGTTGTATGGATAACATTGGGCGAGTGCAATAAACCCTGTTTTTGGCGAGAAAGAAAAGATCTTCAAAGACAGGTGCCCTCTGGGACCAGACTGGCGGGGCCAGGAGTGTCGCGCATCATTGACCCATTACGTCCTGAGGCTGATTTTGGAGCATTTGCTTATTGGCCTACAAACGTTACATTACAGAACTGTTTTAGTTGAGTGGTGCCAGAATAGCTTGGCGCCTCAGGGGCTAAGCTATCCTGGCACCACCCATGAACTGTAGTCAAATTTATTTCAAGCAGTGGATGGTCGTTTAATCACAAGTACGGTTGCTCACAACCGGTTCTCCTCTGCATGAAAGAACACTCATTTTGGGGGTGGTTATATTTGTGGTTGTGTTATTTTTTTGAGAGTATATGTGTTTTAATCATAGGAAAGATCCGATATTCATTTGAGTTATATTTTGGATAAGAAGTTGGTATCATTTTCTTTTGCACGGAGAACTACGATCGATTTTGGTTGTGACGCGTAGTTTCGCTACTATGATACTTTCTAGTGACCTCATATATGACGTCAACGTATTGGCAACATTTCATAACACTGTTTTAAAGGTGCTTAAATAGTAGTGGAATTTTTGTAGTTTATTCTAGTGAATTCTTTTTCATCAATATTAATGAGTTTTGGTTACGTTTTTTTGATCTGATTGGTTGTTTTGTGCGAATTTGCTGGATTATAAAAGACTGCTAGGAAATAATTTATGTGTGTACATTTTATGAGAGAAGCAGTGTGTGAGAAGTGTTGATGCGTTGTAGAGGAGACAGTGTATCATTGTTGGTGCATTTGTGAATGCATTGTGTGGAGATCGCATCGCTGCAATAAAATATTGTCGGAACTGTTACTCCTGAGTGGTCTACAACCTTGTGCCATGTGTGACGAGTTGCAGCTGAGTGAAGCTTTTTTACAAGAACCCTACGTGCGTGCGTCTGGTGTGATTTCATACTACAACTATGACTACCATGTAACAGGGGTGTTATACTGAAAATGGTTACACAGACTTGTTTTTTGCAAGACGATCTACCAATACACCAGGGGCCAGCTGCATGAGTGAGCTTAAATCCTGCACTAAACACTAAGAAAGCTGCCCTGCTATAGCGGAACAAATTGCTTTAGCGGCTTGCGCAGGATTTAAGCCTTCTCACGCAACCGGCCCCTGTTGACATCTACTAGGTGCAGGATGGAGAGGACCCATTTGGAAGCAGAAACTGTTCTTGTCCAACAGTGGTTAAAGGTTTATAAAAGGCACTTTTAATCTTACAAGTTGGCTGTAGAAAGAGTTTCTGTTGTCTTACTGGAAAGGGATTTCATCAATCAGTCAGCATTGTGTTAACAGGGCAGCAAGTGATTATTAACCATTTGCATGTTGGTAGCGGTTTTTGTCGCGCTGATTCCTACAGGAAACATCGTGACAAAAACTGCTTCTGACATGTACAGGGTTAATATGTCACAGGAAAGATTCATTTTTTTTTCCAATTGCCTTTCTAAAATTCATAAAATCGTCTGCCAGTGAATTAGGATGACAGCACCAGCCCATTAGGCTGTAAGCTTGATATTCCCAAAATTGGAAATTTTCTTAACAGTACAAACAAGTTCAGAAGGTGGATCAACCCTGATAGTTCTAGGGCGGTGCCAGTACAGCACAGTGCTCACCTATAGGTGCTGAGGTTACAATCCTTCAAATATTGTGGTTCATTCATCTCCGTTCAGTTTCATATATCCGTTTTAGTTTCTAGATGCAGAATTAAACATAAGCTCTTCTTGAAAACATTTCAATTGTATTTCGTGATGAACGCATTGAATGTAAATTAATTTGTCTTTGAAAGCCAACCAGTACAGAAGAAGAGGCCGGGCCAGTTTACTATTGGAACAGAATGAAAGCCAACCAGTACAGAAGAAGAGGCTGGGCCAGTTTACTGTTGAAACAGAATGGGTACGAGTTTATCTCTACAGCAGAGCCTGTTGTGAGAGATCAGCTGTCCTGTCAGACCATCATTAAGTTACTGTAGAATTTCCACCGTTTTGCATATCAAAAGTTCTCATAAGCTCTCTTAACCCATTACATCCCGAGGCTGAGTTTTAAAATTTGCTTATTATGTCATGAAGTCTACATTACAGATTAGCAGAAATATCAACCGTTTTAGGTCAAAGGTGGTTCCAGAATAGCTTGGCACCTAAGGCGCCAAGCTATTCTGGCACCACCTTTGAACTATCAGTCAAATTAATTTCATGCATATGGGGATGAAAAGGGACAACGGTCGGTCTGTTAAGATCATTTAATCGTGCACACAGTAAGTTATAGCTAAAACCAGTGTCGCAATTTATTTTAATCATTGTTTTCTTTTGGATAGAAGTTTCATTCTACTTGAGATGATGGCACGTTCTCTCTCTTTTTTTTTTTTAGTACCCCACCCGGGTCTGCCTTGGGGGGACTTGGGTGGGGTTAAGTACTTTTTAGTTCCCAGGATCACCCTGGTCAGCCCCACAGGGTGAGTTTTTTTCTCTATTCTGGGGTATGTGTTTCTGTCTACCCGAGGTCCATTCACCTGTATTTGCCTTTTTAAAAATCTCCCTATTGTCTGCACTGCCTGTAGCTCTTGATATTGGATGTGTGTTGCTAAATGGTCTTAGCTTTATTTCGGCCCCCCCCCCCCCCCTTGGCCCCACCCGGGTCTGCCTTGGGGGACTTGGGTGGGGTTAGGTATTTTTTAGTTCCCAAGGTCACCCTGGTCAGCCCCACAGGGTGGGTTTTTCTCTCTATTCTGGGGCATGTGTTTCTGTCTACCCTTTGTCCATTCACCTGTATTTGCCTTTTTAAAACTCTCCCTACTGTCTGCACTGCCTGTAGCTCTTGATATTGGATGTGTGTTGCTAAATGGTCTTAGCTTTATTTAGGCCCCATGTGTTAGGTTTATTTAATGTCAGTATTTGACCGGCTGGCGACATACATTCAATGTTCTGTTTAGTTTTTTTTTTTTTTTTTCACAAGCAGTGCAGGCACGTCCTGAGAAAGCCTTGTTGCTGTCGGGACGTTAAGCAATGTACAATCAATCAATTATTTCGGCCCCATGTGTTAGGTTTATTTAACGTATTTGACCGGCTGGCGACATACATTCAATGTTCTGTTTAGTTGTTTGTTTTTTTTTTTTTCACAAGCAGTGCAGGCACGTCCTGAGAAAGCCTTGTTGCTGTCGGGACGTTAAGCAATGAACAATCAATCAATCAATCTTTTTAGTGACGTCAAGAACATGTGACGTAGGATGTTTGTTTGAACCGACGGTATGCGCGTCATTGAGGATTTGGAGACACATCAAGTCATTTTATAAGAGATTTTGCTCTTAGCCAGAATTTAGTTTTGCGATAAGTAGAGGTGGCGGGGAGATGCCGCGTAGTAATCTATTGTAGAATAGATGGTAGGAGAGCAGAATGCTCAATAGAGGAGTGTGTAATAAGGTATGGAGTTGAATTACTACGGCTCAATATAGGAGTGTATAATAAGGTATGGAGTTGAAGAACTACAGTGAAATGGGAGTGACTAACCAGTGACCTTGTCAACGGCCATAGTGGACGGCTGACGGGCACAAAATAAGTCGACAGAGTAAACCTTTCTCGCATCTTTGGATGCTCTCCAGTTGGATATATGTACTACAGGCGGAATGTAAGTCAACCTGGTGTACGAGAGAGTTGATCCAGGCGGTGTGCAGGAGAACTTAATCGGGCAACCCTGAGAGACAGTCCGCTTATTCTACCAGTAGCGAGGTTCAACGAGCACCGACGATATATTCATCTTCAATTCACGGTCGGAGCAATTAGACTGTTTAGTACATTCGAGCATCTAAACATCAACTTAAACAGTGTACAGTTTTCAGCAGACAATGAGAAGAAACATCGCAGTGGAACAATGAGTGGATGAGATGTGATTAGTGCTCTGGACATTGTACGAATGTGTAAGTGTGTGCGTGTATTACAGGTGCATGTATGAGTGGAACAATGAGTGGATGAGATGTGATTAGTGCTCTGGACATTGTGCGAATGTTTAAGTGTGTGCGTGTATTACAGGTGCATGCATGTGTGGAACAAGTTGGATGAGATGTGATTAGTGCTCTGGACATTGTGCGAATGTTAAGTGTGTGCGTGTATTACAGGTGCATGTATGAATTGACTGATCAGTGCGTAAGTTTGTGTACGTCTGTGTCTATTGTTTGTCGTGCGAATAGGAAAATCAAATCAAATCATTAAAATCGAACGAAAAAAATCCAACAATTCCGTGTGATATTTAACCTTCCTCCCTCGTGTGACAACCAGATTCTACTGTATTTGCACTACACCAAAGATATGCATGTGTTGGTCTGTCAGATTGCAATGCAGAGACCAACGACAGAGGCTTAAGGCTCCTGGAATTTGCCAGCTCAAATGATCTAAAGCTGATGAACACGTTTGGCCTGCACAAAGCACCCAGAAGGTGGACATGGCACAGCCCGAACGGAGAGCACCATAACCAAATTGACTACATCATGGTGAAGAGACGCTTCCAAACCAGTGTGAACATTTCCAAGACAAGAAGTTTTCCAGGAGCAGACATTGGAAGCGACCATGACTTAGTGACGATGACCTTCCGACACCGCCTAATGGTCACAAGCAGGGTCCCACCAAAAACAAGTTTGACCTCGAGAAGCTGAAAGACCCAGAGGTAGCGGAAGCCTTTCAGGCAAAGATAAGAGGAAAATTCGCACCACTGCTACTTCTAGGCCGTGCAGAAGACACGGACGTGGACACACTGATTGACACATTTAACACTGTTGTAACCCAAACAGCCAGTGAGATCCTTGGCAAACACCGACAAGCAAAAAACCTTGGGTTACAGCTGAGCGTTGGTTGTGTGATTCTATTTTCAAATGAACAGGTAAAGCTTCGGTTACTGCCTCAGCTGGTATTTGACTGGGCGACGGCATTTCCCGAATTTCGCAATTTTCAAATTTGTGTGTACGCGACCGGTCGGGAACTCGGACCCTCCTTCAGGCTCCGAGCACTCGCAAGGCCTATGTCTGTTTTATGTTACAGTGCTCAATTGAGGACTTGCACGCGGTGTGGCGATTTTCAATGGCCTAGTGACGTGCATGATGTTTGTCTTCCCTGTTCAGACTGTTCTTCCGGTAGTCCGTGCACAATTTGCACTTCTTGGAAGGAAGACCGTTGGTCACATCTTTGGGCCTTTTTTACCGGAGAGAAAGGCCGGTGCGCAAAGGCGCTACCTTACCTTTGGATGTGAACCATAGAAATGCAATTTCAGATATCGGTTGTGTGTCAGCGCAAAAACGGGCCCTGCTGCCCCCACCGGTGCCTCGTGCAGTGCTGCCTCGTCCTACGCGGACGATTGAGCCTAGTTGCAGCCGTAGGGATTCGCCATCCCGCACAGCACCGAGAGCTCTTTTATACCCTTCAATCCACAGAGGGGGAGACAGGCCAGGCAGGGGTTCGCCACCCTATGATTTAGTGAGGCCTTTGAGAGCTCGGTCCCCCCGCAGAGAATATGTTGGGTCAAACAGTAGCCCTTCTGGCAATAAGAGAACCCAGGCAGCAGAAGCGGGGGACCCCCCCCCCCCCCCCCGCCCCCATCGGACTGGAGAGCGTCCTTCTGCCGTAGGCCGGACCAACGCCTGGAGAGGGCCACACCTTCGGGAACTCACTCTGAGGGGACAGGATGTCAAAGCGCAATGTTGATATGTCTCAGGGTAAGGTATGAGAAAGAGAAAATTCAGGGTCCAGAGATAGAGAGTGACGACACTGGCGTTCCACTGGCGATGTTAACCTCCTTCGGGAGCGGACCAGTGCGGTCAGTTCTATCAGCCAGCGTAGAGAGAGTAAAGAGAGAGAAGATATCTATGCACGGCGGACCCCCGAAACACGTAATTACCAAAGAGTTCGATCTTCGCGTTTGGATGAACGGGCGCAGCATATAAAGTCGACGCGGGACAGAGACCGCATGGGATTCCGCTCAGCGCAGCCGAACAGAGCAGACCAGTGGACCAAGCTCCAGAGTGCAGTGAAGCGAATCGAACAGTGTACAGTGCAGCATAGAGTTGACTGGTGGCGGAGCTGTTAGCAGCCCCGACCACCAAGCTTCTTTACTAAAATAGGCAGTGTTCTCTTCCCAAGGATAGATAGGAAGTGGTAGAATAGCGAGGAGGCTACAGGGATCCTTAGCCCGTTAGGGTGGTGGTCTCTGGCCTCGGCCCAAAACTTAGATTAGATTCAAACAGGCGGGCCACAAAAAAAGGTGCCTCACCCCATCACAGAGGATACCAAGCAAGTAAAACTGCGAAAGGTTCGAACGAAGGTAGGTCCCAGTGAGGGCCCATTTCTCGTTAGTTTCTTAACAAAACTTTAGTTGACTAAAGGGGTAGACCACCCCACAGAAGAAGAGATACCGCTGGTTAGAAAACAGCGCATACGCTCGGGCCTGGTCCCAAGCATACAGTACTCGAAAAAGCATACGTTAGCTTAGCCCATATATACGCTTAGGTCATACTTACGCCTAGCTTATACTTATGCTTAGCTTATAATTACGCTTAGCTTATACATACGCCTAGTAAACGTTAACCGTTTAGCTTACGCTTAAAACTGATCTTGAGCTTACATATAGACCTACGATCACGCTCAAGAACTGGCCCGAGTGCAGCCTCGGCCAGATTCAAATTTGAAATCCAAGATGGCAGCGGATGACCACGCGGGACAAAGCCAAACAAAATGGCGCCAAAAAAGCAAACAAAGAAACAACCGGACAGCCTCGCCCAGACAAAGAATCCAACAGTCAGGGGGAAAAGCCGCTGACCCGCTCAGCCGCAGCTAGAGCGCGCACTGAAGAGAACAACAGCAACCATGTGGAAAGGGAAGAAACCCCACCAAACGAAAATGAAAACACCAACGAAAACGGAAACGAAAATACCAATGAAGATGACAATGAGGGTAAGGACTCCGACTCTGAGGTAGAGGACGAGCACGCGTTCACGGAAGTGAAACCCCGCCGACAACAGAAGCGATTCCCACCGAACCGAGTAAAGAAATTCTTTGCATTTCCTATCCTAATCACACCTCAAGACAACGCACCAGAACTCTACAACATGGGCATCCGGAAGCTGAACGAGGTGTTATCAGACACATTTGGGCCACCGATCGATACCCGCCGAATTTTCCACGGCAAGAGAATTATAATGGCATGCGCAACGCGAGACATACAAGAAAGCGCCATAACCAAAACCCTGATCGGTCCAGTCAAAGTGAGCTGCTCGATACCAAACCACCATAAAACCGACAGCCCACCAACTAAAGCCTTGGGGGTCATTAAACCAATTCCCCTCGAGGACGAAATCCCATATATCGAGACGGAAATCCGGAAAACTCACCCCCAAGCCAGAATCCTAAAGCGCCTGACCAACAGAGAAGGGCAGGCCAGCCAAGCCATCCTGGTGCAATTCCCAGGAGAGGCCCTCCCGAAAACCATCAAACTAGGTGGCGAAATAATACACATTGACAGGTACAAAGGAAAGGCACAACAGTGCAAATAGAGACCATCAACCTCAATAGGCTGCAAAAGGGACACCAAAAACGTGACTTACAAACATATACGGAAACTTAAACACACCGTGAACGACGGGCACCCTACAAAGGCATGCAAAAGGGACACCAATGCGCCAAATGCGGGGATAAACACCGAACCGCGGAGTGCCCCATAACGGAACGTAGAAAGTTTACCTGCGCAAACTGCGGCGACAAAGGTCATAGCGCGACATACGGAGGGTGCAAACTACAGAAAGCACACAACAAAGCGACCCGAGTCGCCAGCCTGGGGGTAAAAACCTACGCCCAGGCACTCAACGAAAGCTGGCCTCAGGCCCCCAGGACTCAAAACCACGGCGAAGAAGGAAGATACGCCAGACCACTAAACAATAGTCAAGCAGAACCAGTCATCCAAGAGACCCACCAAAGGGAAGAGCGAGTCAGGGTCCGAGACGAACCCACACTCCACCCACCCCCCGACAATCATCCGACTACAAACGCCCCACACAGCGACACACACTTAGTCGCTAGTCAGAGAGCAGACCGTCACCAACACACACCCCAGAACAACCCGAACAACACAAACAGCCAACGGAACAAGGTTCCACAAAGAGGACACTCCCCTCCGGCCAGGGAGGGAGGAAGGGCACCCGGACCGGCCGAGGACCAGGCGCGCATAGAGGCTCCAACTGCCGCCCCCACACCCATCGAATGGACAAGCCTATCCCCACATTATCGGACAAAAGAAAGCGGCGAAACACCGGCCGATCTGGGGCAGCAGTTCTTCTACCAGTATGTTATCTCCTTGGTCGCTTGGGGTAACACAGTCACAGCATCTATGCGAAGAAGCGGTAATACGAAAGCATTAGAGCAATTCGTACCACTGACTCCTCACCGGTCTACTTCAAAACATCCAATTCTAGGAAGATGGCAGGCCTACACATCCTTCAATGGAACTGCAGGTTCCTCTACTCCAAACTAGACGAGCTCAGAAACTGGTTAACCCCCAACCCCCCGGAAATCCTCGCCCTCCAGGAGACGGGTTTCCGGGATAAACCCCCCCAAATAAAGGGGTATAAATACCCACCTATTTATAAAAATAGGGCAGACAAAAAAGGAGGAGGGGTAGCCATCTACACCAAAACAGATCTAGCAATCACAGAAATTACCCACACCCTAAACCCACAAATAGAGGCCATAATAGGAGAAATAACCACATCAACCAACCGCAAACTAAAAATAGTAAATGTCTACATCCCCAACGAGAGAACTTATAGCCAAATACCAATAGAAGACCTCAGAGAACTGCTACTAGCAGGGGACATAGTGGTCGGAGACTTTAACGCCAAAAGCCCCCAATGGGACGAAAACCAAACAACAGCAGATACAGCGGGTAAAAAGCTAGAACAAGCCATAAATGAAACCCAAAGATGTATACTAAATACGGGGGAACCCACCCATATGTTCGCCCAAGGTAACGCAGATACCATGAACACACTCGACATAGCAGTAGCCACCAACACCATCGCCATTAAGGCACAGTGGCAAGTGAACAACGATAACCTAGGGAGCGACCACTTCCCCACCCTGATAACTATCAATGATAGAGACGAACCCCCGCCAACACAACACCCCGGGGCCCCACAAAAAATCAACACCTCACGAGCAGACTGGGAAAAGTACCACGAACTAACCAGGTTTACCTCAAACTGGGACGATAAACACAACATAGAAGATAAAACGGCCCACATCACAGACCACATTATCAGGTCAATCAAGGAGTGCACCCCCACCGGATCGGATAATGGGAGACCAGGTAAATCCTGGTGGAATAAGGCCTGCGACCGAGAAGTAAAAAATAGGAAAAGAAAGCTCCAAATCTGGAAAAAACACAAAACGCCCGAAAATAGAATAGAATACAAACGTGCCAAAGCCATAGCAGACCGAACGGTAAAAGAAGCCAAAAAAGAAGACTGGCATGCCTTCACAGAATCAATCAACACCAAAACTAGGATTAACGAAAGCTGGGATAAAATCAAAGCCATCAACAACGGCCCAAGAACCAGCATGCCATCGTTAAAAATAGAAAACAGGGTATACGCCACCGATCAGGACAAAGCAGACCTGCTAGCCCACACATTTAGCCAAGCCAGCTCAAATGACAACCTAACCCCGGAATTCCGGGACCTCAAACCCCACCTAAGCACATGTTTCGAACAACCAACACAGAAAAACAACTACGAACTAGATAACGAAATAACTATCCTAGAATTAAACCAAGCCCTACGAACCACCGGAAAGGGCAAAGCCCCCGGCATAGATTTAATTACATACGAAATGATCCAAAGAAGCCACCCCTCCATGAAAAAAGCCATAACCGCCCTCTTTAACGCCATCTACTCCAAAGGGATATTCCCCACACAATGGAAGAAAGCAGTAGTCTTCCCCCTCCCCAAACCAGGAAAACCAACACACCAACCAGATAGCTATAGGCCCATCGCACTAACATCTCAACTGGGTAAAACGTTGGAAAAAATACTCAAATACCGACTCGTGTCCTACTGCGACAAACACCATATCCTACCACCCCAGCAAAGCGGATTCAGGAAAAAGCGCAGCACACTCGATCACCTAACCACCCTACAACAAGAAATCCTAAATACCCACAAAGAGAGAGGAACAGAACTCATAGGAATTTTCTTAGATATAGAAAAAGCTTACGACATGGTTTGGCACGGTAAACTACTTAGTAGATTGGGCGACCTAGGAATATCCAACAAAATGTACAACCTGGTGAAATCCTTCCTGGCCGACCGGCGAATAACAGTTAAAATAGGCAATGCGTTATCAAGGGAGCACACCCTAGAAAACGGAGTACCACAAGGATCGGTGCTCAGCCCCCTCCTATTCACACTCCTACTCACAGGCCTACAACACGTTGTCAGGCACAACAAAATAATGCAATTCGCAGACGACACCTCACTAATAGGGAAAATTAAGAGTAGACAAAGAAATTTCAACTGGGAACTAGTAGGATTCCAAGAATTCCAACAAGATCTGACAAGAATAGAAAATTGGCTAGTAAGAGCAGGCCTAAAAATTTCCCCCCATAAAACCCAAGCAATCATCTTCAGAACAAACCGCAGCTACAAATACCAAATAAGAGCCCCCGCCCCCAAATTACAAATTGGTAAGATAGACCTAGAATACTGCCAAAGAATCAAGTTCTTAGGAGTGATATTTACAACCAGCAACAACTGGACACCATACATAGACCAAATATGCCAGTCGGCCAGGAAAGGAATAAACCTAATGCGCAAAGTCAGCGGAGCAGACTGGGGCACCGACCCCAAGTCACTGCTAAACATCTACCACGCCTTTGTAATGTCCAGGCTACTCTACGCAGCCCCACTCCTTACCAACCTAAACAAAACCCAAACCAAAAAACTGATGTCAGTACAAGCAGACGCCCTGAAGGTGGTCATGGGGGTCCCCAGACACACCCCCAACCTGCTTGTGCTGGCAGAATGTGGTCAAAAGCCCATAACACTAATAATAAAGGAAAGGACAGCTAACCATTACTACAAAACGATATGCACGCTCACCTCCAACCACAAGCCCATAAATCAACCCACCCAAACACCACAAATAAAAACCGAAGTCCAAAAGTTAGAAGACGTGATAAACCTCAAATTACCAAATAGAACGCCAAATCCACAAATAACAACGCCTCCATGGAAACTCCCACAAACAGAGGTAGACCTGGACCTCACAAAATATCAGAAAGCAACAGACGGGCCCAAAATGAAGACGGAGTTCGATATTAAAAGAACTACTACATACAAAAACTACACAATCATCTACACAGACGGGTCCCATGACCCAACCAGCCACGCAACCGGACTAGGTATCCACGTCCCCAACAAATCGGATCGGGCTATAAAATTACCGGACCACACATCAGTTTTCACAGCAGAACTCACGGCCATCCTGGGAGCCATCAAAGTAATAAGAGACGACCTTCAGGAAGCTAAACACTTACTCATAGTGACGGACTCCTTATCGGCAATACAAGCGATTCAGAACATAGACTCGTTCAGAGAAGATCTAACATACCTGGTCAGACTAAGAGCAGCCGAACTCTCAGAACGCGGCCAAACAGTCAAATTTATGTGGGTCCCCTCCCATGTGGGAATCCCAGGCAACGAACGAGCAGACAGGGCAGCGAAGAAAGGCCTCGACCAAGAATCGACCTTCTTCAACCTACCACTTTCAGCAAATGAACGGTCAAATGCTCTCCGGCCCGCCTTCCAAAAACTATGGGAAAAAGAATTTCACCAGAACAAAAAAGGAAGACGCAAAAACCTCACGAGGGTACTGAACAATACACCCACCCTCCTAATAGGTAAGAGGAGAGACCAGTCACGACTAACAAGGATCCGATTAGGGGGCGAGAGATACCTAGTCCACCCCAACCCAATAATGTGCACATGCGGCCACCTACTCACGACGGAACACATACTGCTAGACTGCCCGAGCATAGCCCAAACCAGAACCCTAGTAGCAGATAAACTCAACGCACCTCTCACCGTAGAAGGCCTCCTAAACCCCGACCATAAAACATGGTCCACCACCACCAAATACACAATACACCTGCTTAATAAGCACCCACTAATCCGATACATCTAACCAAACTACAGACATGACGAGAGGTAGATCAAAAGCGATGCGTGGACATCAGCGACAACCAGTCAGAACATAACTCCCCCCCCCCCCTCAACCCCCGGCCCACCCCCCCCCCCCCCCCCCCCTGGACGAAATCAGCGAGAGCTGGAAGTCCGTATCCTTTAAAAATAGCATAGCATAGCAGAGACCGCATTCGAGTGGACGTCTCGCCTTCTCGATCTTCGTCATCGGATCGGAAGTCCAGTTCTTACGTCTCGCGCCAACGAACTTCGTCGCGACGAGATGCACAGTCTGCAGCCAGGCGCAGCAGATCGGCGGACAGGTTAGACCGCCATCGTGCACAGCAGGAGGAACAGGTTCGTCGACAGCATGGTGTACACTCTCGGGACAGCCGGTGGATGGAGACGAATTCTCGGTGGGATCGGAGCAGTCCTCATCGATCTTCCACAGACCAGGTTTACAGACGCCCGGCAGACACTTCGTTCCGGTCGACACTTGGACCTACCACTACTGCTTCTATTGCTCGGCGCGCGGTGGTGGACGAGGAGGCACTTAGTCTTCATCCGGAGGATTCGGCGTCCATGCTGGGAATCAACGAGGAGGATGCACCGTCTTCACCGGGACGGCGTTCTCCTATCCCCGGCATCGTGGTCGACGCGACTTCGATGTCTTCTACTCGTCGGGATTTACATGAAGCGGCTCGCCTCATTGCTGCGTTTCTTCCGCCGGAACTCTGCCCACTTTCTCCACCTGTAAAGAGGAAGGCGGTGGCGATGGTCGACACACCTCTGCAGACCAAGCGCATCAAGACTCTTCCTCAACCGGCAGGTTTCAGGGACCTCGTGGAGGCATTCTCAGCGCATCTTCGCACGGACGGAGTTGGAGAGCAGGTATTCTTCCATGACAGGCATTGTCCGGCGGGAATCGACGTGGACTTCCGGCAAGACTGGTATGCAGGGCACTCCCAGGCATTCAGCTGTATTCTTCCTACGGTGGACAAGGAGGCTTGCGTCCAAGCAGGATTAACTCGGTGTTCCCTGTCGGGAGGACTGGACAAGTCGTCCGTACTGGTTCGGAATTCCCTGGCGTGCACCGGGTTTCTGGAGATGGCGACACAGTCGGTGGTCAGGAAGATGGAGAACACCTGGGATCTGGATGCTTCAGCGGGAAATCCACACGGTATTGGTTGCGGCGAATAGATCGGTCTTCCATGCTTCAGTAAACGCCATGGCGGCGGCGGCGAATTGCGATCTCTTACGACGGGACGGGCTGTTGAAACGGTGCACTACACTTCCAGCTTCGTTGAAGGCTCAACTGCGGCAGGCACCTTTGAGGGCAACCTGCTGTTCGGACCGACGTGGCAGGAGGTACGGGAGTCCAACAAGGATCTGTGGCCAGCACCAGCTAGAGTATTCTCGGCACGCTTTCAGTCAGCCCGCAGAGCTGTGGGTCGTGCCCTGCGGTTCTTCAGACCCTCCTCTTCCCGACAGCCCCGAGGCCGAGGTGGAGCCTTCTCCCTTCCGGCGCGTTCGCGCGCCTTCCCCGCACCCTCCACTCCCTGGTCCAGAGGCTCTCGGCAGCGGGGCCGCGGCAGGGCTCGCTGACCTACCCCCGAACCTCCCACCGATTCCTGCTGGGTCTCCGGTCGGTGGGAGGTTAGCTCTTCACAGCGGAGCCTGGAAACAGCTGTTTTCGGACGACCTGTGGATCATCTCGGCAGTGACGGAGGGCGTGAGGATCTCCTTCCAGTCACCCCCCCCCCCCCCACTGAGACACTCCCCACTTTGGACGCGAGTGCCTTTAGAACAAGACAGGGCGACAGCGTTACAGAGCGAAGTGGAGGCACTTTTACAGAAGGAGGCCACGGAGGTGGTCCTGCGTTGCGACTCCCCCGCTTTCTACAGTCGTCTCTTCCTCGTACCGAAACCAGGGGGGAAATGGAGGCCGATCATAGATCTGTCGGCTCTAAACAAATTAATTGTAGCACCACACTTCAAGATGGAGACGGCCAGAGCGGTACGTCCTCACGACTTTTCAGTAAGCCTCGACCTCGCGGATGCGTATCTGCACGTTCCCATCCATCCGGCCTCGCGACGTTACGTACGCTTTGCCTTTCAAGGGATTGTTTACCAGTTTCGGGCCCTACCTTTTGGACTGAACCTCAGCCCGTGGATTTTTACCAGGAATGTGGACGGAGTGATGACAAGGTTCCGACAGACAGCTTCCAGTCCGACGTCCAACTACCTGGACGACTTGCTCTTACGGAACCAGGTGGCGAGTCTTTTGGAGACCGACAGAGATGGCCAGCTCGCACTACTCCGTCATCTGGGATTCCTAGTCAACGGAGGCAAGTCGGATTTGGTACCGTCTCGCCGTTTTGTTCACCTGGGGATGAAGTTTCTAACAGATCTAAATCGAGTACGACTACCGGAGGGACGGATTCTGACAGTAAGAGAAGCGGCGCTTGAAGCGGTTCGTGCGGTAGCCCTACCGGCCAGGTCCTGGCTTCGCCTGTTAGGCCTGCTAAGCTCGGCAGCGGATCTCCTTATTCTAGGCAGGCTGTATGCACGACCGATTCAGCTTCACCTACTCCTACATTGGCGCCCCTCCTCGGGCAATCTGGAGACCTCGGTCCCGACAACGGAGTTAGTACAGTCTCATCTGTGGCGTTGGATGGACAGTACTAGGCTAGCGTCAGGGATTCCCCTCTTCTCCCCGCCGCCTCACCTTTCGATCTGCACGGATGCGAGCAACTTAAGTTGGGGAGCCCACCTGTTACCGCAGTTTACCACGACCTCGTGCCTTTGGACAGAAGTAGAGGCAGACAGACGTATCAATTGGCTGGAGATGAAAGCGGTGTGGCTAGCACTCATCGCTTGAGAAGATCGACTGACGCAAAACGAGGTGCTCGTGCTCTCCGACAAATCGACAGTCGTCGCATACATCTAGAACCAGGGAGGTACGCGTACACCCTCTCTCTGCATACTCGTATATCAAGTCTTCCTGTGGTGCAGAGACCGGGGCATTAACCTTCGGGCGCGACACATTCCGGGACACCTAAACGTTCTGGCGGATGCTCTCTCTCTCGGCGGGGTCAGATGTTTCACACGGAGCCGGAGTGGTCTCTGCGGCCAGATATCTTCTAGCTACTCTGCACGCGTTGGGAGACACCGACGATCGATCTTTTTGCCACGAGATAGAACAACAAGCTTCCCCTGTTCGTCTCCCCCGTGCCGGATCCACTAGCCTGGGCCATGGACGTGCTATCCATTTCGAGGGAAGGACTCCAGGCGCATGCGTTTACTCCCACAGTGCTGGTTCCAAAGATCATTCAGAAACTCAGGGACAGCAACACGACTATCATACTAGTGGCCCCTTTCAACTGGGCCAAGAGCTGGACCACCGATCTCCTGGCTCTGGCGACGGATCCGCCTATGTTACTTCCCACTCCGAGTACAATGCTAAAACAACCGAAGCAGCATCTATTTCACCCGTGCCCGGAACGGCTGTTGCTACACGCGTGGAGATTGTCCGGCAAGCCCTCTCAGCTAGAGGCTTTTCGGGTCCTGCAGTGGAGGCTATCTCTACAGCCAGAAGGGTCTCAACTCGTAATGTCTGCGAAGGAAAGTGGCGCGTGCTCCAGTCCTGGTGCACCGCGGAGCGACTTTCCCCCACGGATCTAACTACTCCCCAGTTGCCCGAGTTCTTCCTGTTGCTGTTCGTCAGACAGAAGTTGGCACCCATCACCATTCATGGTTACCTGGCAATGGTGGCAGACACATATAGACACTTGGGACGACCCGATCCGGGAGCTTGCAAAGATTTGGCAGGTCTGATGTCCCATTTTGATCTGCAACGCCCGGCTTCACGCTCGTTAGTTCCACGATGGGACTTGTCTTGGGTGCTCACCTGGCTGAACTCAAAGAGATTCGAGCCGTTACGATTAGCAAGGTTGGGAGATCTTACTAGGAAGACCTGTTTCCTACTTGCGCTTGCCACAGCCTCACGAGTGAGTGAAATACACGCCTTTTCGGTTCGTTCTGCCTGTCTCCAACGTAGGACTGACTGATCGGTTCAGCTGCTAACGAACCCTGCCTTTTTGGCTAATAATTGAGTTCCTACTGTCGCCCCACAAGTCGTAACAGTTCGACCAATCAGGGCTAGAGATCAGACACGGGTCTCACGACTTCAGGACCCTGTTAGGGCTCTTAAAGTATATCTGCACAGACTAAGACAAGGGCGCTCACGCCTTTTCCTGCCCTGGGCTCAGGGCAGACGAAACATTTCTGCGCAAACCATCTCGTCCTGGATACGTTGGTTAATCCGTGAGGCTTATAAAGAGCTCGCACCAGAACAAGCGAAAAAGAGTCCGAAATAGCTCAGGCGGTTAAACGTCGGAGCAGGAGAGCGAAGGGAATCGCCGGGTCGTGGGTTCGAATCCCGTCCCGGCCCCGGTAGCTGGACTCACAATCCATGGGGAAAAACGGATTTGTTCAATAGCATGTCCGTTGAACGGTCCTGGTAAATCAAAGTGGCACAGTTGGAGTGCGCCTGAATTGATCAGTGTTCAGGTCGTACTCCATAGGCAGTAGATTTCCCTGTCCCTCATAACCCGCCCGTCAGGGCCGTCCATGATCACCTCGGTGCTGTGGACGTTAAACCCGAACTAACCAACCAACAACCGAAAACAATGCGCATCCGGGCTCATGAAGTCCGAGCAGTGGCAGCGAGTATCGCCTTGGACAGAAACTGTGCAGTGAAAGACATCGTGGCGGCCGTGGGTTGGCGAGCTGAGTCTACCTTCGCCCGCTTTTATCTAAGAGACTTATCCGGCCAGCGCACCAACCTTGACCTTGTGGGGGACATCTCGGCAGCGCAACTCTCCCTTCCGGCGCCGCAGGCGCCATAGGTACGCCTAGCTACAATTATCGGGAGTGGGCGCAATGGGAGGGGCCTCGATAGTCGGCTCGCTTCGCGGTTTTTTTTTTTTTTTTTTTTTTGGGGGGGGGGGGAGGGGGGGTTCCAAACGAGCGGCGCCCTCCTCTTTTTCGTAATTCCAATTAGTAATGTCCTCGGTAATGATTTTGAGAAAATAAATTAATTTTTCTTTAAAATGTATTTTTTTCGAAAAATACCGATGACATTACTCGGAGGTCCCGCCCTCCTACCCCGCTTGCCGCAGTGGTGCTAGACTCAGTCACTGACAGGAAAGGGTGAGTGCGCCACCGGATAAGGAAGTACGGGAGACCACTCGGGATATCAGGGCTATGGCCCCCCAGTGGTTGCCTCCCCTGGTATTAGGGGCACACAGTAAATTTTTTTGGCCTAATATTATGAGCTAAGCGAAAGTTCCAAATAGTAATGTCATCGGTAAGTATTTTTCGAAAAAAATACATTTTAAAGAAAATTTTTTTTTCTTCTGAGCCGCTTTCTCAAGGCTAGCTCTGCGAGAGTCCTCAAAGGAGACGGCTGCCTTGTAAATGGTGAAGAGCCAGGTGTCGCGGTCCGCAGCAAGCGAAGACCACTGGCGGTGGTCGATTTGGCAGGCACTAAGTGACTTCTTGAGACAGTCTGTCTCTTCTTTGGTGCCCCTCTGTCTCGGTGTCTGGTGGCGAGCTCGCCGAACAGAGTGATCTTGGGTAGGCGATGATCCTCCATCCTGGAGATGTGCCCCGCCCAGCGGAGCTGTGTCCGACCTCGACGTTGGTGACATAGTCACTCCAGTGAATGCCGAGGAATTTACACAGGCAGCACTGGTGGAAGCGTTCGAGGAGTCCTAGTTGGCTGCGGTAGAGGGCCCAGGACTCGGAACCATACAGCAGGGTGGTGAGGACGATAGCTCTGTACACGCTGATCTTGGTGCCTTTTTTTCAGCTGTTGATTGTGCCACACCCGCTTGAATAGTCACTCGAATGCGCTGTTCGCTTTTGCCAGCCTGTTGTCCAGCTCCTTGTCTAGCTTGGCGTCTGACGTGATGATGCAGCCAAGGTAGGTAAACTGGTGCACTGACTTCAGTTCAGACTCGCCGATGGTGATGTGGGAAGAGCGATGCTCTTCCGTCTGTGCCGGCTGATGGAGGACTTGTTCAATCTGACCTCGAGTCCAAAGAGCTGAGCAGCGTCTGCGAAGCAGGACGTGATGCTCTGCAGGGCTCTCTGTGTGTGTGCAACAAGGGCAGCGTCATCGACAAAGAGCAGCTCACGAATCAATCGGTCTAGGGTTTTGGTGTGGTCCTGAAGTCGTCTGAGGTTGAACAGGCTGCCATCGAGACGATGCCTGATGTACACTGTGTCGTAGGCTACATTACAAAACAGGAGATAGATGAACTGATTTAGAGGCGCCAAGCTATTCTGGCACTACCCTTGAACTATCAGTCAATTTTATTTCAAGCAATGAAAAGGGTTAACTGCTGGGGCCAGACGCATGCGACCTACATCCTCGGTTCTTGAGGACAGTTTTATCCTGTCTGTCTTGTGTTCTTCATGCCATTATCGGTCAGTGTACACTGGATTCAGTCATGAAATTTGAGATCACTGGCAGCACATAAGTTAACACAGAACTCAAAGAGATATCGTGGATTCATCTTCTGTCATCATGCGAGTTCGAGTTCGAGTTTTGGAAGGGACTAGGGCTTCCAGCTATCGCTGATTTCGCCCGGTGGGGGGGGGGGGGGGGGGCAAGGGGAGGGGGGGGGGGCAGGTCGTCTGTCTGGCTGTTCGTCGCTCCGTTGCTTCAGCGGCTGATGATGTTGCCGGGGCCGAGTGGTTGATGGCGGAGGAGGCGGGTGGTGTGGCCGGGGGGCCGTTGCCTAGCGCCAGGCTGGTGGGTGGAGGTAGGCCAGCCACTCCAAAAGGTCTTGCAGGAGTGGTGGCGGTGGTGGTGGTGTCGGCCGGGGGAACCGTGGCCGGTTGTGGTAGGGTCCGGGGAGGTTAGGTGGCGGTGGTGGCGGCCAGTTGATCCTTGGTCGGGGGGTTGGGCGCTGGAATGGACGGGGTGGGTGGCGATGTTGAGGTGGCAGGCGCATGTGTGGTGGCGGCGTGGGGAGGAGTGGTGGGCGCTGGTTCCTAAACCGCTTGGGTGGCCGGTGGCGTCGTCGGTTTGGCTGGGTGGCGGTTGACTGGCTGACTGTTGGCGTTGGCGGCGGTGGCGGCTGTTGTGGTGCTGGGTCCGTTGCGGTGCCCTTGGATTCCTTTGTTGGTACAGGGGTTGCGTCGGTGCCTGCTTCTTGAGTAGGCGGAGCGGTGTTACCGCAACCCCTGTGTTTGGTGGTGGTGGTGGTGGTGCCTATCTTCTTCTTTGCCGTCGTTGGGGCAGCTGACGTCCCTGTTGATGTCTGTTCAGGTGCTGCCTGGCATTCGCCATCTTTGTAGGTGGTGGTGGTGGTTTGGCTGACCGTATCTTCTAGTTGAGGCGAGAGGAGGTCGTTGATGGCCCCGGTGTGGACCAACCACCGGGCGGCAATCAGTGCCCGGTGGTAGTTGTCCCCCTCGGCCGATCTGATCGCAGGCACCGCATCCTGGAGCAGCAGCACCAGGTCTCCAAAGTCTATACTCCGGAGCCGGGTCCCCTCCTCCACAGACGATGCCGGCCGTTCCCGGGTAATGGATTCCGGGAAGATGACCGGCGGCGGGGAGGGTGGGAAGATGACCGGCGGCGGGGAGGGTGGGAAGTCCGGCTCCGAAGCCGACTCCGGCGACTCCTCGGGCTCCGCATCCTGAGGGGGGGGGGGGGCGGTGACTGGGGGCTGTCCGGGGCTGACTCCTCTTCTTCCGTTTCTTCAACTTGCAGATGTTGTGGGCTAGGTGGTTCTCTTCGGCTTTGAACAAACCGCAGCATCTGTTGAGGAGTTGGAAACCCTCTTTGAAACAGGGCTTTAAACGCAGCCCTCTCTGCTTGCTGCGCAGTTGGCTGTAGGGGCGAGGGGGCCCCCCACGGTGTAGTCTTGGCGGCGAATCGGTAGGGACAAAGGAGGCTTGTAGCTCCTCGTCTCCTTTGGCGCTTTTGGAGGCTGTTGCGGCGCCTGGGGGAGGCTGGCGGTAAACTCTTCAACTTGTTCCTTGTTCGTTTTCCGTCCGTATTCGCCCTGCCAGAGGCGGGCGGCTGCTTTTGTCTTGACGCCATCTGTCCTTAGCTGTATGCGAGGGGTGAGTCAGCGTGTGGTCACTGGCTCGTGACTGAGGCGAGGCGAGGCTTGACTTGCTTTGTTGGAGAGAGCGGTGGCCGTCCTCTCTCCTGGCTGGCTGGCTTGCTTGCTTAGCGTAGTCTTGTTCGCTGTGTGTGGAGAGAGCGGAAAACCGTCCTCTCTCCTCCTCTGCTGCGAGTCGAGTGATCATATGGATGGTGTCATCAGGCATCAAGACAGTGTAGATTCATCTCCTGTCATCATGCATCAAGACGGTTTGAAAAGTAAGAAAATAAAAATAATAACACCGTCAAAAATTAAAGTATCATAATGCAGAAAACTGAAGGAAAATTTCAGCACAATTTATGCTTATGTCTCGTGGACGCTCCCAATATAATTCTACAGCAGTAGCAGGCGCTCGCGCGTAATCACACTTGGTTATTTTGTGCAGACGTTAGGGTGTCAAACTATCTGTGGCTGCTGCTCGTACAGATAATATTGTAATAATTAAGTGGGGAGACAATTACTTTAACAGGTGATAGTGGGCTTGTCATGTGTTACAATTATTTGTACACAGGATTCCTAAAAATGTTGTTTTAGTTAACCCTTTTAGCTCCAAGGTCCCATTTCTCAAATTTTGGAGGTGTTGCCTAATGACTATGTACCAGTTGCAGAAGACAGATTGACCATGATAATTCATGGGTAGTGCCAGATTAGCTTGGCGCCTGAAGACGCCAATCTAATCTGACACTACCCTTGAATTATCATGGTCAATCCATCTCCTGATGTAGGTACTCATGGCTAAATGGGTTAATTTGATATTGTTTTAGTTAATTTGCAATTGAATTGATAACACATCCTCATCCCACGCGCACTGTCTTGAAAGCTGTATGAAAAAGGTATTCAATTCACTGCATTCCATGACTGTCACTAGTAATCAAAGTTTCCTACTGGATGAACAATTCAAGGTGAGGCTAAAGGCCGTTTTTAATTAGAAAAACATACCCGTACATTTGTTCGCCAACTATGACTATCCAGAGTTCGCGATCTCAGGTGAAGCAAGTTGGTTCTTAATTGGATGATCCAAAGTTATGACGAACTAGTTCGAAGTAGTTTGCGAACCTCGGCAAATCATAGTTTGCTGTCAGAAAAAGCGATCGCATGTGTAGTCGTGACTGACCGCCACAACTAGCGTGATGACGTCAGCTTCCCGAGCCCTATTAAGAAAGAGATCCATAAGAAAAAAAACCAAAAGCTCGCGATCTTAAAGAATTGTGTTTTCTGATCAAAAGTTCGTCCAATTAAGAACGGTCTTAAATCACTCAGCTTATGTTATGTGTCAGATTGTTAGTTAATGTTTAAATCTGGGGTCACATTAGTCAAAGCACTGTAGAATGCTCTATTTATCTAACCTTTAGTGGTTGGTCAAGTCTTATGTCAACCCCCCTAGTATTAGTAGGCCTAAAGTTGTGACCGTGTTCTGGATTACATTTTCATTAATCTCACTCTGTGACAGTGAAATACGCGCTAATTCTGTCTGCTGTTATACCCTTGCTGAATCCTGACTAGGGTCTTATTGCCAAACAATGCAGTGCACCCCAGGAGTTCAATAAGTGTACTTTTTGATGGTGTTGTCAACAATAAACCAAAATGCATCATTTGGCAAATGGATCTGTAAATTTGCAACGCAATCTTATGTTTATGTAATAAAGATGTTTATTGGAGTATTACCCTCGTCTGTATCTTTCTCTGTGTGTGTATGCGTTCTGGATTTTTATTGTTTATGAGACCATTAGGCCAATTGTGCTGAAACGGTAGATGATGAAACGGTGGCATGTAGAATGTAGAGGCTTCAAATGTCATGACACCTTTTTGTTTAGGGTTGTTTATAATCTGTCAGGCGGCAAAACTTTATGTCCTCGATGCAGCCAACAATGTGTCTGGGCTGTGTCGGTGAAAGTCCATCTTTACTGTCTGTGCACAATTTCCGTCCCTTGCAGACAAGACAGAAAATTGAGCAGATTAAAGCCTACATTAGAGTACTAAGCAGACTGCTTCACAGCGAGATATAGAGAGATATACTGTTTATCGCCATTTGCCTTAAGAAGCATAAAGCATAGGAATGTGTGTTGGTGTCATTACAATTACAAACATCACAGTCAACAATAAGAAATAATTAATACTCTATCACACAAACCCACTGCCCTATACACACTGTAAAAACTTTATACTAGTCAACTAATATCGCAAACCGATACGTGACCACTCACAAACCGACGCTCGGTGCAGTCAATTTAATTTTTTAAAAAAGTCAGCAGTCTCACAAGTGTCAATTTATGGCTGAGTTAAGAGGAAGACTCCGTCCCGGAGCTGAAGCAAATGGGATGAACCATGCCAAAAAACGATCATTCAATATAATCTTGTGATATCATTTTCACACTTTGCAATACACATTATTGTCAGTACTGTGGAAATTGTCTTTGTTTTCACAGACATTATAAATCAAAATATAACAGACTTGTAAGACAATACTGTATGTTAAATATTTACACTCATTCAAACTTTATATGTACAACAAACCAAGGGGAATTACTCAGCGCTGGACAGACGAACAGTTAGATCCCCTGCCCCCGCCTATCAGGCACCCAATCGCCAGCCCACAGAGAAATACGCAGGTATAGAATAAGACGATCATTTGCATCAAGATGCAAATGATCGTCTTATTCTATACCTGCGTATTTCTCTGTGGGCTGGCGATTGGGTGCCTGATAGGCGGGGGCAGGGGATCTAACTGTTCGTCTGTCCAGCGCTGAGTAATTCCCCTTGGTTTGTTCAGAGATATAAAGTGACAGGATTCTCTCTGTATATCTCTGGTTTGTTGTACAATTCTGCCAGCGCTAGCCTCACCTATCTGGTTTGTGAGTAAACTTTATATGCACACACACTCACACCGACACACACACACACTGTTGCTAATGCTGCAAGTGAACATCATACATTAAAAAAAATTGCCTTCTAAGAATAATTACAACACAAAGATCTAAACGGCACAATATGTTTGCAGACATCCGAAGATTTAGAGGGTCAGCGGCTATACTCCTAATCAGATGAAACTATTGGCAAGTCGACCCCTTTCCATGGCCGAGTTGATTTTTGGACGAGTTGACTGTCACCAGAATGGGTAATGTCCCTTTATTAGAAGCTTCCGCTTAAATGGCGTCAGGTGTTGAGTCAGACAAAACTTGATTTTGCATAAAAAGTCCCTCGCTTAGATTTTACTTAGAAAGTAATATCTGCACATAGTGACTGCATGTAAGTTGTTTTGTAACTAAAAATCTTACTGAAATATTTAGAAGAACAGTCGGCTGGTACGGATGAAATGTTCGCTGTATGTAATTGCTGTAGATTCGCTACTTGCCGGTCAAAGCATCGCTATATGAAAACGTTTTTTGTGGAGCACTCTGCCTGGAATTAGTAAGGTATGGTTAATGTCAATTATACATGTAGCATGGAATACCAGTTTGTGTCAAATCCTGCTTGTCGCCGCCATATCAGGTCACTAGTCAATTTATGGTTACAGAGTGGTTATTAAATCTGCCCACTTAAGGACTCCTTTAGGGCCCGTTGTTTTAACTACGATACAGTTCGTCCCCATTCCGCCGTAATACCCCTTTCCACCTATATAGATAATTATGAGCCTGTGGCAAAAGTCTGAAGATCGTTTGTACCAAAAGTAACAACCAACAGAGATGTCGTTAAAATAGGCATATTTTAGGCAATAGTTTTGATGTATCTCACTTGTGAAATTCCAGCAACGAATAATTAAATCTGACTCTTCTGAAAATTTTGGTTGTTTCAGTGAGCAGTCGTTTTGAAATGAAGTTTTCTGTAACAATCAGTGTTGGTAAATATTGTTCTGGTGGACATATTCAGTTAATTTAAATCACAAAACACAGTTTGTTGTGTGATTACCACATTTTACACACACACACAAAAAGTTCTTCAGTCATCTGTATTTCTGTTATCTAATTACAATGACTGAAGAACTTTTTTCTGTCACTCGGGACAAAAAAATGTTTGTTGTCACACTAGACATATTATTGGACATTGAAAATCATAAAGTCCATTTTGGTGAAAAGGAAACTGTGAGAAATGCAAGTGTTGCAACAACAATGTTTTCATAGTGGAATCACAAAAAGAACAAATTGTCTGTTGTGGTACAGTTTTCTTGACTGAAAAGATGTTGGTTATTACGTGCACAATGTTTTGTCACAGGCTCATTTTGTTTTTAACCATAGCCTTTTAGCCCCTGTTTATTATCGACACTACCTGGTTGCACATCAGTACAGTCATCAACATAAGCAAGAACCCAAGTCTTAATGAGAAGAAAAAGAGTAAATAAGTTCACTCACTCAGAAATAACAATTAAGTATTACAAGATCAAGAAATTTAGCACACATGTGAGTCTGTAATTTTAAAATTTATTCATGAGCATTTCATCTGCAACACCCATATTTAGGGGGAAGGTTGTGAAATAGTCTTTTACTAATAATCCACCAACTGCTATCAACATTATTTATAACAAGCCAACAGTCAGATCATCCCACCACCCCCCATTAGAGCAGCATGTAGAAGCCCAGTGGAGGGATACTGTCCTTTGACGCCAGGCTGTTCGAGCTTCCCGATATCCTCCCCCCTCCCCCCCCCCCCTCTTTTTTTGTCACCCCATGCACACTACCCAGTACAGCAACGTGATCTTCAGCAAAATGGAGGCGGTTGTTTTAACCCTTTTCATTCTGATACACCTATTGATAGAAATAAATCTGACATAGTTCATGGGTAGTGCCAGAATAGCTTGGTGCCTGAGGCACCAAGCTGTTCTGGCACCTCTTTTGAACTAAACCAGTTCAGCCTCAGGATATAATGGGTTAAATGGAAGAAGTACAACAACTATATGAGGAACAATAACTCTCGGAATACGCTTTTCAAAATGTATGGTACTTCATACTAGACATTTGTACTTTGTAGCAGACTTTACTTGAACAGAAAACACTCCACATTTGACCAACAAATTCTGATAGGGATTGAAAACATGGACATCCTTCACTGAGAAACCCTGAGGAAAAAGAAGTAACATCCAGTTGGAAGGTTATGTAAAGAAACAAACCTCACCTCACCACTCCCAGCCCCCTTGAAATCTTGTTGGTGTGCAGATACAAAATGGCCGTCAGTGCTGATGTACTTATCCGGTCATGTTTATGGACTGCAGAGTGCCTTGGATGAACGCCCCAATGACAGACGATTTGACGATCTTAATGGAAAGCCTGTTGTAATGGAATGATAAAAGCCAGTCATCCCCAGCGACGTGTGATAAGCCTCTCCCCCCCCCCCTCACCTGCTCTCACACAGCTGGCATCAGATTTTGTTCAGACCCTAGGCCTATTCAATGCTCTGTCTTTGAAATCACTTTCATGGTAGACAAAAAAAATTGAAACTGGGGATCAGGATCCTATTGCACAAGTTGTCATTTTGTACTGGGGGGTTTATATGAAACTAGTGTAAACTGTAACATTTATATACATGTATATGTTTCACTGCAGATTCCATTAATTTTCCATCCTGTGTAATGTTCTAGTGTTGTGTTTTGTGTTAACCAGGTACCTTGATTTGAGCTGAACTAGGGCTTCTGGGCACTACTGTGGACACAAAATGGAGTTACATGACCTGCTGGTGACAGCAAACGTGAAGATAGAGATCGATGTGGCGGAGGAAGATGAGACTTGCATAAAGCAAGAATATGATACTGGTACGTACACACTTATGCTTACAAAGATCTCAGTATACAAACACTTACTTATACTTGCTTTCAACTTTTTGCTTTGGTTGCCTTAAAAAGACAACAAAGAAAAAACATGTGCATGTTTTTGACTTGTTATCTTTCTTTGTGTTGATTTTTGGCTCATGTGCGAAACAAAAGTGAGTATATGTTTTGGGCCAGTGGTCGTCCGTCCAGTGTCCGGCGTCCGTGGTAAACTTTAATGTTGGCATTTTCTCAGAGACTATTCAAACCACAGTCTTCAAACTTGGCCCAAGGATACTTTGTGGATAGACCTTTCTAAACATACCAATTTCAGTGACATCTCACAAAGTCAAGGTCATAGGGGATCAGGAAATTTAAAAAAAAGCTATTTTTGGACATAATTTATTTTTTCTCAAATACTGTAATGCACGCAGACTTGCCCACACCACAGTCGCACGTACAGACTCTCACACAACAGACGCATACACCGCCACTGACGGGCGCATTCATGCGGTAAAACTCAACACACAAGCTCCTTTTCTAAAATAACCTTTATACAAGATAAATAAAAGAAGAACGCTCACAACTATCACACCTATATACACCATTACCACATACACAATGTCACGGCCAGGCTAGGTATTAGTTTCTCACTATCCAACCTGTTTGATGTTATCGCCTGGTTACGTTAGTCCTTCTCACGTCTAGGCGTGCAAGTCCTTCGTTGTACACTCCTCGAGTTGTCCTGTCTCTTGTATCACAGATTTCCTCGTTACTCGTACCGTAGCGCAGTTCTCTCTGTGACTCGGGTGTCTCGGTCCCGATCGCTCACTCCCTGAGTGAAGAGCTGGAGAGATGACCTCACATTAGGTCCCTGGTGACTGACGTCTCGGCTTCCGTCGCTCCACTCTTGACAAGCACTCTAAACACCAACAAAAGTCCTAAAACGTAACACTTGCTAAACACCCAACACATTGGATGACATGAGAAACCTTAGGTAACCCGGCTGATACAAATAACTCACACGTTCATCCACACACACACATGCTTCATAACCTGAACTACTTTCATAACACCCCCCATAACTGTCACCACCTTAAAACAGACAATAACCTAACACTCTCGCCATACACTATTCTATACACTGGAAAAGACTATGCTTAAACAACCGCGTACTACCTTCCTAGTGACTTAGTCATACACACCTCTCATTCCTTTAGTTAACCAACTCGGTAAATAACTGTATACCAAAACACCGGTTACCTCACTGAATTCCCAACCAACATAACTGAACCAAACCGGTCAACACTACACAACCAAATTACTCTTACCAACGCATATCGTCTTTAACTAAGCAACTATCAATAATACATATATAGAGACATACCTGAATTCTAGGTTTCAGAGTCTTGGAATACGGGCTAGGTGTCTCACATACATCGGTCCAAGCTGACGAGAAAGCCCCGTACTATATTTCTATCGCTCTGCCAGACTAACTTCTGCCTACAACTCACTAACGCTCCCCGTGCTAACCATGTCTTAAAGATTTCATGTGGGCCACGGGCCTCACGGACTATCGGCACAAAACAAACCGTTAACAAAAACCGTAAGGTATTTACCCTACTGTGTGAACACTATGCATGAGCATAGAGTTTCATCACAAATACTATTAACAACGTCAAACCCAAATTTGGTACAAAGGTACCTGATGGTAAGACCTTTCTATGCATACTAATTTGGTTGATCCCTCGGAAAGGTGAAGGTTCACAAGAGCTCAGGAAATAAGTGAAAAAATAGTCATAACTCATATTGTGACAAAAGATGTATTTTTCTCAAATACTGTTCACAACTCCAAACCCAAACTTACTACAGAGATACCTGATGATAAGACCTATCTATGCTTACTAATTTGGATTACCTTTTGGTCAAGGGTCCAAGTGCTCAGGAAATAGGTCCGAAATAGCCATATTTTGACAAAAGATGTTTTTTCTCAAATACTATTCACAACTTTAAACCCAAACTTGCTACAGAGATATGAAGACCTTTCTATGCACACTAATTTGGTTGATCCATCAGAAAGGTCAAGGGTCATTGTCACGGTTAGTGACTGTTTTGACAGAGGTAGTCGAAAGTTACCGTAGCACCGGTCACGCAGGAATAGTGAGTTGTTTACAAGTTGGTAGAGACGGGTTAGTGTTCTTTGTTTTGCATGTGCGGGGCGCGCTAGTGAATGCGGTAGTGTGTTCACTGCCGAGTTTACCTTGTCGGGAGCAAGGGAATGATATTTTAGTTAGCAGCTGTAATCGGTTGGACCAAGTTGTCTTGCCTAGCTGACTGTTGGCAGTCAGTGATTGACCGTCTGTGGAGTCAGTGACACAGGGCCGATCCAGTCCCGGGGTCGTTGGGGGCCGGAGACTGGGGGTTGTTTTGCCTACGGGTGGCAGCATTGTGACGAGTCGCAGAGGAGGAGGAGGTAAGTGCTGTAAAAAACCTGCTTGTGGATGTTTTGTCATGTTCAGTTATGGGTGTTTTGTACTATGTATTAAGTCTAGAAGTATCGTGGGGGGGGGGGGGGGGGGGGGGGCGAAGGAGGGGAGAACGCGATGGGTGGTAAAGGGGA
The DNA here is from genome assembly GCA_036245525.1 of Semisulcospira habei. Lineage (NCBI taxonomy): Eukaryota > Metazoa > Mollusca > Gastropoda > Semisulcospiridae > Semisulcospira > Semisulcospira habei. Next base: position 186,170,124 of record BTPG01000006.1, on the reverse strand, counting down.
AGTATTGTTTTGGCGTTCTTCTTTTGGTTCTATAATTATTAGTTATTTTAATTGTGTTGCGAAATGTTGTATTGGTTTGTTGTGAAAGTGCAGAGAATGTTAGGAAGGTTTATGTAATGTTTGAGAACTTTCATTGTTTTGAGTTTTTGTGTAATTTTTGATGGAACTTACTTACTTACGCCTGTCACCCCTACCCGGGTATAGGCCGTCGACGAGAGACCTCCAGCAACTCCTGTCCTGTGCTTCTCCTTCGATTCTACTCCAGGTGGTTCCCAGTCTCTTGATGTCTGCTTGGAGGTCTCGACGCCAGGAGTTTCTCGGCCTACCTCTTTTCCTCTTTCCCTGGGGGTTCCATGACAATGCCTGCATAGTGATACTGGAAGCTGGCTTTCTCAGACTGTGACCGATCCATCCCCATCTTCTTCGTCCAATTTCATTCTCTGCTGTTATCTGCTCTGTTCTCTCCCAGAGTCTGATGTTGCTGATCTTCTCTGGCCAGTGGATTTTCAAAATTCTTCTAAGGCAACTGTTCATGAAGGTCTGTACTCTGTTGACTGTGGTTTTTGTCAATCTCCAAGTCTCTGCTCCATATAGGAGAACTGCTTTTACATTGGAGTTGAAAATCCAGACTTTGGTGTGTTGTGACAGCTCTCTGGAACTCCACACTTTTTTGAACTGGAGAAAGGCTGCTCTGGCTTTACCGATTCGTCCTCTGACATCTGCATCAGTGCCGCCTTTTTTGTCTATGATGCTCCCGAGATAGGTGAAGGACTCCACCTCCTCCAACGGGGTGCCAGCAAGCAAGACTGGTTCTTCCCTGGTTGCGTTCAGCCTCATTGTCTTTGTTTTCTGTTTGTGGATGGTGAGGCCCACTAGGGACGAGATGTCAGCAAGCCTCGTGGTCTTGTCCTGCATTTGTTGATGAGTGTGGGACAGTAATGCCAAGTCGTCTGCAAAATCGAGGTCGTCAAGCTGTGTCCACAGTGTCCACTGTATTCCACTTCGTCTGTGCTCTGTGGTCATCTTCATGACCCAGTCTATGGCCAGTAGGAAGAGGAATGGAGACAGCAGACACCCCTGCCTGACACCAGTTCTGACTTGGAGTTCCCTGGTGAACTGCCCTTCGTGGATCACGCGACATGTCATGCCATCGTAGCTGCTCTTGATCAGGCGGACGAGCTTTGTGGGTACACCGTAGTGTCGTAGGAGTTTCCACAGAGTCTCTCGGTCCACGCTGTCAAATGCTTTCTCATAATCCACAAAGTTGACATACAGCGGGGAGCTCCACTCCAGAGACTGTTCCACGATGATGCGGAGAGTGGTGATCTGGTCTGTACATGATCGGTTCTTCCTAAATCCTGCTTGCTGGTCTCTCAGCTGGGGGTCAATGGAGCTCTTCATTCTCTCTAGGATGATCCTGTTGAAGACCTTTCCTGGTACTGACAGTAAGGTGATTCCTCTGTAGTTGGAACTCTTGCTGAGGTCGCCTTTCTTGGGAAGCTTGATTAGGTACCCCTCCTTCCAGTCAGCCGGCATCACCTCCTCTTCCCAGATCTTTCCAAACAGTGGGTACAGCATCTCCACCGTTGTCTCTAGGTCTGCTTTCAGAGACTCCGCTGGGATGCCATCTGGCCCTGCTGCTTTGCCGTTCTTCAAAAATGCCACTGCTTTTCTGATCTCTTCCCGGCTGGGTCTGTCACAGCTGATGGGTAGGTCGGTCTCTGCTGGCTGGATGTCTGGGGGGTCGGGTGGGCTAGGTCTGTTCAGTAATTTTTGATGGAAAGCATGTGTCATATGAGTGAAGGTCAAGTGCTTGAATGGTTAGTGGTAGTGTTTTTGTAAACCAAGCAGGGTGGGTATGGGAGGTTGGCTGTTTTAACGACCCACTGGTTTACATTACTTACGAGGCCGTTTAGGCTCTTGCTTTTGTTTTGCATTCGTTTTCGGGGTCGGGACCGGTTGGAGGGCCGATGGGCATCGGGACCAACCAAGCTTTGCTGGACCGGGTGTTGGCGTGGAAGGGGCGTGGTCATCTATACTGCTGAAGCCGCCGTGTTACCATCGTGGCCAGACCAAGCGCCAGGGAAACAGGGAGAGAGAGAAGACCCGCGAAGCTAAAGGAAGCCAGACGGGAGGGATCCACAGGCGTTCCTCGACTCACCACAGTGGTCCCATTCTTATTCGTCTTTCCATTACTCACTCTGTCTTGGTGTAGTTCTATGATTCTTGTATATGAACAGTACATTGTAAATGACGTTTTTCAGCCGTCAGCTCGGAAGACTGTAACCTGACTTTTATTGTGATTGTGGAGCAACAGTGCTGCGTAGCGTGGGGGAGTGCTTGTTTCCACCACTCGATGCAATGCTGATGCTGTGGAAGTAGTATTAATTCTGGTTTAACTTTTTCTGTTTTTTTTTTTTCTTTCCTTTTTTTTTCCGGGAGGGGGAGGGGAGGAGGGGGCAGGGAGGGGAAGTGTCGGTGGGAAGTGTGGGAAGGAAGGAAAGGGGGATAGTTAGAGTAATAAGTAATAAAGAGTGAGTGTACGTGTAAAGTAAATGTGTTGTGTTGCTTGTGCTGAGCTGGAACCTGTCTTGAGGCAAGATGCTAGGGTTCTTTATCTGTCTTCTTCCGCGCTTCTACTCCTAACCTTCATCCTCGTCTATCTTTCTATAGTCGGGACATTTGGGGGTTCTACTTCTATCTTTCAATCTCGTCTGTCTTTCCCTAGCCCTGACAGTGACAGTCATGAGAGCTCAGGAAGTAGGTCCAAAATAGCCATATTTTGACAAAAGATGTTTTTTTTTTCCAAATACTATTCACAATTTCAAACCCATAATTATTTGGTACAGAGATACCTGATGGTAAGATCTATCTATGCATACTAATTTGGATTACCCCACAGAAAGGTCAAAGGTCACTCAGGAAATATGTCTGAAATGGCCATATTTTGTCAAAAGATGTTTTCTCAAATACTATTCACAACTTTAAACCCAAACTTGCTGCAGAGATAGGAAGACCTTTCTATGCACACTAATTTGGTTGATCCATCAGAAAGGCCACGGGTCATGAGAGCTCATGAAATAGGTAAAAAATAGCCATATTTTGACAAAGGTTTTTTTTTTCAAATACTATTCACAACTTCAAACCCATGTTTGGTACAGAGATACCTGATGGTAAGACCTAGCTATGCATACTAATTTGGATGTCCCCTTGGAAAGGTCAAGGGTCACAAGAGGCTGGCAAATGTGTGTGTGTTCGTACATGCTTGCGGGCATGTGTGTTTTGTCACATTTCAGTCTGTTGATCAGTTCCTGATCTTCATTTTGTTATACAAGTTTAGTTGCTGGAGATGGGTTGCCGACCATCCAGTGTTTTGCACATTTATAGCAGTACATCACAGAAGCAGATACTCTTCCATGCTGACAGAGTGTGATGACTGAAATTGTCTGATGGGCAGGGGATTACTCCCTCCTAGCCTGTCAGTTGCTTCCCATGTGTATGCTGGCATGGTGTATTGTTTCCTTTGAGGAAATAAATATCAAAGGACGAGGATTAAATCGAGTAACAGATATAAAGCAAAGCTGTCTAATCAGTACACAGCAGCATCGCGGTGTCATTTTTAAGTCCCTTCTATTTATAGAAGAGACTCTTTAGGGAGGGTCACGGTGGGGCGAATTTAATAGTTTGTCCATGATGTCAAAGGCGGGCAGGCTAAACCTCTAACAATTGAAGTAACAAGATACAAATTACCTCATGTCTAGTTACGCTAACCTCGCTGCTGAACGTACATTTAGCTCGAATCACCGTGTACGCTTATGTGTGTGTGTGCATATGTACAAGAGAATCTACAAAATTTCTGTACACAAAAGCTTGAAACGTGGTGAAATACTTTCTTAAAGGGGTGGCTAAGAGAGCCTCCAAGCATATTGTAATTGATTGTCTCATTTAAGACATAAACAACCGTTTATAGGAAATCGGTTGACCCAGATTAGAGTCCGTAATTTTTGTCATATTTACTTGAAATTTTGGATGTAGCTAGTTTGGATAAAGACATTGGATGAGTTCGTTAGGCAGCTTTGTATCCTTTTAATTTTGTTACTTACTTACTTACTGCCTGTAGCGCCGAAGGCGCATAGGGCAGCAGCAAAATCCCTCCACTTCAGCTGGTCGCGGGCCAGAGTGCCTATCGTTTTCAACTTCTTTAGTAAAAATTAATTCTTTTCAGAAAACAATTAAAACAAAAAAAAATCTTTACTTCTAGAGAAAGTCAGACAGTGGTGATGACGTAAAAGAGGCAACTCCATCACCATGCAGACATTATAATACTCTAAATATGATGTAATAATTCTCTTTAGCACTTGCTGCGTGCTCTCTCTCTCTCAAAGACGTGCGCATCTCCAAGAGGCATAGATCCTCATGCGCCTGAAGAGCACAGGAGGATCTATGTCTCTTGGAGATGTTTGGAGTGCATGCACGCACTAACACACACACACATCGTGGCGATTTCAGAAGAGCATTCAGGTAACCCGATATAGCTGGTTTGGAGAAAGACATTGAATGAGTTAATTCTTTTCAGAAAAAAATTAAAACACTAAAAAACTTTGACATCTGCAGAAACTCAGACAGTGGCGATGACGTAAAAGAAGCAACTCCATCACCACACAGACATACTCTAAATATGACGTAATTATATCTCGTTTGCTTGCTCTTTCTCTCGCATATATGCGTGCATCTCCAAGAGGCATATATCCTCATGTGCTCAGAGTGCGCATGAACATCTATGCCTTTGAGGATGTTTACAGTGCGCATGCACACACACACCCACATAAATGCGCTTTCAGAAGAGCATGCAGGTGTACTTAGTATATAGCTAGGTAAAGTGAACGTGCTTTCACACAAATTATAGATAGACTGAAATCGTACCATGAAATTCTAGTTTTGTCACCATTTTCTCAAGTCTTGAAGCAAAAGCAAAACTCTTATCACGTCAAATATAAAATTACCTAAAAACAAAACAAAAAATACGTCATTACAAATGACATTTGACAAGCCAGTGAGTGTATTTACTGCGCGTGCCCCTTATAGAGTTCACTATGGCGCATTGGCACATCTGCAAGGCTTTTTCAAAAGGAGATGTTTCAACATCAGAATCCAAGTCAAAGACAAAAGGTAGAGACCCTTGACAGTGAAGACAGCTGTCATATAGAAGGGACTTTGTCGGTTATGGTTCATCCCATCTTGTTTAGCAGTAAGTAACTATGGTAAGACGACTAACAGCTGATGTCAGTCGTGTTACTAAAGACGCTTAAGAGTGGTAGGTATGCTCATTCTGTGTTTTCTAATGGTCAGATTGCAAGCCTCACCTGAAGACGATGTAAATTTAGCTGAACAGCATGCAAGCTGTGAAACAAAAATATATACTGAATATTTATTGTGAGGTATTGAACCATCTGTAAATCGCAACACCTTTTTATTCAGACGTGAATACAGTATATTCCCACCTTAGTTTGAGACTTTATAACTTCTTACATCAGTTTACCCTTAAAAAATGCTGCAGAACAGCTGGTCACATCTTCATGTTTTTACCAGTTTTGTTGTTTAATTATTGATTTTTACACAAAACACGTTACTCACCTAAATATCACATTTGCATTACTTTATATGTTAATTTTCATTCTGGCATTTAGAAATATCATACGTACTAATTGCACTGCAAGTACTTGAAACAAGATATGTTTCCTGCTTCTGTGGGGAAATCAGGTTTAAAATACGTAGCACTACTGACATATTTCATAAACCTTCATTTTGTTTATTTTTAATTTCCCAAAATACAAGTCATTATGGTTGGATGTTTCAGTAGTACATGCTGCTTTGTTTATGGATTTATATAAAAATGTTTCCCAACAAATTTTAGATAAAGTGGTTTTCAGACTTTCTGTCTTCTGAAATTTTGTGCAATTTTCAAAAATGTCAGTGTCAAAGTATGTGTAAAAGAGAGAGAGGAACAGATTGGCATGTGGCTAACTGAAACGTTTCATGTGCTAGAATTTGTATCACTCACCAGTACAAGCGTGTTTTCTGTTTATTTCCCCAGAAGAGGAAGAAGCAGAAACACCACTGGGTTACTGTGAGACAGATGGACACCACAAGGACTTTCCAGCTGCTGGTGAAGACACAGTCAACATGGCTGGTGAAGACGCAGTCAACAATACTGGTGAAGACACGGACAACTCTGCTGATGATGACATAGACAATACTACTGGTGAATACACAAACAACACTGCTGGTGAATACACAGTCAGCATCTCCGCTGTGGAGAGAGATGGTCCTCTGCAACACCCACAAATCAAACGGGAGCCAGCTATCAAGGTCGAACCTGGTGTCCAGCTAGAATCTGGGACCAGTCCAGACTCTGGGGTTAAACTGATACCTGACTGTGACATCAAGTTAGAGTCTAACTCTGTGCCCAGTGTTTACAGTGACATGAACTGTGACACTAAACATGAGATCAAGCTAGAGTCTAACTCTGTGTCTGGTGTTATCAGTGACATAGACTGTGACACTAAACATGACATCAAGCTAGAGTCTAACTCTGTATCTGGTGTTATCAGTGACATGGACTGTGACACTAAACATGACATCAAGCTAGAGTCTAACTCTGTATCTGGTGTTATCAGTGACCTGGACTGTGACACTAAACATGACATCAAGCTAGAGTCTAACTCTGTGTCTGGTGTTATCAGTGACATGGGCTGTGACTTGGGGGTATCTGTGGATCTTGACGGTAGAACTTTGTCAACAGAAGGAAAAACCTTATCCACAGAAAGTTCCAGTGCTGAAGAGAGTGAGATGCCATTTGTATGTGGGTTGTGTGATGCATGTTTCCAGTGGTCCAGTCAGTTGATGCAACACATGTCTACTCACACAGGGCAGAAGCCTCACACTGTTACCACAGAGCAGAAGACAACTACTGCTGACAGTACATGTATTGATGTACAGACATCAGCAGATACACCAAGGGGGCAAACCTGGTTTTGTAGGTATTGTAAGGCAACTTTCCAGAAGCCACATACATGTACAGAAGGTGGCCCTGGCAGCTTTAAGACACAGATGCATGAGTGTACAGAATATGGTACCTTGAAAAATGACATGCATATTCAGACAGGCCAGAAGCCACATAAGTGTACAGAATGTAGTGCTAGTTTCGATTGGTCTGGTAACTTGAAAACACACATGCTGACACACACAGACCAGAAGCCACATAAGTGTGCAAAATGTGCTAACTTTTCTGTGTCTAGTAGCTTGAAAAGACACATGCTGACACACACAGGCCAGAAGCCACATGAGTGTACAGAATGTAGTGCTAGTTTCACTGAATCTGGTACCTTGAAAAGACACATGCTGACACACACAGGCCACAAGCCACATGAGTGTACAGAATGTAGTGCTAGTTTCACTGAATCTGGTTCCTTGAAAAGACACACGCTAACACACACTGGCCAGAAGCCACACAAGTGTGCTGAATGTATTGCTAGTTATACACGATCTGATGGCTTGAAAACACACATGCTGACACATACTGGCCAGAAGCCACACAAGTGTGCTGAATGTAGTGCTAGTTACACACGATCTGATGGCGTGAAAATACACATGCTGACACACACAGGCCAGAAGCCACATAAGTGTACAGAATGTACTGCTAACTTTACTACGTCTGGTAACTTGAAAAAACACATGATGACACACACAGGCCAGAAACCACATGAGTGTACAGAATGTAGTGCTAGATTCAATCGGTCTAGTCACTTGAAAACGCACATGATGACACACACTGGCCAGAAGCCACATGAGTGTACAGAATGTAGTGCTAGGTTCATTGAATGTGGTTCCTTGAAAAGACACATGCTGACACACACGGGCCAGAAGCCACATAAGTGTACAGTATGTAGTGCTAACTTTTCTGTGTCCAGTAGCTTGAAAAAACACATGATGATACACACAGGCCAGAAGCCACATGAGTGTACAGAATGTAGTGCTAGGTTCAGTCGATCTGGTTCCTTAAAAAGACACATGCTGACACACACAGGCCAGAAGCCACATCAGTGTACAGAATGTAGTGCTAGGTTCAGTCGATCTGGTTCCTTAAAAAGACACATGCTGACACACACACAGGCCAGAAGCCACACGTGTGCAGAATGTAGTGCTAGTTTCAATCGGTCTGGTCACTTGAAAATGCACATGCTGACACACACAGGCCAGAAGCCACATAAGTGTACAGAATGTAGTGCTAACTTTTCTGTGTCCAGTAGCTTGAAAAAACATGCTGACACACACAGGCTAGAAGCCACACCAGTGTTCAGAATGTAGCACTAGTTTCACTCAATCTGGTACCTTGAAAACACACAGTCCAGAAGCCACATAATTGTACAGAGTGTAGTCCTAGTGCTGGGTGACTTTACACTTGAATGTTGTTAGTTGTTTAGCTCGTTTAACTAGACGTTGTGAAAGTGGTTTCAGATCCGGTTTCTGATAACATTTACCGACCCTCTGCTGGATTGTTTTCAATTCGCGTATCGCGAAAAACGTTCCGTGGAGGATGCGGTGTCACTTGGTTTGTTTTATGTTTTACAACACCTTGAAATCCCAAACACCTATGCCAGAATTTTATTTGTTGATTACAGTTCTGCTTTTAACACCATTATTCCATCTAAATTGTACCAGAAGATCCAGCAAATCGGAGTTCCAGAGACATTGTGCCTCTGGACCCTCGATTTCCTGTTGATGAGACCACAGGTCGTTAAAATTGGTGGAAATGTGTCATCCACCCTCACTTTATCCACGGGCACGCCTCAGGGGTGCGTGCTCTCCCCTATGCTCTACTCCCTGTTTACTTATGACTGTGCTTCATGCCATGCCAGTACTAAAGTTCTGAAATTTGCAGATGACACCACAGTGGAAGGGTGCATTACAAACTCAGACGAATCCGCTTACCGTAGTCAGGTTGAGACTCTAATTAGTTGGTGTAATAACAACAACCTTGAACTGAACTCTGGCAAAACAAAAGAAATGATTGTGGACTTTAGAAAGAAACAGTCCCCTCCCCCTCCCCCTCTTGTGATCAATAGTGAAATCATTGAAACAGTCCAGAACTTTAAGTTTCTTGGCACTACCCTGTCATGTGACCTGAAGTGGGAGGAAAACACTCGCCTTATCGTCCAAAAAGCACAGCAGCGCTTGTTCTTCCTGCGACGTCTGAAAAGTTTCGGTCTCGGTGCCCACATGTTGATGCAATTCTACCGAGCTGTGATTGAGAGCGTGCTCACCTTTTCGATCACGGTTTGGTATGGTTCCATCACGGCCAAAGAGAAAATCAGACTGAGTAGGGTGGTCAAGACCGCTTCAAAAATCATAGGCAGAGATCTTCCTAGCCTGGACTCACTGTACCAGCAGCGTCTCTTACGTAGAGCACGTCTTATCTCCAGTGATTCCACCCACCCCGGCAATGAGCTTTTTCAAATTTTACCATCAGGGCGCAGGTACAGGTCCATCAGTACCAGGACCAGCAGATTCTGCAACAGTTTTTTCCCTCTTGCTGTTCACGCTCTCTCTGATCAACCGGACTAATTGGAGAGAGCGCGAGTGGCGAGTGAGAATGATTGTGTACAGTCAGTTTTTAACTGTATCAGATCTCTCTCTCTCTCTCTCTCTCTCTCTCTCTCTCTCTCTCTCTCTCTCTCTCTCTCTCTCTCTCTCTCTCTCTCTCTCTCTCTGTGTGTGTGTGTGTGTGTGTGTGTGTGTGTGTGTGTGTGTGTGTGTGTGTGTGTTTAGTCTTAGTAACTGACATCAAGACAAATTCCAATGTTTTTATTGTTTTGTACATGGAAACATATGGCAATAAACCATCTTATCTTATCTTATCTTATCATTGTTAACTTTGAATCAGTGTTTATAAACATACAAATATAACACATGTACTGCTGTAAGTTCTAAAGTTATGATGTGCCTTTCAGCAGGTTTCAAATTTCAATTACGCCTTTGTTTCCTCCCTCAGAACCATCCGATCACATTAGCATTGATACAGCCTGTCTGTGTTCAGCATGTTGGAAGATTCCATTCACAGTGGCAGGTAGGTTGGGTTACATTTGTACCATGAAGATTACCTGTCTGCATTGAATTACTTAGGAGTTACACGTGCATATTCACTGAGCGAACAAGTAAGATTGAAATAACCTAGCTACAGCCAGTGTCGCTCTGTTCGTTGCCTTTGGGTTGAGTATTGTCTTTTAAAAAAATAATTGTTAAGGATGAAAGAGAAGCAAGTCGCTTGATAGTGAACTCGTAGTCACAGATGACGGCAGTCAGTGCAAGATGTATTAATAGAACAGTAGGTAATCAGTGGTGCCCCAACGGTCGGCAAGACTACGGGATATAGATAGATAGATAGGTCATATCAGTGCACCTTCGAAAGGTCAAAGGCAGTTTAGGCCGCATGAGCAGCGTGTGACCTAAAGTTTTATCACCATTTTGCCTTCCTTCTTTGCGCTCATGTGACGTCATGTGTGAATCGAGACAAAGGGGTTTAAACTAAAATAGAAATAGATTGTGTTGTAACTGTCTTTTCTACGCGTATTTCTTTCTTCATAGGGATGTTCTCTACAGTTTCTTGACCCAGCTGTCCATACTAGAAATACTGGTAGTGCTGAGACAACACGGTTCCAGAGGATTACAGAAAAAAATGCTCATCAGAATGTTAACCCATTCACACCCGAAAAAATGGACACGACACTACTGCTATAGGTATAAATCCTCTTGAACCCTGGACACGACACTACTGCAATAGGTATCAATCCTCTTGAACCCTGGATACGACACTACTGCTATAGGTATAAATCCTCTTGAACCCTGGACACGACACTACTGCTATAGGTATAAATCCTCTTGAACCCTGGACACGACACTGCTGCAATAGGTATAAACATGATCCTCTTGAGCCCTGGACGTGACACTACAGCAATAGGTATAAATCCTCTTGAGCCCTGGACACGACACTACTGCTATAGGTATAAATCCTCTTGAACCCTGGACACGACACTACTGCTATAGGTATAAATCCTCTTGAGCCCTGGACACGACACTACTGCTATAGGTATAAATCCTCTTGAGCCCTGGACACGACACTACTGCTATAGGTATAAATCCTCTTGAGCCCTGGACACGACACTACAGCAAAAGGTATATATCCTCTTGAGCCGTGGACACAACACTACAGCAATAGGTATAAATCCTCTTGAGCCCTGGACACGACACTACTGCTATGGGTATAAATCCTCTTGAGCCCTGGACACGACACTACAGCAAAAGGTATAAATCCTCTTGAGCCGTGGACACGACACTACAGCAATAGGTATAAATCCTCTTGAACCCTGGACACGACACTACTGCAATAGGTATCAATCCTCTTGAACCCTGGATACGACACTACTGCTATAGGTATAAATCCTCTTGAACCCTGGACACGACACTACTGCTATAGGTATAAATCCTCTTGAACCCTGGACACGACACTGCTGCAATAGGTATAAACATGATCCTCTTGAGCCCTGGACGTGACACTACAGCAATAGGTATAAATCCTCTTGAGCCCTGGACACGACACTACTGCTATAGGTATAAATCCTCTTGAACCCTGGACACGACACTACTGCTATAGGTATAAATCCTCTTGAGCCCTGGACACGACACTACTGCTATAGGTATAAATCCTCTTGAGCCCTGGACACGACACTACTGCTATAGGTATAAATCCTCTTGAGCCCTGGACACGACACTACAGCAAAAGGTATAAATCCTCTTGAGCCGTGGACACGACACTACAGCAATAGGTATAAATCCTCTTGAGCCCTGGACACGACACTACTGCTATAGGTATAAATCCTCTTGAGCCCTGGACACGACACTACAGCAAAAGGTATAAATCCTCTTGAGCCGTGGACACGACACTACAGCAATAGGTATAAATCCTCTTGAGCCCTGGACACGACACTACTGCTATAGGTATAAATCCTCTTGAACCCTGGACACGACACTACTGCTATAGGTATAAATCCTCTTGAGCCCTGGACACGACACTACTGCTATAGGTATAAATCCTCTTGAGCCCTGGACATGACACTACAGCAATAGGTATAAATCCTCTTGAGCCCTGGACACGACACTACTGCTATATAGGTATAAATCCTCTTGAACCCTGGACATGACACTACAGCAATAGGTATAAATCCTCTTGAGCCCTGGACATGACACTACTGCAATAGGTATAAACATGATCCTCTTGAGCCCTGGACATGACACTACAGCAATAGGTATAAATCCTCTTGAGCCCTGGACATGACACTACTGCAATAGGTATAAACATGATCCTCTTGAGCCCTGGACATGACACTACAGCAATAGGTATAAATCCTCTTGAGCCCTGGACACGACACTACTGCTATAGGTATAAATCCTCTTGAACCCTGGACATGACACTACAGCAATAGGTATAAATCCTCTTGAGCCCTGGACATGACACTACTGCAATAGGTATAAACATGATCCTCTTGAATCAGCGTAGTTACAGGGGCTTGTGAGAAACCACTTTGTATCCATTGTTGATGGGATGGCTAGACACGACACTACTGCTATAGGTATCAATCCTCTTGAATCAGCGCAGTTACAGGGGCTTGGGAGAAACCACTTTGTATCCATTGTTGATGGGATGGCTGGACACGACACTACTGCGATAGATATCAATCCTCTTGAATCAGCGCAGTTGCAGGGGCTTGTGTGAAACCACTTTGTATCCATTGTTGATGGGATGGCTACCGACGCCCAAAGGGTTACAGTTAAAACGACAGACTGCTCTGCTCCATACCTGTATCGTTTATTTCAATGTGCACAAATCTTGTTACGTCACACTTTCACTAAAGCATGTGTTCGTGGGTTGCTGCACAATTAAGTTGCGGTCCACTTTGTTGCTGGGTAAATTGCACATTGTTAATTCACACCAGAAAATACTTTATAATAAATAATAATAATTACTGTATTTATTATGCGCTTATCTTATAATAATTATAACTCTAGCGCACACTCACAACTTGTGCAAGCATGCGTACCCTTTTGACAATGATTCGCGTACCACAAATACATTACGACAGTCAGCTTAGGGTGGGGGGTGTGGTGGCGTTACAGTGCTAGAACTGTTGAAAGAGGTGAGTTTTGAGGGCGGACTGGAAGGAGGAGAGAGAGTTTCTGACGGAAAGAGAGTGGGAGAGTGTTTCAGGTGGATGGACCGTAGACGGAGAAGGAGCGGGGGTCGAAAGTTCTGAGTGGTATAAATACCTAATGTTGCAGCCTAAAACCCGTAACTAAACATACAAGCAAAATGTGCCAGAGGCAACCGACCACAAAAAAAAAAAAAAAAAAAAAAAAAAAAAATTGTGACAGACAGCAAACTTGAAAACACGTTTACTACACACACACCAAAAGTGTACGGAGTGTAATGTTAGTTTCACTAAAACTAGCAGCTTGAAAAGACATGGATAAGTGTACATAATTTGGAACAAGCTACACTACGACTGTTAGCTGGACCACAGGCATGATTATCCACATGCATATGGATGTTTGTGAAAATGTCCAAACGTGTTGGTTTTTTCAGATTGGCTGTCAGCTTGCAAGTCTTGTAGTCAAGTGGCCTTGCAGTTAAAATAGACACGTAGCCAGATAAAATAGACCAAAAGCCAAATAATTACATGTGTGAACGTTGTGACTCTAAATGTCTGCTGTGCAAACAGTATAGCAGGAGATGGATCGAGCATGATAATTCAAGGGTAGTGCCAGATTAGCTTGGAACGCACCAAAGTAAAAAGCTATTCTGGCACCACCCTTGAACTATCATTGTCAAATTAATTTCAAGCGAAAAGGGTTATAAGGAAAGGTGGTGTTTTCTGTTACTAAAATCCCATGCTGGGCTGTGTGGTCTTCAGACATGCAGTTCACAAAGTACAATTTACAGCAGTTACCATCTATATATATTTTGGTTTAGTTTTCTCATGGACAATGTTCACCGTTTTGTCCAGCAGACATCCGGTAATTGCTGTCTGTGCCATGGGGAGGGTATGGCACTTGACTGTGGCATTGTATGGACAACATTGGGCGATTGCAATAAACCGTGTTTTGTGCGAGAAAGAAAAGATCTTTTGAAGACAGGTGCCCTCTGGGACCAGACTGGCGGGGCCAGGAGTGTCACGTATCATTGACCCATTACGTTCTGAGGCTGATTTTGGAGCATTTGCTTATTGACCTACAAACATTACAGAACTGTTTTAGTTTAAGAGTGGTGCCAGAATAGCTAAGCTATCCTGGCACCACCCATGAACTGTAGTCAAATTTATTTCAAGCAGTGGATGGTCGTTTAATCACAAGTGATATCTCACAAGTACGGTTGTTCATATCCGGTTCTCCTCTGCATGAAAGAACACTCATTTTGGGGGTGGTTATATTTGTGGTTGTGTTATTTTTTGAGAGCATGTGTTTTAATCATAGGAAAGATCCGATATTCATTTGAGTTATATTTTGGCTAAGAAGTTGGTATCATTTTCTTTCGCACGGAGAACTACGATCGATTTTGGTTGTGACGCGTAGTTTCGCTACTATGATACTGGAAGGTTTGAGCAGGGTCGCGATCTTTCTAGTGACCTCATATATGACGTCAACGTGTTGGCAACATTTCGTAACACTGTTTTAAAGGTGCTTAAATAGTAGTGGAATTTTTGTAGTTTATTCTAGTGAATTCTTTTTCATCAATATTAATGAGTTTTGGTTACGTTTTTTTGATCTGATTGGTTGTTTTGTGCGAATTTGCTGGATTATAAAAGACTGTGCTAGGAAGTATGTGTGTACATTTTATGAGAGAAGCATTGTGTCAAAAGTGTTGATGCATTGTAGAGGAGACAGTGTATCATTGTTGGTGCATTTGTGAATGCATTGTGTGGAGATCGCATCGCTGCAATAAAATATTGTCGGAACTGTTACTCCTGAGTGGTCTACAACCTTGTGCCATGTGTGACGAGTTGCAGCCGAGTGAAGTTTCTTTACAAGAACCCTACGTGCGTGCGTCTGGTGTGATTTCATACAACTACGACTACCATGTAACAGGGGTGTTATACTGAAAATGGTTACAGTCTTGTTTTTTGCAAGAATCGAGCTAGCAATACACCAAGGACCGCTGCATGAGTGAGCTTAAATCCTGCGCCAATCACTAAGCAAGCTGCCCTGCTATTGCGGAACAAATTGCTTTAGTGGCTTGCGCAGGATTCAAGCCTTCTCGCGCAACTGGTCCCTGTTGACATCTACTAGGTGCCGGATGGAGAGGACCCATTTGGAAGCAGAAACTGTTCTTGTCCAAGAGTGGGGAAAGGTTTATGAAAGGCACTTTTACAAGTTGCTAAGAAGTACCCAACGGAGAAAGAAACACGCTTAGAAAAGACGGGTACAACACGATTTATTAATATTTCGAGTAAATACCCTTTGTCAAAATAAACAAACAACCAGAGAGATTAGCCGCTACTTATCTTCAATGGCAGAAGGAATGTGGCAACTGAAGGAGGTGACGTAAAACAAAAGAAAAGGAAGAACAAAAGTGCGGAAAAAGTAAAAAAGACGTCAACGAAACAAGAGAGAGACTCGGAGAGAACCTGAACATGAGAGACAAGTGTGCAAGCACGTGCAGGAGCGAGCAAAAGTAAATGCGTGTAGGTGAGGCCAGAGAAAGAGAGAGTCACAGCGAAACGGAGAGAGAGAACGAACCCTTGGGCACGAAGTAGGCTGAGTGTCTAATACACAAAGCCTGCAAAACACCAACCCGAAGGCAAACTTTATATCACCTTCAAGTTGAGGACTACCTCGGGGAAAAGCGGGAGGACCCCGGGAAAAAAAAACCCAGCATTTAGCACGGTACACAAGTAATAAGGCAATGAAACAAAGCAAAGAATCAAATTCAGTAAGAAAATATTGGTATAAGTGGAGAGTAGGTAGTTGTGAAACCGTCTTCAATGGTAACTCAAAAAAAAAAAGGGGGTGGAGAGAGAGAGAGAGGGGGCGGAAGGGGAGGGGGGAAGGAGAAAGGAGGAAGGGGAAGAAGGGAAAAGGAAAAAGCGTAAAGAGAGAAAGAGGGTCAGAGAGAAGTGTTGTGGGGGGGGGGGGGGGAGAGAAAGAGGAAGAGAGATAAAAAAAAAGGGGGTGGGGGGGTGGAAGACAACCAGCCAGAGCCACCAGCCCCGCCCAACAGGCACCCACCAGTCCACAGAAAAACACACAGGCACGCAACAAGACGACCACATACATCCCCAAGCGATGCACACGTTCGCCCCGCCCCAAAACCGCTTATCACTCCGTGGGCCGGAAACCGGGCGCCCGACAGGGAAGGGCAAGGGATCCAACTGAAAAATCGGCAAGCGCTGAGAAAGTCCCAAAGGGAAGTGTACATATCAACCAGCGCCAGCCTCACCTATCTGGTTAGTGAGTAGTACAACAGAAGCGACACAGTGAGGTAAAGGTACAGTTAGCAGACATAAGCGAGGTAAAAAATGTTAATCTTTCATATTCATCCCGAGTGGCGCCACAGTGCCCAGTTTATTAATCAGTACAAGTTGCTGTAGAAAGAGTTTCTGTTGTCTTGCTGGAAAGGGATTTCATCAATCAGTCAGCATTGAGCTAACAGCAAGTGAATATTAATCGTTTGCATGTCGGTTTTTGTCGCGCTGATTCCTACAGGAAACATCGCGACAAAAAGTGCTACCGACATGCACAGGTTTAATATATGTCACAGGAAAGATTCATTTTCTTTTCAATTGCCTTTATATATATATATATATATATATATATATATATATATATATATTATATATATATATATATATATATATATATATATATATATATATATATATATATATATATATATATATATATCTTCTCTTGGCTTGACTTCGCGAACGAAGATTCTATAGGGCTTGCCCACGTCATCTGCAGGCATTTTCGTGGCTGCGGAGGCCAATCCGGGACAGGCAGGATCGACCGCAGTGGCTGCAGGGGAAGGTCTGGTCAGGGTTCTGAGTTACGACAATTCTGTTTTTTCTTCTGAGCCGCTTGTCCTTAAGGTTAGCTCTGAATGGTGGAGCGCCAGGTGTCACGGTCCGCAGCAAGCGAAGACCACTGGCGGTGGTCGATTTGGCAGGCACTAAGTGACTTCTTGAGACCGTCTTTGTATCTCTTCTTTGGTGCCCCTCTGTCTCGGTGTCCAGTGGCGAGCTCGCCGAACAGAGTGATCTTGGGTAGGCGATGATCCTCCATCCTGGAGACGGGCCCCGCCCAGCGAAGCTGTGTCCGCAGCAGCAAAGCCTCGATGCTCACAGTTTCCGCCTGTTCAAGGACCTCGACGTTGGTGACATAGTCACTCCAGTGAATGCTGAGGATGGTACGCAGGCAGCGCTGGTGAAAGCGTTCGAGGAGTCGTAGTTGGCTGCGGTAGAGGGCCCAGGACTCGGAACAGTACAGCAGGGTGGTGAGGACGACAGCTCTGTACACGCTGATCTTGGTGCCTTTTTTCAGCTGTTGATTGTGCCACACCCGCTTGAATAGTCGCCCGAAAGCACTGTTCGCTTTTGCCAGCCTGTTGTCCAGCTCCTTGTCCAGCTTGGCGTCTGACGTGATGATGCAGCCAAGGTAGGTAAACTGGTGTACAGACTTCAGTTCGGACTCGCCGATGGTGATGTGGGGAGGGCGATGCTCTTCCTTGGGTGCCGGCTGATGAAGGACCTCTGTCTTTTTCAGACTGACCTCAAGTCCAAAGAGCTGGGCGGCATCTGCGAAGCAGGACGTAATGCGCTGCAAGGCTCTCTCTGTGTGTGCAATGAGGGCAGCGTCATCAGCAAAGAGCAGCTCACGAATCAGTTGGTCTAGGGTTTTGGTGTGGGCCTGCAGTCGTCTGAGGTTGAACAGGCTGCCATCGAGACGATACCTGATGTACACTGCGTCATCATCGTCGAGGTCCACTGTGGCCTGCTTCAACATCATGCTGAAGAAGATGGTGAAGAGGGTCGGTGCCAGCACGCAGCCTTGCTTCACGCCGTTGCGAATGGGGAATGGTTCTGAGAGGTTACTGTTTAGTCTGACCTGGCCTTGCTGGTCCTAGTGGAGCTGGACGATCATGTTGAGGAACTTTGGGGGACAACCTAGTCGCTCCAGGATCTGCCACATACCTTGCCTGCTCACAGTGTCAAACGCTTTTGTTAGGTCGACAAACGTTACGTATAGCCCTTTGTTCTGCTCGCGGCACTTCTCCTGAAGTTGTCTCAGCACAAAGACCATGTCGGTGGTTCTCCTGTTGGCTCTGAAGCCACACTGGCCCTCTGGGAGGTGGTCTTCAGCGATGGCAGGTACCAGCCGATTCAGGAGCAACCTTGCGAGAATTTTCCCGGCAATGGACAGCAGGGTAATTCCACGATAATTAGAGCAGGCAGACTTCTCTCCTTTGTTCTTGTACAGGGTGATGATGACTGCATCCCGGAGATCCTTTGGTAGTGTTCCTTTTTCCCAGCAGCAGAGAAAGAGGTCGTGGAGCTTGTTGTGCAGTGCTGGGCCTCCATGTTTCCAGATCTCTGGCGGGATTCCGTCAATGCCTGCTGCTTTGCCACTCTTGAGCTGGTGGATGGCTGTGAGGGTCTCTTCGGCGGTGGGCGGTTCGTCCAATTCAACCTTTAGTGGAAGGTGTGGGATTTGGAGGATGACTGTCTCTTGAACAGTGCGCTCAGCGCCGAAGAGGTCCTGAAAGTATTCCGACCAGCGGTTCAAGATGGAGGTATTATCTGTGAGGAGTGCCTGTCCATCAGCGCTTCGCAGGGGACTTTGTACCAGGTGCCTAGGGCCATACACTGCTTTCAATGCTTCGTAGAAGCCCCTGTAGTCACCGTTGTCAGCGCAGAGCTGGGTCCTCTGTGCGAGTCTGGACCACCACTCGTTCTGGAGCTCTCTAAGCTTGAGCTGGAGACTGCTGCAGATGAGGCGGAAGGCAGACTTCTTCACAGGGCAGGAAGGCTGGGCTAGGTTGGCCTGGTGGGCGGCTCTTTTTTTTGCTAGAAGTTCCTGGATCTCTACGTCGTTTTCGTCAAACCAGTCTTTGTTCCTCTTTCTAGCAAAGCCCAAGACTTCCACAGAGGATTTTACAGTAGCAGTTTTCAGTTGTTCCCAGAGTGTTTCAGGGGAGGAGTCTGCTGGATCAACTGTGTCTTTGAGCATGCGCTGTAAATCGGCCTGAAGGGCAGCTTTCTTGTCGTCACGCTGAAGGCTGGCAACATCAAGCTTTTTCTTGGGGGGGGGGGGGGGGGGCCCTTTCTTGGGTTTCAGCTTGAGGCGGAGCCTGAGTTTGCAGCGAACAAGGCGGTGGTCAGTGTGGCACTCTGCGCTGGGCATCACTCTGGTGAGGAGGACGTCACTGCGGTCCCTCTGACGCACTAGGACATAGTCGATAAGGTGCCAGTGCTTGGAGCGAGGATGCATCCAGGTGGTCTTTTGACTGTCCTTTTGCTGGAAAGTAGTGTTGGTGATGACAAGTTCCTGCTCTGCACAGAGCTCCAACAGTAGGCGACCATTGTCATTGCTGTTCCCAATGCCATGCTTGCCGAGGACTCCTTTCCAGGCTTCAGAGTCTTGGCCCACTCTGGCGTTGAAGTCGCCAAGGATGATGACTTTGTCGTCTGCAGGGGTGCTCTACAGGAGGCTGCGCAGGTCAGAGTAGAACTTGTCTTTTTCTGCAGGCTCTGCCAGGAGGGTTGGGGAGTACACACTGAGAAGGTATTGCTGGTGTCTCAGTGGGAGGCGCATGGACATGATGCGGTCGGAGTGACCCGTTGGTAGGTTTTCCAACTTAGTCGCAATGGGGGTCTTCACCATGAAGCCCACGCCTGAGAGCCGTCTTTCTGATGCAGGCCTGCCTGACCAGTAGAGGGTGTAGCCAGCGCCAAGTTCTTGGAGGCTGCCTTCCTCCGGGAGGCGTACTTCACTGAGCGCGGCGATGTTTAACCTCCGCAATTCATGGGCAATGAGGGCGGAGCGACGTTCAGGGCGTCCGCTGTCTGCTGTGTCGAGCATGGTTCGGATGTTCCAGCATGCTACGTTGAGTCCGGTCGTGGTCGTCATGAGAGTGGATCCATTGTTTTTTCTTGTTTTCTCAGTGACCGCATGATAAGATGCCCGTTGACCGCGGCTAGCTGGGGTTACGAGGGGATGAGCTTTTCTAGGCCCCTTTCCGTGTGGAGCAAGCAGTGCTGTCCCTAGAGAAGGCTGCTTGGTCGTTCAGGGTGTGCCGACTGACGTTGTCATCCCCAGGTCAACATCAGGCGACCAATATCCTGAACCGCCTGCATGCAGGTTTGAGACTGCGGCTTCCAGTGACATCTTTCACCTGCCGTTTTGCCCCTTGCCCATCGCTACAGGACTTGGAAAGTTCAGTGTCATAGTCCGTGGGCGTTTCCTAAAGCCTGCGCGTTGGAGCTTTTTGGTGGAGTGCAGTGTGCGCAGTACTGGCCCCACCCTTTAAACCCTTGGTTCGTTTGCCATGGCCTAGCAAGCTGGGACGGTGGCATCGAGGTCCTCGGGTCGTAGGTTTTATATCAGACTGTCCTTGTCTTAGTCTCTGGCTCAAAAGCCTTCCCCGGAGACACGGGGGCTTTGATGTCAGGGGTTTCCTCCCTTAGCCTTTCCGCAGCCAAGCGGCCAGGCCTGCAAGGCAGCAGGGGACTCGTGGGGGCCGGGGTCGTCTATGTCCCGTGCAGATGTGAACATCTGCCCACTGCCCAGACGGTGACACTTACCAGAGGAGAAAAATCCAATGCCGGAACCCGGTATCGGACCTCGCACCTTTCGCATTGGAGGCAGACGCCTTAACCACTGCGCCACTTCCCCGTCTATATATATATATATATATATATATATATATATATATATATATATATATATATATATATATATATATATATATATATATATATATATATATATATATAAAATAATTCATAAAATCGCCTGCCATTGAATTAGGATGACAGCACGAGCCCATTATGCTGAAAGCTTGATATTCCCAAAATTGGAAATTGTTTTCTAACATTACAAACAAGGTCAAAAGATGGATCAACCCTAATAGTTTTAGGGCGGTGCCAGTACAGCACAGTGCTCACCTAGAGGTGCTGAGGGCACAATCCTTCAAATATTGTGGTTCATTCATCTCCGTTCAGTTTCATATATCCATTTTAGTTTCTAGATGCAGAATTAAACATGCTAAGCTCTTCTTGAAAACGTTTCGATTGTATTTCGTGATAAACACATATTGAATGTAAATTAATTTTTCTTTAGAAAGCCAACCAGTACAGAAGAAGAGACAACACCACTCTTGAGGCCGGGACAGTTTACTGTGGGAACGCAATGGGTAGGAATTTATTTCTACAGGATAGCCTGCTGTGAGCGGCCACTGTTATGGTAGATCACCTGTACTTTCAGACCATCATTAAGTTACTGTAGAATTTCCACCGTTTGCATATCAAAAGTTCTCATAAGCTCTCTTAACCCATTACATCCTGACGCTAATTTTAATGCTTATTATGCCATGAAGTCTGCATTACAGATTAGCAGAAATATCAACCATTTTAGGTCAAAGGCGGTTCCAGAATAGCTTGGCACCAAGCTATTCTGGCACCACCTTTGAACAATCGGTCAAATTAATTTCATGCATATCAGGATGAAAAGGGACAACGATCGGTCTTTTAAAAGGTCATTTAATCTTGCACACAGTAAGTTCAAGCTAAAACCAGATTCTACATTATTTGCACTACACCAAAGATATGTATGTGCTGGTCTGTGATTTCAAAGTTGGTCTGTTTGTAACTTAAATTCAACTGTAGTATAAATGAATACAATCCTACTAACATACTTCACTTCTATGGGTTCATCATCATCATCATCAGTCCCTTGCCCGAACTGGGCGTTGGGGGGACTGAAAGGCAGCAGCAACAGACAGTGCTCTCCACTGAGTTCTATTTTGGGCGGTGGCAAGCAAGTCTGGCATCTCGAGTTCGGTCCATTCTTTTATGTTTGTGGGTTACTGAATACTAAAGGTTAGCAGCAAAGGTTGGCAAATAGCCAAGAAACAGAAATAATGTGAATTAAGTAAGCAAAATCAAGGCATGGTCTTTGGCAGAACACAATTCAAGGTTTTAAAAACACTCTTCCTTGGCAATTTCTCATTAGTTTGCATAGACGAAAAAGTTATGCACACATTTTATGATGGTAAAAGATGGTTACTACTTATGTAGTAAAGCTGTGGCTAATGCACTTGTCTGTGATATTAGACCATGAGACTCAGCCATAAGGTTCAAAATGTCAAACCAGTGCACAGACATGAAATGCAACTAATACGGAATAAGGAAAAGGTCATCTGAACCTTCTTGATGATTGAAGCACAGTAGAAATGAACAGACTCTACGATGAATTGATCTTAACCCTTTGGGTGCTGGCAGGAGATTTAGTCCTGGTGATTCCTTCAGAAAAGAACTGCTGCTGACACCGAAAGGGTTAGTTTTAGTTCTGTATGTCATATTTAGAGCCATCTACAATAGGTGAATGAACCACCATAGTGCAATCGTACTGTTGAAGCGCAGCCCTTTGTCTGTCTGTAGCGGTTTTTGTCGCCATGATTCCTGCAGAACCGCTACCGATAGCCAAAAGGTTAACTAGTGGGGATGGCCTTTATAAATTTCATGTTTGCAAGGTTGTTGACAGTACTCGTGGTTGCAGATACAAGGTTATTATGTGCCAATTAATAAACCTGAGTAACATTTTATTGGTTCCACATTTTTCTCTAGAAGCGTATTTTCCGGTCTGCATTTCAGGTGGTGCTGGAAGCTGATGCAGATGACTTGGTGTTGACAACCCTCCAGTCTGATGGAAGTACTGCTTGATGTATTGATAAATGAGAGTTAACACTGGTTATCGCTAGTGCTGTTGTGATGTTTTCTCCAACGTGACAAAATTCACTGACAGCCAAAATGTTAAAAAGAAAAAGCACAACCACCAATGCCTAGTACAGAAATCCGCCAGTATTGAAAACAATGGTGATGATGGCTGCATGCACAAAAGATATAATGTCTTTTTCTACCTTGATGCATTTGAAATATATTTTAGTATGTACCAGTATGTGTTAAAAAAAAAAAAGACTTTTATTCCACAATCAGTGACATGGCTACTATTTAGAATTTGTTTCTAAGAATTTCACTGGAATACATTATGAAACAGTTCTGTAAAAAGATCATGGATAAAAAGTGATAAAGCTCTTTTCTGTATTCCAGATGATGTGGGGGATGCACCGTGGACTTTCAGTGACAGATCTGTAGCTATTCCTGTGTGCTTGTGAAATTTAAATGAATGAACGGACGAAGAAGCATGAAGAAATTAAATAATTGTACACATGCTCCTGATCATAGTAAATGTAATCAGGACAAAATAGGCACATTGCAAAAGTAGAAAACATTCCAAGTCTGTCGACTATACCATGCATCTGTTACAGGGTCTGCATCGCTCCCTTCATCTGCCAGACATAGATTCATTGCCCCTTAACCCATTTAACCCTATGCACTACAGCAGGCCATGCACCGACCGTGATAATTCAGGGGTAGTGCCAGATTAACATTGGGCCTGATAGTGCTAAGCTAATCTGGCACTACCCTTGAATCAACATTGTCAATCCATCGCCTGCAACTGGTATATAAAAAGGGTTAACCTTTTCACTGTTAGTCATGTTTGTTTTGTTTTTTCTGAGTGATTCTGCAGGAATTACCACTGCTGTAAACACCACGACAAAAGTGCTACCATGAGTCAATGGGTTAACTCATTGTGCCCGAGGTACGAAATCCCCACATCTTGGAGTTATCCTCCGAGGACTGCATTATAATTCAGGAGACAGATCGACCATGGTAGTTCAAGGGTGGTGGCAGAATAGCTTGGCGCCGATAGGCGCCAAGCTATTCTGCCACCACCCTTGAACTATCATGGTCGAGCCATAACTTGCTGAGGTGTCACGGGCAGAATGAGTTAATCTGCTGGGGTGATGAGAATCTGTGTCTTTTGTTGACTAAGGCCAGCCCTATTCGCTTTTTATAATGGCCGGGCTTGCATCTAAGGTTAAGCATACAACTGTCTAGGTATTACACTTGCAAAGTTAATGCTAATGTATGCACGTGACCCTGGTGAATGACAGACAAACTGAAGGCACACAGTCATAGAAAAATCAGACAAAATTGAAACCACCATTAAAATGAGAATCAATAGGCTGCTCTCCTTTGTAGAGGAACTTGGTGTTATGACCCCCCTTGATGCAGGCGTGACAAGATATTCCATCGTGAAAATGATTTCAGCAGTTTAATGTAAACGAGAAGAAAAAAATAGCCATACGACTTGTTTGCAAGAACTAAGCTACATTAAATTTTACTGGTGTATACACACTCAGTCTGCATTTATCATGGTTACATCATTTTCCTATGGTAGACAAAACCCAATTTCATTGGGCTTGTAGATTTCATTTTTGTTTGGTCTACACGACTGATTTTTGTATGAACTCTTTTGGCAGATCCTTGGCTACACACAGATGTTCTGGACCCATTCAGCCTCAGTGGTGCATCTCCAAAATTGTGGAGGTGTTGCCTAAAGACTATGTGCCAACTGAAGAAGATGGATTGACTAATAGTTCAAGGGTAGTGCCGGATGAGTTTGGCGCCTGTTTGCGCCAAGCTCATCCGGCACTACCCTTGAATTATCATGGTCAATCCATCTCCTGCTGCACAAGTCCTGGGTCAAGTCACCATGAAAATGTTTAGTGTTTTTACACCTTTATAATCTACAATAGTAGGCAGAAGGGTTAAAATTACAATGAGAGGAAAATAAATGCGAGAACATTAGAAAACAGCATGACACAGAATGTGACCTTTTCTCTGCAGCTTATTCAGTTATCTCAACAATATATCGCTCCGTCAAGTGCAGCATTGGCAAAAGATGCAATTGTAGATCAGTAGAAATATTTCATTACAGAATGCTGACTGGTCCAAACAGAAAATGGCGTAATAATGGCAGTGAGATTATGGGCTGATATTTGTAAAAATACATTTATGTGTGACAGTCCGAACAATTGAAAAACAACCGCGTGTCCCACTATAGCATGGGGACAGTTAGTATTTTATACTTGCTCATCAGGAAACCACGAGTTCTCTGTTCAGCTGTGCAGGTTAACCTTTTAGCCCCGAGTCCCTACAGCAGGAGACTGATTGACCATGATAATTCAAGGGTAGTGCCAGATTAGCTTGGCGCCTTCAGGCGCCAAGCTAATAAGGCGCCAAGCTAATCTGGCACTACCCTTGAATTATCATGGTCAATCCACCTCCTGCAACTGGTACATAGTCGTTCAGTGACTCTTCCAAATTTGGGAAAAGCAAGCGTGGGGCTAAAAGGGTTAATTGTGGCCCGTCCATGCCAGCAGGAGACATACATTCTCACGAACTGAGACCCTGCAGTTGTGCAACTGGGCGCGTTTGTACGAGTGGTGCATAGTGCTGCACAAGCCACAGATCAAGGTTCTCCGCTATAGCACCACTCCACTCACCCCGCTATAGCGCCACTCCACTAACCCTGCTATAGCACCACTCCACTAACCCCGATATAGCACCACTCCACTAACCCCGCTCTAGCGCCACTCCACTAACCCCGCTCTAGCGCCACTCCACTAACCCCGCTATAGCGTCACTCCACTAACCCCGCTATAGCGTCACTCCACTAACCCCACTCTAGCGCCACTCCACTAACCCCGCTATAGCGTCACTCCACTAACCCCGCTATAGCGTCACTCCACTAACCCCGCTCTAGCGCCACTCCACTAACCCCGCTATAGCGTCACTCCACTAACCCCGCTATAGCGTCACTCCACTAACCCCGCTATAGCGTCATTCCACTAACCCCGCTATAGCGCCACTCCACTAACCCCGCTATAGCGCCACTCCACTAACCCCGCTCTAGCGCCACTCCACTAACCCCGCTATAGCGTCACTCCACTAACCCCGCTATAGCGCCACTCCACTAACCCCGCTATAGCGCCACTCCACTCACCCAGCTATAGCGCCACTCCACTAACCCCGCTATAGCGCCACTCCACTAACCCCGCTATAGCGCCACTCCACTAACCCCGCTATAGCGCCACTCCACTAACCCCGCTATAGCGGAGCACCTTGCTTTGTTGTTTGCACAGCACTTAGTTCACTCGTGCAACTGAGCCAGGGCTCAGGGCCAGGGCCTCTGTATTTATGCAGCTGCAGGGGCTTGTGAAATTCTCTGTCCCATCTGTAGATGGAACGGGCTGGCTGAAGCACTATGGTCTGAACCAGAAAGGTGAAAGCGAGTTTATGCAAAAGTTGAATCCATTAAAGAAATGTTTGTGTCGATGACTAGAACAGATTTGTTAAAACCCTTGACTTGCGTGCCCTGCAACTAATAAGGTCTGCATTGATTGTGAAAAAAAGTCAAAACTGGTGTCCTCACCGATGAACTAAGTTTCTGGTGTGTCAAATAATTAAACATTTTCACATCATTTTCACTTAATTATATACTCAGCAGCAATGTAAGGAAACAGCCTCTCTCTTGTGAGTTTGGCACCCTTGCGTCCATCTCCATTTCACCCCTTTGCGCATGCAGCCTCCGGTACTGTTACAGTGGCTGTATACAGAAGGGGGTTAACACTCCCATATGCAGCACTACTTGGCACTCCAGTGTCACTCGTGCTGCAGGCCCCTACAACGTGGACTCCACTCCTCCACTAAATGGGTTAATGTTGTACATACTCGTGTCTTGGGAGGGTATTAGGGCATGAATAATAATCGGGCTCGGGAAGCGGACGTCATCACGCTAGTCTTAGCAGCCATCTTGTGAGCCTACGGGACTGAGGCGCTCATAGGGGGGAAATCAATGTCAGGACAATGTCAAGAAAGTCCTGACGTGCTATAGGAAATAACAGCAAGTCTTGCCATCACCGCAGGAAACTGCTAACCAGAATCTGTTTTTATTTGTTTCCAAAGAGGAAAAAACAAAGAAAAACGAGTTGAAACACTACTTTGTTACTATTTGAAGTTTATCCTATTCTAAGATGGCGGATGACGCGTCGACGCTCCTAGGCAACGCGGGGAGCTTCCCGAGCCCTATTGTCTCATTTTCCTTTCTTTGCATGGCAGGTGCTCATAGACTGTAGATTTGTTCCAGTGCATCAGGTATTCATTTTGTTGTTTGTCACACACTTGTCATAAAGCATGTTACATAAAGCTAACACAAGACCTGCCGAGGTCAAATGTCATAATTAAAGGTTCATGAAGGGTCGTTTTATGTCTTGTGTATCCTTTTCAGACCTATCCTCAAGATAATGATGAACCCTGGAGGATGAGATTATCAAATGTTGGAGATATCCTCTGAAATCAACCATCATAGTTCAAGGCTGGTGTCCGCACAGCTTGGCACCTTACTTCCCACACCACACTTCAACTATGACAGTTGATCCTCATCCTCCTGTATCATACCAGGGCTTTCCGGGTTAATAAGTACTCTACCATGGTAACAACAGGAGCCACATCACTTTGAAACGTGGGTTGGTCTAGGACTTTTGACCTTGCGGAATTCTGCCGCAAAGTCCAAAATAAAAAACTGACCAGCACAAAAATATCTCTTGAAAACGCTACGCACAGCTAGCGACTCACCAAAGGATCCGATGAATCTGCAGGCTGAATCTCCCCCTTGCTTGGTGATTTGGCCACTTTGTTGTTGCCAACCGCAGGTGTGGTGACGGGGGAGCTGACGGCCGGTGCTGGGCGGGACCACACTGTCGTAGCCCACACCCTCTGGCTACATGTGCAGCAAAGCGCGGTCTGGACCACCGCCGGGGTTCAAGTTGGCCCAGGGGTAGTTCTGCAAGGCCCAGTCTGTGGGATCCTCCCAAGGCGCACGCTTGCCATACACTTAATGAGAGAAGAGGTCAGCAACAGGAGCAAAAACAGCTTACAACGATGTCTATCACACTTCATTGTTGCCTTGTACACACCTTGTGTTCAATTTACAACATGTCTTTCAGGGCTAACCCCTTAACCCATTCAATCCTCAGGTTGATTTAGTCAAATTTGCTTATTGTCCTCCGAAGACTACACTCCTTTTTCTTGGCTTGACTTCGCGAACGAAAATTCTATAGGGGTTGCCCACGACGTTTGCAGGCATGCTAGTGGTTGCGGAGGCCAATCCGGGACAGGCAGGTTCGACCGCAGTAGCTGCAGGGGGAGGTCTGGCCAGGGTTCTGAGTTGCGGCATCTCTGTTTATTTTGTCAAAATCATTACCGATGACATTACTAATTGGAACCTTCGTTAAGCTCATAATTTTAGCCCAAAAAACTTACTGTGTGCCCCTCATACCAGGGGAGGCAACCACTGGGGGGGGGGGGCATAGCCCTGATACCCCGAGTGGTCTCCCGTACTCCCTTATCCGGTGGCGCACTCACCCTTTCCCGCCAGTGACTTCGCTAGCTCAGTTACGAACGGTCGTGTGCACCTCGTGCTCCGACCTTACACTGTGTGAACTCTACTTGGGACTTCGACTTGTGTGATTCTTGGTCTTTTTAAGGAAGGAAAAAGTTTATAAAAGGAAAAAGAAAGAAGGATTATTCTTTCTGGTGTTGGTTGTGTGATTCTATTTTCAAAATAGACAGGTAAAGCTTCTGCCTCAGCTGGTATTTGACCGGGCAACGGCATTTCCCGAATTTCGCAATTTTCGAATTTGTGTGTACGCGACCGGTCGGGAACTCGGGCCCTCCTTCAGGCTTCGAGCACACGCAAGGCCTATGTCTGTCTTATGTTACAGTGCTCAAGTGAGGACTTTCACCCGGTGTGGCGATTTTCAATGGCCTAGTGACGTGCATGATGTTTGTCTTCCCTGTTCAGGCTGTTCTTCCGGTAGACCGTGCACACTTTGCACTTCTTGGAAAGAAGACCGTTGGTCACAACTTTGGGCCTTTTACCGGAGAGAAAGACCGGTGCGCAAAGGCGCTACCTAACCTTTGGATGTGAGCCATAGAAATGCAATTTCAGATATCGGTTGTGTGTCAGCGCAAAAACGGGTCCTGCTGCCCCCACCGGTGCCTCGTGCAGTGCTGCCTCGTCCTACGCGGACGATTGAGCCTAGTAGCAGCCATCCCGCACAGCACCGAGAGCTCTTTTATACCCTTCAATCCAGAGAGGGGGAGACAGGCCAGGCAGGGGTTCGCCACCCTATGATTTAGTGAGGCCTTTGAGAGATTGGTCCCCCGGCAGAGAATATGTTGGGTCAAACAGTAGCCCTTCTGGCAATAAGAGAACCCAGGCAGCAGAAGCGGGGGACCCCCCCCCCCCCCTCGGACTGGAGAGCGCCCTTCTGCCGTAGGCCGACCAGCACCTGGACAGGGCCACACCTTCGGTGACTCACTCTGAGGGGGACAGGATATCAAAGCGCAATGTTGATATGTCTCAGGGTAAGGTAAGAGAAAGAGAAAATTCGGGGTCCAGAGATAGAGAGTGGCGACACTGGCGTTCCACTGGCGATGTTAACCTCCTTCGGGAGCGGACCAGTGTGGTCAGTTCTATCAGCCGGCGTAGAGAGAGAGAGTAAAGAGAGAGAAGATATCTATGCACCCCCGAAACACTTAATTACCAAAGAGTTCGATCTTCGCGTTTGGAATAAAGGCCCCGCCACATGGGCCGGTTGTGCCCCGATTTTGAAGCCGATTCCGATCCGTTTGCGATCGAATGACGTCAATTATCCGATCCGGTCCCAATCGGCTGGGAATCGGGTGACTAGAACCTGCTCTATATTTCCGATCCGAATCCGTCCCGATCGTAAGCTTCAACCAATCAGAGCGCGTCTCGCAAAGCATGTCGTTTCAACACGGTTTGCAAATGGCCGAACACGCCTGTTGTGATCAGTACCACCGCCGTTGCCGCTGATGTTTCGCACGCCTCTTCCCGAATATGATCCAAAACTGCTGATAATGCAAGCACATCATCATCACTGTCAAAACTAGCAGTCATTTTGCAGAACAGGTACGACTTTGATCTTCGGTTCAAACCGGTCGGCTAAACTTGACAAGTCGAGAAATGTCAGTGTGGCACTGCACACGTTTTTTAATCCGGCCCGATCACCTACCGATTCGAAAACTGATCGGGAATCGGCCTCAAAACCGGGCTCGTGTAGCGAGGCCTTAACGGGCGCAGCATATGGAGTCGACGCAGGACAGAGACCGCATTCGAGTGGACGTCTCGCCTTCTCGATCTTCGTCATCGGATCGGAAGTCCGGTTCTTACGTCTCGCGCCAACGGACTTCGTCGCGACAACGGGATGCACAGTCTGCAGCCAGGCGCAGCAGATCGGCGGACAGGTTAGACCGCCATCGCGCACAGCAGGAGGAACAGGTTCGTCGACAGCAGGGTGAACACTCTCGGGACAGCCGGTGGATGGAGACGAATTCTCGGCGGGATCGGAGCAGTCCTCATCGATCTTCCACAGACCAGGTTTACAGACGCCCGGCAGACACTTCGTTCCAGTCGACACTTGGACCTACCACTACTGCTTCTATTGCTCGGCGCACAGTGGTGGACGAGGAGGCACTTAGTCTTAATCCGGAGGATTCGGCGTCCATGCTGGGAATCAACGAGGAGGGTGCACCGTCTTCACCGGGACGGCGTTCTCCTATCCCCGGCATCGCGGTCGACGCGACTTCGATGTCTTCTACTCGTCGGGATTTACATGAAGCGGCTCGCCTCATTGCTGTGTTTCTTCCGCCGGAACTCTGCCCACTTTCTCCACCTGTAAAGAGGAAGGCGGTGGCGATGGTCGACACACCTCGGCAGACCAAGCGCATC
Organism: Semisulcospira habei; assembly: GCA_036245525.1. Taxonomy (NCBI): domain Eukaryota; kingdom Metazoa; phylum Mollusca; class Gastropoda; family Semisulcospiridae; genus Semisulcospira; species Semisulcospira habei. The sequence continues at coordinate 186,139,074 of BTPG01000006.1, read as the reverse complement.
AAGACTCTACCTCAACCGGCAGGTTTCAGGGACCTCGTGGAGGCATTCTCAGCGCATCTTCGCACGGACGGAGTTGGAGAGCAGGGATTCTTCCATGACAGGCGTTGGCCGGCGGGAATCGACGTGGACTTCCGGCAAGACTGGTATGCAGGGCACTCCCAGGCATTCAGCTGTATTCTTCCTACGGTGGACAAGGAGGCTTGCGTCCAAGCAGGATTAACTCAGCGTTCCCTGTTGGGAGGACTGGACAAGTCGTCCGTACTGGTTCGGAATTCCCTGGCGTGCACCGGGTTTCTGGAGATGGCGACACAGTCGGTGGTCAGGAGGATGGAGAACACCTGGGATCTGGAGGCTTCAGCGCCCTTACCGGAAATCCAGGCGGTACCGGTTGCGGCGAATAGATCGGCCTTCCATGCTTCAGTAAACGCCATGGCGGCGGCGGCGAATTGCGATCTCTCACGACGGGACGAGCTGTTGAAACGGTGCACTACACTTCCAGCTTCGTTGAAGGCTCAACTGCGGCAGGCACCTTTGGGCGGCAACCTGCTGTTCGGACCGACGTGGCAGGAGGTACGGGAGTCCAACAAGGATCTGTGGCCAGCACCAGCTAGAGTAGTCTCGGCACGCCTTCAGTCAGCCCACAGAGCCGTGGGTCGTGCCCTGCGGTTCTTCAGACCCTCCTCTTCCCGACAGTCCCGAGGTGGAGCCTTCTCCCTTCCGGCGCGTTCGCGTGCCTTCCCCGCACCCTCCACTCCCTGGTCCAGAGGCTCTCGGCAGCGGGGCCACGGCCGGGCTCGCTGACCTACCCCCGAACCTCCCACCGATTCCTGCTGGGTCTCCGGTCGGTGGGAGGTTAGCTCTTCACAGCGGAGCATGGAAACAGCTGTTTTCGGACGACCTGTGGATCATCTCGGCAGTGACGGAGGGCGTGAGGATCTCCTTCCAAAGATGAAAGCGGTGTGGCTAGCACTCATCGCTTGAGAAGATCGACTGACGCAAAACGAGGTGCTCGTGCTCTCCGACAACTCGACAGTCGTCGCATACATCTAGAACCAGGGAGGTACGCGTGCACCCTCTCTCTGCATACTCGTATATCAAGTCTTCCTGTGGTGCAGAGACCGGGGCATTAACCTTCGGGCGCGACACATTCCGGGACACCTAAACGTTCTGGCGGATGCTCTCTCTCTCTTCGGGGTCAGATGTTTCACACGGAGCCGGAGTGGTCTCTGCGGCCAGATATCTTCTAGCTACTCTGCATGCGTTGGGAGACACCGACGATCGATCTTTTTGCCACGAGATAGAACAACAAGCTTCCCCTGTTCGTCTCCCCCGTGCCGGATCCACTAGCCTGGGCCATGGACGTGCTATCCATTTCGAGGGAAGGACTCCAGGCGTATGCGTTTCCTCCCACAGTGCTGGTTCCGAAGATCATTCAGAAACTCAGGGACAGCAACACGACTATGATACTAGTGGCCCCTTTCAACTGGGCCAAGAGCTGGACCACCGATCTCCTGGCTCTGGCGACGGATCCGCCTATGTTACTTCCCACTCCGAGTACAATGCTAAAACAACCGAAGCAGCATCTATTTCACCCGTGCCCGGAACGGCTGTTGCTACACGCGCAGAGATTGTCCGGCAAGCCCTCTCAGCTAGAGGCTTTTCGGGTCCTGCAGTGGAGGCTATCTCTACAGCCAGAAGGGTCTCAACTCGTAATGTCTGCGAAGGAAAGTGGCGCGTGCTCCAGTCCTGGTGCACCGCGGAGCGACTTTCCCCCACGGATCTAACTACTCCCCAGTTGCCCGAGTTCTTCCTGTGGCTGTTCGTCAGACAGAAGTTGGCACCCATCACCATTGATGGTTACCTGGCAATGGTGGCAGACACATATAGACACTTGGGACGACCCGATCCGGGAGCTTGCAAAGATTTGGCAGGTCTGATGTCCCATTTTGATCTGCAACGCCCGGCTTCACGCTCGTTAGTTCCACGATGGGACTTGTCTTGGGTGCTCACCTGGCTGAACTCTAAGAGATTCGAGCCGTTACGATTAGCAAGGTTGGGAGATCTTACTAGGAAGACCTGTTTCCTACTTGCGCTTGCCACAGCCTCACGAGTGAGTGAAATACACGCCTTTTCGGTTCGTTCTGCCTGTCTCCAACGTAGGACTGACTGATCGGTTCAGCTGCTCACGGACCCTGCCTTTTTGGCTAAGACCCGAGTTCCTACTGTCGCCCCACAAGTCGTAACAGTTCGACCGCTCAGGGCTAGAGATCAGACACGGGACTCACGACTTCAGGACCGTGTTAGGGCTCTTAAAGTATATCTGCACAGAACTAAGCCACTAAGACAAGGGCGCTCACGCCTTTTCCTGCCCTGGGCTCAGGGCAGACGAAACATTTCTGCGCAAACCATCTCGTCCTGGATACGTTGGTTAATCCGTGAGGCTTATAAAGAGCTCGCACCAGAACAAGCGAAAAAGAGTCCGAAATAGCTCAGGCGGTTAAACGTCGGAGCAGGAGAGCGAAGGAAATCGCCGGGTCGTGGGTTCGAATCCCGTCCCGGCCCCGGTAGCTGGACTCACAATCCAGGGGGGAAAAACGGATTTGTTCAATAGCATGTCCGTTGAAAGGTCCTGGTAAATCAAAGTGGCACAGTTGGAGTGCGCCTGAGTTGATCAGTGTTCAGGTCGTACTCCATAGGCAATAGATTTCCCTGTCCCCCATAACCCGCCCGTCAGGGCCGTCCATGATCACCTCGGTGCTGTGGACGTTAAACCCGAACTAACCAACCAACAAGCGAAAACAATGCGCATCCGGGCTCATGAAGTCCGAGCAGTGGCAGCGAGTATCGCCTTGGACAGAAACTATGCAGTGAAAGACATTGTGGCGGCCGTGGGTTAGCGAGCTGATAAGAGTCTACCTTCGCCCGCTTTTACCTAAGAGACTTATCCGGCCAGCGCACCATTGAACCTTGGCCTTGTGGGGGACATCTCGGCAGCGCAACTCTCCCTTCCGGCGCCGCAGGCGCCATAGGTACGCCTAGCTAAAATTATCGGGAGTGGGCGCATTGGGAGGGGCCTCGATAGTCGGCTCGCTTCGCGGTTTTTTTTTTTTTTTTTTTGGGAGGGGGGGGGGGGGGTGGTTCCAAACGAGCGGCACCCTCCTCTTTTTCGTAATTCCAATTAGTAATGTCCTCGGTAATGATTTTGAGAAAATAAATTAATTTTTCTTTAAAATGTGTTTTTTCGAAAAATACCGATGACATTACTCGGAGGTCCCGCCCTCCTACTCCGCTTGCCGCAGTGGTGCTAGACTCAGTCACTGACAGGAAAGGGTGAGTGCGCCACCGGATAAGGAAGTACGGGAGACCACTCGGGATATCAGGGCTATGGCCCCCCCAGTGGTTGCCTCCCCTGGTATTAAGGGCACACAGTAAATTTTTTTGGCTTAATATTATGAGCTAAGCGAAAGTTCCAATTAGTAATGTCATCGCTAAGTATTTTTCGAAAAAATACATTTTAAAGAAAAATATTTTTTTTCTTCTGAGCCGCTTTCTCAAGGCTACCTCTGCGAGAGTCCTCAAAGGAGACGGCTGACTTGTAAATGGTGACTAGAGCCAGGTGTCGCGGTCCGCAGCAAGCGAAGACCACTGGCGGTGGTCGATTTGGCAGGCACTAAGTGACTTCTTGAGACAGTCTGTCTCTTCTTTGGTGCCCCTCTGTCTCGGTATCTGGTGGCGAGCTCGCCGAACAGAGTGATCTTGGGCCGGTAGGCGATGATCCTCCATCCTGGAGATGTGCCCCGCCCAGCGGAGCTGTGTCCGACCTCGACGTTGGTGACATAGTCACTCCAGTGAATGCCGAGGATGGTACACAGGCAGCACTGGTGGAAGCGTTCGAGGAGTCATAGTTGGCTGCGGTAAAGGTACTCAAACCAAGGGGAATCACAGCGCTGGACAGACAACAGTTAGATCCCCTGCCCCCGCCTATCAGGCACCCAATCGCCAGCCCACAGAGAAATACGCAGGTATAGAATAAGACAATCATTTCCATTCCTAATAAGAATGGATCAGGTCTCTTATATAACCCATGTCTTTCTCCGGAACTTAGGAAGTAGGCAGGAGAAACATACATACACAAACATGAAGGTGCGCTACTATATGTGGTCGGGTAAATACCCTGATTTCCCACAGTAGATGCACAGAACATTACACAACAATGTAACGATACAAATTTTGCCTCGAGTTATACATGATACTCACAAACCAGATAGGTGAGGCTAGCGCTGGCAGAATTGTCAGTACTCAAACCAAGGGGAATCACAGCGCTGGACAGACAACAGTTAGATCCCCTGCCCCCGCCTATCAGGCACCCAATCGCCAGCCCACAGAGAAATACGCAGGTATAGAATAAGACAATCATTTCCATTCCTAATAAGAATGGATCAGGTCTCTTATATAACCCATGTCTTTCTCCGGAACTTAGGAAGTAGGCAGGACTGCGAAACATACATACACAAACATGAAGGTGCGCTACTATATGTGGTCGGGTAAATACCCTGATTTCCCACAGTAGATGCACAGAACATTACACAACAATGTAACGATACAAATTTTGCCTCGAGTTATACATGATACTCACAAACCAGATAGGTGAGGCTAGCGCTGGCAGAATTGTCAGTACTCAAACCAAGGGGAATCACAGCGCTGGACAGACAACAGTTAGATCCCCTGCCCCCGCCTATCAGGCACCCAATCGCCAGCCCACAGAGAAATACGCAGGTATAGAATAAGACAATCATTTCCATTCCTAATAAGAATGGATCAGGTCTCTTATATAACCCATGTCTTTCTCCGGAACTTAGGAAGTAGGCAGGAGAAACATACATACACAAACATTGTATCGTTACATTGTTGTGTAATGTTCTGTGCATCTACTGTGGGAAATCAGGGTATTTACCCGACCACATATAGTAGCGCAGGAGAAACATACATACACAAACATTGTATCGTTACATTGTTGTGTAATGTTCTGTGCATCTACTGTGGGAAATCAGGGTATTTACCCGACCACATATAGTAGGCAGGAGAAACATACATACACAAACATTGTATCGTTACATTGTTGTGTAATGTTCTGTGCATCTACTGTGGGAAATCAGGGTATTTACCCGACCACATATAGTAGCGCACCTTCATGTTTGTGTATGTATGTTTCTCCTGCCTACTTCCTAAGTTCCGGAGAAAGACATGGGTTATATAAGAGACCTGATCCATTCTTATTAGGAATGGAAATGATTGTCTTATTCTATACCTGCGTATTTCTCTGTGGGCTGGCGATTGGGTGCCTGATAGGCGGGGGCAGGGGATCTAACTGTTGTCTGTCCAGCGCTGTGATTCCCCTTGGTTTGAGTACTGACAATTCTGCCAGCGCTAGCCTCACCTATCTGGTTTGTGAGTAGCTGCGGTAAAGGGCCCAGGACTCGGAACCATACAGCAGGGTGGTGAGGACGATAGCTCTGTACACGCTGATCTTGGTGCCTTTTTTCAGCTGTTGATTGTGCCACACCCGCTTGAATAGTCACTCGAATGCGCTGTTCGCTTTTGCCAGTCTGTTGTCCAGCTCCTTGTCCAGCTTGGCGTCTCAGTGACGTGATGATGCAGCCAAGGTAGGTAAACTGGTGCACTGACTTCAGTTCAGACTCGCCGATGGTGATGTGGGAAGAGCGATGCTCTTCCGTCTGTGTGCCGGCTGATGGAGGACTTGTTCAATTTGACCTCGAGTCCAAAGAGCTGGGCAGCGTCTGCGAAGCAGGACGTGATGCGCTGCAGGGCTCTCTCTGTGTGCAACAAGGGCAGCGTCATCGACAAAGAGCAGCTCACGAATCAATCGGTCTAGGGTTTTGGTGTGGTCCTGAAGTCGTCTGAGGTTGAACAGCGGGCTGCCATCGAGACGATACCTGATGTACACTGTGTCGTAGGCTACATTACAAAACAGGAGATAGATGAACTGATTTAGAGGCGCCAAGCTATTCTGGCACTACCCTTGAACTATCAGTCAAATTTATTTCAAGCAATGAAAAGGGTTAACTGCTGGGGCCAGACGCATGAGACCTACATCCTCGGTTCTTGAGGACAGTTTTATCCTGTCTGTCTTGTGTTCTTCATGCCATTATCGGTCAGTGTACACTGGATTCAGTCATGAAATTTGAGATCACTGGCAGCACATAAGTTAACACAGAACTAAGAGATATCGTGGATTCATCTCCTGTCATCATGCATCAAGACAGTGTAGATTCATCTCCTGTCATCATGCATCAAGACGGTTTGAAAAGTAAGAAAATAAAAATAATAACATCGTCAAAAATTAAAGTATCATAATGCAGAAAACTGAAGGAAAATTTCAGCACAATTTATGCTTATGTCTCGTGGACGCTCCCAATATAATTCTACAGCAGTAGCAGGCGCTCACGCATAATCACACTTGGTTATTTTGTGCAGACTTTAGCGTGTCAAACTATCTGTGGCTGCTGCTCGTACAGATAATATTGTAATAATTAAGTGGGGAGACAATTACTTTAACAGGTGATAGTGGACTTTTCATGTGTTACAATTTTTCGTACACATGATTCCTAAAATCGTTGTTTTAGTTGACCCTTTTAGCCCCAAGGTCCCATTTCTCAAATTTTGGAGGTGTTGCCTAATGACTATGTACCAGTTGCAGAAGACAGATTGACCATGATAATTCATGGGTAGTGCCAGATTAGCTTGGCGCCTGAAGACGCCAATCTAATCTGACACTACCCTTGAATTATCATGGTCAATCCATCTCCTGATGTAGGTACTCATGGCTAAATGGGTTAATTTGATATTGTTTTAGTTAATTTGCAATTGAATTGATAACACATCCTCATCCCACGCGCACTGTCTTGAAAGCTGTATGAAAAAGGTATTCAATTCACTGCATTCCATGACTGTCACTAGTAATCAAAGTTTCCTACTGGATGAACAATTCAAGGTGAGGCTAAAGGCCGTTCTTAATTTGAAAAACATACCCGTACATTTGTTCGCCAACTATGACTATCCAGAGTTCGCGATCTCAGGTGAAGCAAGTTGGTTCTTAATTGGATGATCCAAAGTTATGGCGAACTAGTTCGAAGTAGTTTGCGAACCTCGGCAAATCATAGTTTGCTGTCAGAAAAAGCGATCGCATGTGTAGTCGTGACTGACCGCCACAACTAGCGTGATGACGTCAGTTTCCCGAGCCCTATTAAGAAAGAGATCCATAAGAAACAAACCAAAAGCTCGCCGATCTTCAAAGAATTTTGTGTTTTCTGATCAAACGTTCGTCCAATTAAGAACGGTCTTAAATCACTCAGCTTTTGTTACGTCAGATTGTTAGTTCATGTTTAAATCTGGGGTCACATTAGTCAAAGCACTGTAGAATGCTCTATTTATCTAACCTCTAGTGGCTGGTCAAGTCTTATGTCAACCCCTAGTATTAGTAGGCCTAAAGTTGTGACCATGTTCTGGACTACATTTTCATTAATCTCACTCTGTGACAGTGAAATAAGCGCTAATTCTGTCTGCTGTTATACCCTTGCTGAATCCTGACTAGGGTCTTATTGCCAAACAATGCAGTGCACCCCGGGAGTTCAATAAGTGTACTTTTTGATGGTGTTGTCAACAATAAACCAAAATGCATCATTTGGCAAATGGATCTGTAAATTTGCAACGCAATCTTATGTTTATGTAATAAAGATGTTTATTGGAGTATTACCCTCGTCTGTATCTTTCTCTGTGTGTGTCTGCGTTCTGGATTTTTATTGTTTATGAGACCATTTGACCAATTGTGTTGAAACAGTAGATGATGAAACAGTGGCATGTAGAATGTAGAGGCTTCAAATGGCATGGCACCTTTTTGTTTAGGGTTGTTTACAATCTGTCAGGCGGCAAAACTTCATGTCCTTGATGCAGTCAACAATGTGTCTGGGCTGTGTCGGTGAAAGTACATCTTTACTGTCTGTGCACAATTTCCGTCCCTTGCAGACAAGACAGAAAATTGAGCAGATTAAAGCCTACATTAGAGTACTAAGCAGACTGCTTCACAGCGAGATATAGAGAGATACACTGTTTATCGCCATTTGCAGCCTTAAGAAGCATAAAGCATAGGAATGTGTGTTGGTGTCATTACAATTACAAAAATCACAGTCAACAATAAGAAATAATTAATACTCTATCACACAAACCCACTGCCCTATACACACTGTAAAAACTTTATACTAGTCAACTAATATCGCAAACCGATACATGACCACTCCACTCATAAACCCACGCTCGGTGCAGTCAATTTAATAATAAAAAAAATCAGCAGTCTCACAAGTGGCAATTTATGGATGAGTCAAGAGGAAGACTCCGTCCTGGAGCCGCGCAGGCTGAAGCAAATGGGATGAACCATGCCAAAAAAACGATCATTCAATATAATCTTGTGATATCATTTTCACACTTTGCAATACACATTGAGAGATTAATTTAATCTCTCACGTGCTGGCTCCAAGCGCCACACCCTGGCAAACCACCTCAGCTGGTGGGCTAAACCACGTGAGGGGGTGGTGTTCACCGATTGCACCACTAGGCGGATAAGCTGTTTCTGACAGCCAACGGCTAGAGGACGGAGGAGATCAGGTTGGATCCAACGGCCAAATGTGGGGGAGTAAACCTTTCAAATCAGGAGTGGAGCCCCGAAGGCAGACAGCTGCCTGTATTCACGCACTGCTCTGGCAGCTCCTGCAGCCAAACTGGTGCCAAACGTACTGCTTTGCATTCCTTTGGATACATCAGCGAGGCCGAGAGGGGGATCTTGACGACTGGGCACCCCAGGATCTCCATAAACTTCGCCCAGGCTTGCGCCCTGGAGAGGTCACTCCAGTGACTGACCCAGCAAGCGCATATACCCATTGTCTTCCGAGACAGGATGCCAAACAATACACATTATTGTCAGTACTGTGGAAATTGTCTTTGTTTTCACAGACATTATAAATCAAAATTGTTTGTTAAATATTTACACTCATTCAAACTTTATATGCAGGACAAGACCACGAGGCTTGTTGACATCTCGTCCCAAGTGGGCCTCACCATTCACAAACAGAAAACAAAGACAATGAGGCTGAACGCAACCAGGGAAGAACCAGTCTTGCTTGCTGGCACCCCGTTGGAGGAGGTGAGTCCTTCACCTATCTCGGGAGCATCATAGACAAAAAGGCGACACTGATGCAGATGTCAGAGCACGAATCGGTAAAGCCAGTGCAGCCTTTCTCCAGTTGAAAAATGTGTGGAGTTCCAGAGAACTGTCAACACACCAAAGTCCGGATTTTCAACTCCAATGTAAAAGCAGTTCTCCTATATGGAGCAGAGACTTGGAGATTGACAAAAACCACAGTCAACAGAGTACAGACCTTCATGAACAGTTGCCTTAGAAGAATTTTGAAAATCCACTGGCCAGAGAAGATCAGCAACATCAGACTATGGGAGAGAACAGAGCAGATAACAGCAGAGAATGAAACTGGGCGAAGAAGATGGGGATGGATCGGTCACAGTCTGAGAAAGCCAGCTTCCAGTATCACTAGGCAGGCATTGTCATGGAACCCCCAGGGAAAGAGGTAGGCCGAGAAACTCCTGGCGTCGAGACCTCCAAGCAGACATCGAGAGACTGGGAGCCACCTGGAGTAGAATCGAAGGAGAAGCACAGGACAGGAGTTGCTGGAGGTCTCTCGTCGACGGCCTATACCCAGGTAGGGGTGACAGGCGTAAGTAAGTAAGTAAGTAAACTTTATATGCACACACACACTCACACCGACACTGACACACACACACATACACACACACACACACTGTTGCTCATGCTGCAAGTGAACATCATACATTAAAAAAAAAAAAAGCCCTCTAACAATAATTGCAACACAAAGATCTAAATAAGTAAACGGCACAATATGTTTGCAGACATAAGAAGATTTAGAGGGTCAGCGGCTATACTCCTAATCAGATGAAACTGTTGGCAATTCGACCCCTTTCCACGGCTGAGTTGATTTTTGGTCGAGTTGACTGTCACCAAATTGGGTAATGTCCCTTTATTAGAAGCTTCCGCTTAATGGCGTCAGGTGTTGAGTCAGACAAAACTTGATTTTGCATAAAAAGTCCCTCGCTTAGATTTTACTTAGAAAGTAATATCTGCACATAGTGACTTCATGTAAGTTGTTTTGTAACTAAAAATCTTACTGAAATATTAAGAAGAACAGTCGGCTGGTACGGATGAAATGTTCGCTGTAGATTCTCTACTTACCGGTCAAAGCATCGCTATCTGAAAACGTTTTGTGTGGAGCACTCTGCCTGGAATTAGTAAGGTATGGTTAATGTCAATTATACATGTAGCATGGAATACCAGTTTGTGTCAAATCCTGCTTGTCGCCGCCATATCAGGTCACTAGTCATTGTATATTCAGAGTGGTTATTAATATGCCCACTTAACGACTCCTTCAGGGCCCGTTGTGTTAACTACATACAGTCCGTCCCCACTCCGCCGTAATACCCCTTTCCATCTATATAGATATGAGCCTGTGGCAAAAGTCTGAAGATCGTTTGTACCAAAAGTAACAACCAACAGAGATGTCGTTAAAATAGGCATATTTTAGGCAATAGTTTTGATGTATCTCACATGTGGGCACGTGAAATTCCAGCAACGAATAATTAAATCTGACTCTTCTGAAAATTTTGGTTGTTTCAGTGGGCAGTCGTTTTGAAATGAAGTTTTCTGTAACAATCAGTGTTGGTAAATATTGTTCTGGTGGACATATTCAGTTAATTTAAATCACAAAACACAGTTTGTTGTGTGATTACCACATTTTACAAAAAGAAAAAGTTCTTCAGTCATCTGTGTTTCTGATATCTCATCTAATTACAATGACTGAACAACTTTTTTCCTGTCACTCAGGACAAAAAAATGTTGACACACTAGACATACTATTGGACATATTATATAGATTAGTCCATTTTGGTGAAAAGGAAACTGTGAGAAATGTAAGTGTTCCAACTACAATGTTTTCATAGTGGAATCACAAAAAGAACAAATTTTCTGTTGTAGTACGGTTTTCTTGACTAAAAATATGTTGGTTGTTATGTGCAAAATGTTTTGTCACAGGCTCATTTTGTTTCTAACCATAGCCTTTCAGCCCCTGTCTTTTATCGACACTACCCGGTTGCACATCAGTACAGTCATCAACATAAGCGAGAACCCAAGTCTTAATGAGAAGAAAAAGAGGAAATCAGTTCACTCACTCAGAAATAACAATTAAGTATTACAAGATCAAGAAATTTAGCACACATGTGAGTCTGTAATTGTAAAATTTATTCATAAGCATTTCATCTGCAACACCCATATTTAGGGGGAAGGTTGTGAAATAGTCTTTTACTAATAATCCACCAACTGCTATCAACATTATTTATAACAAGCCAACAGTCAGATCATCCCACCAAACCCCATTAGAGCAGCATGTAGAAGCCCAGTGGAGGGAGACTGTCCCTTGACGCCAGGCTGTTCGAGCTTCCCGATATCCTCCCCCCCCCCCCCCCTCTTTTTTTGTCACCCCATGCACACTACCCAGTACAGCAACGTGATCTTCAGCAAAATGGAGGCGGTTGTTTTAACCCTTTTCATTCTGATACACCTATTGCTAGAAATAAGTCTGAGATAGTTCATGGGTAGTGCCAGAATAGCTTGATGCCTGAGGCACCAAGCTGTTCTGGCACCACTTTTGAACTAAACCAGTTCAGCCTCAGGATATAATGGGTTAATGGAAGAAGTACAACAACAATATGAGGAACAATAACTCTCGGAATACGCTTTTCAAAATGTATGGTACTTCATACTAGACATTTGTACTTTGTAGCAGACTTTACTTGAACAGAAAATACTCCACATTTGACCAACAAATTCTGATAGGGATTGAAAACATGGAAGGACATCCTTCACTGAGAAACCCTGAGGAAAAAGAAGTAACATCCAGTTGGAAGGTTATGTAAAGAAACAAACCTCACCTCACCACTCCCAGCCCCCTTGAAATCTTGTTGGTGTGCAGATACAAAATGGCCGTCAGTGCTGATGTACTTATCCGGTCATGTTTATGGACTGCAGAGTGCCTTGGATGAATGCCCCAATGACAGACGATTTGACGATCTTAATGGAAAGCCTATTGTAATGGAATGATAAAAGCCAGTCATCCCCAGCGACGTTTGATAAGCCTCTCTCCCCCCCCCCCCCCCCTCACCCTGCTCTCACACAGCTGGCATCAGATTTTGTTCAGACCCTAGGCCTATTCAATGCTCTGTCTTTGAAATCACTTTCATGGTAGACAAAAAAAATTGAAACTGGGGATCAGGATCCTATTGCACAAGTTGTCATTTTGTATTGGGGGATTTATATGAAACTAGTGTAAACTGTAACATTTATATACATGTATATGTTTCACTGCAGATTCCATTAATTTTCCATCCTGTGTAATGTTCTAGTGTTGTGTTTTGTGTTAACCAGGTACCTTGATTTGAGCTGAACTAGGGCTTCTGGGCACTACTGTCAACACAAAATGGAGTTACATGACCTGCTGGTGACAGCAAACGTGAAGATAGAGATTGATGTGGCGGAGGAAGATGAGACTTGCATAAAGCAAGAATATGATACTGGTACGCGAGTCATTCTCCAGTACTCGTAGTGTTGAGGGGTCACAGCATTCAAAACCCCAAATATTAATACATACTATTTGTTTTGGAAAAATCTAACCAGTCTTGTGATTTACTAATGTTATTGTATCTGGAAAATCAGTAGCTTAAAAAAAATTCAATTATTAGTATTTTTAATTGTATTTAAATTACTATTATTATGCTCAAAATGGCGCTGACGAATTGGAAAACCTTGCCCCTGCTATATTATCGATCCATATTTCAACACCAACACTATCAACCCTCACTTATTTGATTGTATGTGATTATCGATAGTTTAGTAAAGCAGCAGAATGTTGAAAAACATCAATTTCATTTGTTTCTGCTGTGAAATTTGGGTTTGAAATTGGGGGTAATTTGCGCACCAGAGGCGTCACATACACACGGTCTTTAAAAAAAGGTGAAGCAGACGACAAAGTAATGAAACAAAGAAAACTTTAGTCCTATCTGAAAATCTCATGAAATACACATATATTTGTATGATTTATAAGAATACAGATACTGCAGGAGGTTGTAGATGGCTTGTTTTGATTATGACGTCACAGACATCACGCAAATGACCAGCGTTTGTTTTTTATTCATATTTTAAGACCGCGGTAAAATTGTGAGGTCCGAAAGGTACTGGAAGGTTTATTTTCAAACACTGCACAAACCCTGATGACGTTTTGCGGGAAATAGTCATGTGACTTGGTTTTGTAGACGAAGATCAATGATGCGTCACACACACAGTATCCCATGTGCGCAAATTACCGCAAAATTTTTTTTGGCAGTGCGGTTCTGCCCGACTTGAAAGATCGACGCTGGTTTGCCTTTAATTTTGTGTCATCTTGTGCTATAGGCGAGTTCACATGTGTTTCTAATGCTGTATTGAATTAAAGGTATTGTTCTAAAACCGCATGCATATTTTGAGCTTTTGGGTGGATAAGACTAGTGCATTCGCGTTGTGTTTACGTTTTTCACTCGGTGTCGTATGTCATGCAGGTAGTTCGGAAACAGCTATCAGCGTCGTGTTTGTAGCCTATGTGTTATTTAAAAAGAAAAACCAACACAGATTGTTTGTGTGTGTGTTTGCTTGACACTTTTATTTCTTCTCACCTACTATTGTATTTTTCTTTTTTTGCTTTGCCCTCATTTTTGGTAATTTTCATGCACTGGTGACGCGCATCATGCAGGTTACCATTTTCAGGTTATTGCTTAAATTTCATCACAGAATGAAATTAATTTTGTCCTATTGTTGTTATTTCATTTGTCTTCATGTAAGAAACATGTTACTAGTGTCTTTTACTGATTTTAAGAAAAATCAATTTTACAGTAAAACAAATTAAAGGAGTGGTAACCTGCGCATGGCGTCGCACAATTTCTTGCCTCACATCTATTTCGAGTCTCGCAAATTTCCTCTTAAAATTATTCATAAGGGTAGTAATAAGAGTTACTTAATTATGGTATTAGTTGTTTTGCAACAAAAGTTATTTCAACTGGTCATTATAATGGTTTTGTGTCACGACATCATGCAGGTTACCAGCATGGGGTCCCCTATTTGGAATGAAGTTTGTGTCCAAAGCGTCAATGTTGCTGATTTATCGTTTTCATATTCAGATAGGTATTGCACTTACCTTTAAAATGGAACTAGTCTTAGGTTTCTATGAATAATTTTTAAAAAATGGGTCTGTTTCCACTTTTTCACTACGAGTACTGGAGAATGACTCGGCAACGAATAATTAAATCTGACTCTTCTGAAAATTTTGGTTGTTTCAGTGGGCAGTCGTTTTGAAATGAAGTTTTCTGTAACAATCAGTGTTGGTAAATATTGTTGTGGTGGACATATTCAGTTAATTTAAATCACAAAACACAGTTTGTTGTGTGATTACCACATTTTACACACACACACACACAAAAGTTCTTCAGTCATCTGTATTTCTGTCATCTCATCTAATTACAATGACTGAAGAACTTTTTCCTGTCACTCAGGACAAAAAAAATGTTTGTTGTCACACTAGACATGTACTATTGGACATATTATGAAAATCATATATATAGAATAGTCCATTTTGGTGAAAAGGAAACTGTGAGAAATGTAAGAGTTGCAACAACAATGTTTTCATAGTGGAATCACAAAAAGAACAATTTGTATGTTGTGGTACGGTTTTCTTGACTAGAAAGATGTTGGTTATTACGTGCACAATGTTTTGTCACAGGCTCATTTTGTTTTTAACCATAGCCTTTTAGCCCCTGTCTATTGTCGACATGACCTGGTTGCACATCAGTAGTCATCAACATAAGCGAGAACCCAAGTCTTAATGAGAAGAAAAAGAGGAAATCAGTTCACTCACTCAGAAATAACAATTAAGTATTACAAGATCAAGAAATTTAGCACACATGAGAGTCTGTAAAAATTGTAAAATTTATTCATGAGCATTTCATCTGCAACACCCATATTTAGGGGGAAGGTTGTGAAATAGTCTTTTACTAATAATCCACCAACTGCTATCAACATTATTTATAACAAGCCAACAGTCAGATCATCCCACCAACCCCCATTAGAGCAGCATGTAGAAGCCCAGTGGAGGGAGACTGTCCTTTGACGCCAGGCTGTTAGAGCTTCCCGATATCCCCCCCCCCCCTCCCCCCTCTTTTTTTTGTCACCCCATGCACACTACCCAGTACAGCAACGTGATCTTCAGCAAAATGGAGGCGGTTGTTTTAACCCTTTTCATTCTGATACACCTATTGCTAGAAATAAATCTGACATAGTTCATGGGTAGTGCCAAAATAGCTTGATGCCTGAGGCACCAAGCTGTTCTGGCACCACTTTTGAACTAAACCAGTTCAGCCTCAGGATATAATGGGTTAATGGAAGAAGTACAACAACAATATGAGGAACAAAAACTCCCAGAATACGCTTTTCAAAACGTATGGTACTTCATACTAGACATTTTTACTTTGTAGCAGACTTTACTTGAACAGAAAATACTCCACATTTGACCAACTGTCACAGAGTGACAATTATGATAGCTAGGGTTAATAAGGATGATAAGGGTTAAAATGTGGGATCGAAGTCCAGGTACGAGGTAGTGATCGAAACGGAGTTATAATCGTGAACCGCAAGGCTTGACCCAGAAAAACACGGCCACGTGGGGGATACTGGTTATCTAAGAATCGGGTGGCACGGGTGTCCAAACAAGGAAAGGTTGGTCGAGTGGAAACTCTGACTCAAGACTTTTGGTCGTGTCCACATAAGAGTATGAAAGGTCGGTCGAGTGGAAAAAGCAATGACGCAGGACTTTTTGGTTAAGGACACATGTAACTTGAAGTAATTAGAAATGTATATAAAGAATGGTCGGTGTGCGTTTCGAGAGAGCCGTTCCTGAAGGACACGTGTGGCACCCTCGAGACAACACACCGACCACCATGATGATTTCAAGTCGACGCCTCGCATTGTTAGGTGAGCATGACTTGAGTTACCCTTGTATCCTATGCTAGAAGTAAATATGATGATGTAAACTCTTTACTCTCTCCTTATGTCTATGAATGCTTGAAGTGTGAATGATCCTGTTTGTAATTCGTAGTGTGCTCCGATTGTCACTGTTACATGTTGTCTTGGTTAGTTGTTGTGATGTTAGTTGTCGTGTTATTAGTTGCTGCATGTGAGGTTAGATAAGGTACATGAGTTTGACATGACGGAAGCTTGATTAGTGTCCTCAGCCACCGTACCTCTCAGATAAGCGAGTCGGCACCAAATCTTTGGTCGTACTACTAACTGACACTGTAACGGTCAGCCTGATATGTGGTGCTTCTCGTACTTATGTAGTAGCGGCTTCATAAGGAGATACGTACTCTAGAATCCCCAAGAGTATATCACATTATCAGGTCATATTAAACATGTTAATTAGCTGATCCTCAAACGGCTGGGTGATACAACAAATTCTGATAAGGATTGAAAACATGGAAGGACATCCTTCACTGAGAAACCCTGAGGAAAAATAAGTAACATCCAGTTGGAAGGTTATGTAAAGAAACAAACCTCACCTCACCACACCCAGCCCCCTTGTAATCTTGTTGGTGTGTGGATGCAAAATGTCCGTCAGTGCTGAATCTTCCATAGTCACGGCAGGGGGGAAGGGGGGAGGGGAGGTTCATGAAGATCTGTGTCATTTGCAGTTGTACTGGTCTGACTTGGACACTGACTGTTTCCAGGCAAAATGAACACTAGAGGGGACGGAAATGAAAAGGGAAGTAGTCCATAAGCTAGGAAGGTCTACCGTGCACACCCCCCCCCCCCCCCCCCCCCAGTACTCAATAAGATGGGTTTTAAAGTGTTCCTTAGTATGTCCTGAGATGTTTAAGCCATGTTCCCCGAAAATCCTTAGGAACACACCAGAGATATAGCCGATGGCGCAAGGGTACCCCCATTCACGCTCTTCGCAAGTGCTAAAATGAGGTTGAGAAACATTTTCCTCTAAATAAATCAGAATTCATTCCAGAAGCCCAAATCAGGCAATATTATGTCAAGGCACACGTTCTGCAGCCTCTGCAAAAAAAAAGAATGAAAAAATATTGAATCTCTGGCTCACAGTGAAGGTATTTGTGCACCCAGCAAACGCCCATTTCCGCGAAATCGGAAAAAAAGACAAAAATTATGTGTCAGATGCCTTCAGACATTTTCTATAGCGCTGGCAGTCCATTTTCAGGCTTACATCATTAAAACAGGATGTCACAATTATTATAAACTTGACTAGGTGATGCTGTGATCACTGTGAGTGCCACAGTGGTTGATTTTGTATCCCTACCCCCAAGTTGTAAAAATACACAAAATTAATTAGAAAAAATTAATAAAGTTATTCCATTTCATTTTGACCTCTCTTTACCTATTAAGTTTCAATAATGTGAGAATAAAGTGCAAGAAAATAAGGAAAGTCGGCATCCTTTACGGTACATTTGTGGTGAATGATAGCTTTTTCCCATTTAAAATTGCCAAATTGGGAAACATACGTTGTTTCCGATGCCCTCAGAAATTTTGTATACAACCAATAGGTCTTTGTTACATTTCATTGGTTAGGATAGAGTACCACAGTTACTCCCAATCTGATTTTGTGATGCTGTGATGCATTTAGGGGCCACAGTGGCTGAATCTGCTGCCCTACCCCCATTTTACCAGTACGCAAAGTAACGCAAAATAATCATAAAAAATTGCTTACGTCATACTCTTAAATATTTTTTGTTGCCAGTTTTTTTTTAATTTAAAGTATGCATATTGAGCATAAAAAGTTGTGATCATTTCATTAATTTCAATGTAACCCATCCATTTAATTGTAACTATTTTTAACTGGCTGGTCTTTTAGGTGATATTTTACCTAGCGTAAGGCGGGTCTAGTAAGGTCTCCCCTTTCCCTTTCATTTATTTTCATCTAGAAATGTGTAAATATGAATAGGCGTAATAAAGTTTCATGGTTCCTAATAGCCAAAACAATGTTATCAAATACTTAGTTTCCACATGTCGACCACGAGATCTCCACTTCCACCTTCTGCAACATTCAATTTTTTTTAAGGCCGTCTTTAAAATCTTATATTGTTCTGGCTGCCAATAAGT
Organism: Semisulcospira habei; assembly: GCA_036245525.1. Classification (NCBI taxonomy): domain Eukaryota; kingdom Metazoa; phylum Mollusca; class Gastropoda; family Semisulcospiridae; genus Semisulcospira; species Semisulcospira habei. The sequence continues at coordinate 186,120,725 of BTPG01000006.1, read as the reverse complement.
GAGCTGTCAAGAGCTAGGCAGCATGTTTTCAGAGTTTGGTGTACAGGGGCGTGTCTTCTGGTCAGAACTGCCAGCAGACCGCTTCTCTGTATGGACATGTTTGGAGAATGTGCTAAGGAGACTGATTTTCTACGCCAAATTCGCATAGGGCTGTTTCTGCATGACCCAGTCTCACGAGGCGAGTCCAGCAGGGTCCTTATGATCTGTGAACATTTGTGAAAGTTGTTAAAAAATGACAAGGTTTTTCAGGGCCCTGGAAAGTCTGTCAATTTCAGTCCTTTTCCTTAAAGTCTGTGAAAGTTTGTAAAAATGACAACGTGCTGGCAAACTTTTGTCTACTTCTTTTTTTTCTCCCCCAATTTGTGACTATTCCATTGAAAACGATCATGCTGATGCTTGTTTGCAAACCAAGGGGAATCACAGCGCTGGACAGACAACAGTTAGATCCCCTGCTTGTTGCAAGTGATCTATCTTTAGCTCTGATCATAAAGTGACTGCATGGCCTTTCTGCTGAACATTCTGATTGGTTGTTTACGCTTCTACCGAAGTCCGCCATTCGCTAAGCGTTCTTTTATTTTGGTATATCTTCATGCATTAGGCACGGAAGCTTCAAATAATTGCTGATACAGAATGATCTGATTAAAGTGTCTAAACCTTCAGGCTTCAGTTTGGGTTTGTGAAACGTTCCTGCTTTTCTGTATGGACCCAGTCCAGAGTAATCAGTGCGTAGATGAAAGATGGTGGCCTGGCTCTCCCTGTTCAGCTTGTTGATGTCATCTGCCCATGGGCTGCAGCCGCCATTCTGCTGTTGCCAATCACTTTGTTGTTGTAGTGTCTCCATTCCCAGCTAGTCCAGAATGCACAGGAATCCACTGCAGCACTATTTTGTGGACAGGGCATCCAGTCTATCTTGAAGCTTCCTGGTGAGATCAGTGGATCAAGCTGCTGCCTTTCCCTAGCTAGTGCTCTGCTGCTGTGTTGAGCACCTGCAGATCTGTATGATAGTTGGAGCTGCTGCTGCCAGCTGGTAAGGAGAGGGAGGTAGTAATGCGGTCTGCACAACAGATGTACACGCCACTTCCTTCATTCCGCACGGCATCTTGTGTGGTATCACAGCTGCTGTGAGGGTAGCGCTTGTGCACAACCTCCAGCACGATGGCTTTGTGCAGTGCCGCAACCTTCGGAAAAAAAAGTCCGGGAACATTGTTTATGTTGTCTTGAAGGCTCTTTCGAGATGTCCAGGTATCTGAAGGGAGCTGTTCACACATCTTTGGGCTTGGTTCCAGGACGTCAGTTTTAGCCCTTTGCAGGACCTTAAGTTGGCGGTTCAGACTTGGGCGTTTTTGGTCTGCTCCTGTAGTCTCCCATGCTGTTGGTGTTTAGTAAGTCTCTTCATTGTGTGTGCTATTCTGCATTCCAGTGGCTCCAATGTCCTCCATTTCCTAAATTGGGGTGCTCCAAATGGCTCTAAGAATGTCACTGTATCATGAGAATGACCCATGTTCTGCATCTTGTCAAGCCTAGCTTTTTGGGTTTTGCAGGCAGTGTTTCATGTTGACTTGTCGATGTATCTTGGTACCGCACAACTGGTCTGACCGAGCAGGTGTTTGCTTGTGCCAGGATGCTGTAATTTGCGCCAATGTGGTCCCCACCAGTTTCTTCATCAGAGACTTTTTTTTTTTGCAGCTCTAGCTTCCGTGGCTTCGATGTGAGGCCTCCACGTGAATCCAGTAATTTATTTGTTGCCAGTAAAGTTGGCCTGTCTGTTTTTGGTACTGGAAGGTCTCCAGTTTTGAGGTGACCTCTTCCGTCTGATTGAAAGAGATGGTCTAGCTCAGTTTGAGTAGCCTCTTTCAGTCCAGCTGCTGACTCTATTGGCAGCATCCTGGATTCTGGAGGATGCTATTTTTTGATGTTCTGCTGCGCTCCACACTGCAAAGTCATCCGCATGGAGGATGTTCGAGACGAACCTTGGTACTGTTGTACTGATGTCATTAATGTAGACCAAAAACAGCATCAGACACAACATCTCCCTGAGGTACACCTTCCCCGAGTTTGACAAGAGTGCTGAATGTGCAGACGATAGAAGCTTCAGCGGCAGCCCTTGTTAAGCATGCCTTAAATAAAAGGAATTACAATTAAATTGATGGGTCACTTTGAAATTAATGAAATGATCACAAAATGTTTATGCTCAATATGCATATTTTGTTAAGAAAACTGGCAACAAAAATATTTAAAGCGAGGAGCAAATGTTATGATAATTTTTCGTTCCTTTGCATACTGGTAAAATGGGGGTAGGGCAGCAGATTCAGCCACTGTGGCCCCTAAATGCATCACAGCATCATAAAATCAGGTTGGGAGTAACTGTGGTACTTTATCATAACCAATAAAACCTAAAAAAGACCTATCAGTTGTATACAAAATTTCTGAGGGCATCAGAAACAACGTACGTTTCTCAATTTGGCAATTTTAAATGGGAAAAAGCTATCATTCACCACTAACATACCGTAAAGGATGCCGACTTCCCTTATTTTCTTGCACTTTATGCTCACATTATTGAAACTTAATAGGTAAAGGGAGGTCAAAATAAAATGGAATAACTTAAGTAATTTTTTCTAATTAATTTTGTGTATTTTTACAACTTGGGGGTAGGGATACAAAATCAACCACTGTGGCACTCACAGTGATCACAGCATCACCTAGTCACGTTTATAATAATTGTGACATCCTGTTTTAATGATGTAAACCTGAAAATGGACTGTCAGTGCTATAGAAAATGTCTGAAGGCATCCGACACATTATTTTTGTCTTTTCTTCCGATTTTGCGGAAATGGTCGTTTACTGGGTGCACAAATACCGTCACTGTGAGCCAGAGATTCAATATTTTTTTCATTCTGTTTTTTGCAGAGGCTGCAGAACGTGTGCCTTGACATAATATTGCCTGATTTGGGCTTCTGGAATGAATTCTGATATATTTAGAGGAAAATGTTTCTCAACCTCATTTTAGCACTTGCGAAGAGCATGAATGGGGGTACCCTTGCGCCATCAGCTATATCTCTGGTGTGTTCCTAAGGATTTTCGGGGAACATGGCTTAAACATCTCAGGACATACTAAGGAACACTTTGAAACCCATCTTATTGAGTACTGGGGGGGGGGGGGGTGTGTGCACGGTAGACCTTCCTAGCTTATGGACTAAAGTGTTGTGTGGGTGACAGTCAACTGCATAAGATAAACATTGGGCTGTTGGCACCAGTTTGATGAGTTTTGTGACTTCACCCTGCGGTCAGGGGGTATCGGATTTCCCTGAAATTTCAGGGACTCGGGTGGCGTTGCAGCTAAGACTGTAGTGGGTGAGAAAGTTCAGAAAGAACGCGTGGGCACACGCTTTCGCAAAGTTGACGTTAGTGGAGCATCTTGGTGCCGAAGTTTTCAGAGTTTTTTGCCATGGCCAATTCCCATCCCTGGGCTGATGTACTTATCCGGTCATGTTTATGGACTGCAGAGTGCCTTGGATGAATGCCCCAATGACAGACGATTTGACGATCTTAATGGAAAGCCTATTGTAATGGAATGATAAAAGCTAGTCATCCCCAGCGACGTGCGATAAGCCTCTCTCTCTCTCTCTCCCCCCCCCCCCCCCCTCACCCTGCTCTCACACAGCTGGCATCAGATTTTGTTCAGACCCTAGGCCTATTCAATGCTCTGTCTTTGAAATCACTTTCATGGTAGACAAAAAAAATTGAAACTGGGGATCAGGATCCTATTGCACAAGTTGTCATTTTGTATTGGGGGATTTATATGAAACTAGTGTAAACTGTAACATTTATATACATGTATATGTTTCACTGCAGATTCCATTAATTTTCCATCCTGTGTAATGTTCTAGTGTTGTGTTTTGTGTTAACCAGGTACCTTGATTTGAGCTGAACTAGGGCTTCTGGGCACTACTGTCAACACAAAATGGAGTTACATGACCTGCTGGTGACAGCAGACGTGAAGATAGAGATCGATGTGGCGGAGGAAGATGAGACTTGCATAAAGCAAGAATATGATACTGGTACGTACACACTTATGCCTACAAAGATCTCTGTATACAAACACTTATACTTACTTTCAACTGTTTGTTTTGGTTGCCTTAAAAAGACAACAAAGAAAAAACATGCACATGTGCATGTTTTTGTCTTGTTATCTTTCTTTGTGTTGATTTTTGGCTGATGTGCGAAGCAAAAGTGAGTATGTTTTGGGCCAGTGGTCCCCCGTCCGGCGTCCATGGTAAACTTTAATATTGGCATTTTCTCAGAGACTATTCAAACCACAGTCTTCAAACTTGGCCCAAGGATACTTTTGTGAGTTAGTGGATAGACCTTTCTAAACATACCAATTTCAGTGACCTCTCACAAAGGTCAAGGTCATAGGGGATCAGGAAATATATATATATAAAAATAGCTATTTTTGGACATAATTTATTTTTTCTCAAATACTGTAACGCACGCAGACTTGCTCACAGTCGCACGTACAGACTCTCGCACAACAGCGGAGTAGACGCATACACCGCCACTGACTTAGACGGGCGCATTCATGCGGTAAAACTCAACACACGGGCTCCCTTTCTAAAATAACCTGGCTTTATACAAGATAAATATAAGAAGAACGCTCACAACTATCACACCTATATACACCATTGACACATACACAATATCACGGCCAGGCTAGGTATTAGTTTTTCACTATCCAACCTGTTTGATGTTATCGCCTGGTTACGTTAGTCCTCAAGTTCTCACGTCTAGGCGTGCAAGTCCTTCGTTGTACGCTCCTCGAGTCGTCCTGTCTCTTGTATCACAGACGTCACGGCAGTTTAGCCTATGCACTTTAGTTTTCAGCTCTATTTCCGCCGGCGCGCGCCAGCCCACTTAGAGATCGGCTTCGCGAGTGCACTGAGATAGCGAGGCAGCCTCCTTCCCCTTACTATCAGCGCGCTAAATACCATCACTGATAAGGAACCAGCTATGCGGTCTCGCTTCCGCTGGGGATACGAATAGCGCAGCAGCCGTCCTTGTTTACAGTACTACTGTGCTTTACCCCGATTAGCTCTTAGCCTCTGCTGCATACATCAGCGAATAAGCTGTAAATTACAGATGTTGTCTGTAAACCGGAATTTAATTAACCTGCAGTTGTGAGTGATTATTTGAACATACATCGTCTTGTAGAGGAGAAATTGTCCTATCTTTGGACACCAAACATGCTGGGGTAATCTGCGTGGATGTTTGTCATGCACTGGCTCAAAGTATCACTAGGAGACGGATGAGATGCAGACTTCCGTTAATTTATCATACTTTTCATCGCATCACGGTTCAAAAACCGAAGTTTTTGGAAAGTTTAGACAAAGTCAGTGCTGTCAACAGATGTCTTAACTGGCATATCCCATGCTAAAATCTTCAACAACCACATACCTGAGTCCTGCTAAAGCCGGTTTGGTGGGCCAAGTGAAAACGGTAATCCATGTTGCACTATGAACACGTAAAACAACTGAAGTCCAGTGATGGTTTTCTCTCGTGTTTATTTCAGTCTAAAGAGCATTGTCTGGGGTTGGGCAAGACCAACCACAGACTACAATTCGGTCGTTCTCTCACTATTTGCTCTCTCTTCTACTTTCGTCCATCTCTCTCACTCTCCTCTCGTTGTGTCCCCTCTCTCGTTGTGTCTAGTCATGTGTGTCCATGTGTTGTGTCCCTCAGTATGTATATACCCTTGCCCTTATCAATCATCTTCCCCTTAGGACCCGCCCCTCGTTTAGGGCCGGTCCCGTTACGTGATTATGACGTCCCCGCGTTCGGACGTCCCGTTAATTAGATGCCATCCATTTCCCATATAGTAACAGTTTCCGGAGGGCCGGTCTGTTATCTTAATTAGAGCTGCCCGGCACGTCCGGTAGTTACATACAGACGCTTTCCCATATGGCATGACCGGAAACTACATCTGGATGCCACGTGGCGACATGTGTAGTGCAACATTCCTCCCTAACCCGAGAAAAATACATCCCGTTCAGGATTATTTTTCTATCTTGTTCAGGAGGGGTTACACTTCGGGACATAATAACATAATTACACATCGATTACACAATCAAAATACGTTTCCAATCGGTGCATGATATCTTGTCCAACTATAACAACAAGTATTCCATCCAAATACACATAATATAAAATGAAAGAGAAAAAGTTCATTGTCAACACTGAAATTGTTCGTTTCTCATGGGCACCGCTGCGCTCACAGTCCCAACATAATTCATCCACCTCATAGGTCGCCTCATTTCAAGGCCGGGTAGAATTTCACGACTGGCGATGTCGTCTTCAGTTCCACCCTGTCTTCCATCATCAGTGCGGAGGCACTTGCTCCGTAGACGTCATTGTCGTCGGCCACAGTTGTAGCCACCGATCCCGGGTCCAGTGTAGGTCGAGTGACCTCACTATGCCATCGCCTAAGTCTCGATAAAGGGTCAGCTTTTAACACTCACAATATCGGGCTACTATTTCGCCTACAATTGACATGATTACTGCCATTACTAATAAATTATAAACGCTATCTGCTAAACCCAATATCCTGAGACAGAGGACGAACCTCATCTTGCACGTCTGCAAAATGTCATTTACACCCGTAGTTCTATATTCATACACCCAAGACTGCATTACCTGCACGATTTCCTGATTAATCCTCTCTCAATACCACTTGAGAGTTGCATTTTAAATGAAGCCTAAAGTAGATCTCCTATAGCCTTTAATAACCGCCTCACCCCTTTACTCCTAGACTTAGGCAGGATTGCGTCCACATGCTTTATCCTATCATCATCAGAGTTATCTGATGTGCCTTCGCCCAAGCTAACATCAGCCGATTCTGCTTCGACTGTTTGTCTCCTGTTCTGGCGTCTAACCCTTTTTGCTAACTCCATGAGAGGTATGTCGTCTTCTGAAGACGAGTTCTCCCGTTCTCTACGCTGTCTTTTGATCCAACTTTCTCTTGAAGGTAAGTCGCCTACATCTTCGCTGTCACTGGAAGAGCTGTCTTCCGGTGCGATCGCATAATTAGTCTTCCTGAGGGGCCTAATTGTTTCCGCTGAGGGTTTAGGCCACTCATCTAATTTAGCGAGTCTTATGTGCTCTGCATGCACTTTAACTACTTCGCCAGTCAATTGGTTCCTAATCCTGTACGTTACTGGGGTTGTTTGCTCGACCACTCTATAGTAAGGTTTCCATTTGCTGTCTAGCTTGTTTTTCCTTTGATTATTTTTATAGTACACTGGGTCCCCGACTTTGATTTCGTCACTTTTGACATGTCTGTTTGCATACTATGCCCCCCGCTTCTGTGATTTCTTTATCCTTTGATGCACCTGGGTGAACAATTTGTGCTGTTGTTCTAAGGCTACCTTATGAAGGTCCTCTCAGACATATTTCCGTCTAGGCCTCAGTATGTTATCTAATGGTAACACTGGATCTCTGTTATACAGTAGAAAGAATGGAGAGCACTGAGTCGTTTCTGAAACGCTAACCCTGTATGCCGACAACGCATGATTGATGTGCAAATCCCACGTTTGGATATCTTCCTGTATTTTCTTCGACATGATATCATTCATGGTACGATGAAATCTTTCTACCTTAGCGTTAGACTGTGGATGATAATAGCTCGTCAAGACATGATCTATGTTTAGTTCACTGAGAACCTCCCTCATGATCCGATTGACATTTTCTGTGCCATTATCAGTAACCACCTGTAAAGGACAGCCGTGTCGAGGAACTATCTCATCCATCAAGATTTGAGCAACAGTTTCTGCCGACTTATCTGGTGCTGGAAAGCACTCAGGATATCCACTGTAATGGCAAACAAATCCTAAAATGTACTTGTTCCCAGACAGACTAGTAGGGAATGGACCCTGTATGTCTACACTAACCTTCGCAAAAGGATATGGAGGAACGTCCATTTCCTGCACTGGGGCTTTCTGTTTCTGCAAAACCCGTTGCTGACAGGTAATGCAACCGCCTATGTATTCGTTCAACCCCCTGTACATGTTTGGCCAAAAATACTTCTGTTTGATGGTGTCGTAAGTCTTGTCAAGGCCCATGTGCCCATTTCCGTCATGATACTGATTTACGACATGCTCCACCAAATGGGATGGCACCACTAATCTCGCTACTGGATCGTCGTCAATATTCGACAAGAAATACAAGACATCTTCTATGAGCAAATACCTCCTTTTTACACTGGCCGGTGCTTCCTCGTTCAGTAGCTGATCTTTCAACAACTAACAAAGGAAATGTCCTACCTTTGTTTCTCACTACCCCGCTCATCACAGATAGTCCTGGCTCTTCTGCAACAAACCCCCTATCTGTCGCAGAGACTTCTAAACATTCTTCTTTACTGAAGTACTGTGTACTCTTTATTCTGACCTGACAAATCTCCGCTGTGTGTGGTTTCAATACTCTCGTCTTGTGTACTCTGACTAACGAAGATATGTGCATGTCTTGTTCGTAAGGTACATACGCATTCATCAAAATAAATGCGTGCTCCGTTCTTTTCGAGCCAATCGTTTCCCAAAATGAAATTTCTATTCATCTCTTTCACTACATAAAAACGATGTTTGAACGACTGCTTTTCAATTTTGAAGTCCAGTTCTATACTGCCCACAACTCCTAGCGCTTCCCCACTGACTGACTGTAGCGATACACTTCTTTTCTCTAACCTTGGCTTGTTCTGCAATTTTTCATACGACTTCTTGCTAATCAACGATACTTCCGCCCCCGTATCTATGAGACTTCTAAACTTTTGACTTCCTACCTTAAAAACTATGCATTTTGGACTCCCCACTAAGTTGATGCTAAAGGATCTACTGTTTCCCCTGTTCTGCTCACCGGCTTCTCGTGGTGCAGAACGTTCTAGTTTTCCTGTCCTATCCTAGCCCTACATTCTCTTTGTCGGTGGCCGTAACCCCCGCATCGCCAACACCGCACGTGTTGATACCTTTGCTGTGACAAAGACGACTTTTGCTGACCGACTGCGTTTATCCGCCTAGCCTTGCAATCGCGTGCCTTGTGGCGTGGTGAACCGCATCAAAAACACCCCCTATCTCTAGAGTGATCCACTTCCATGGGTTCTTCCCTATCCCTGCGACACTGGTCTACTGTGGATTTGGTCACAGTACTTTTCTGTTTCACTCTAAGATCAAACATTTGCCGAAAATTCTGTTCTGTTACGGCTATGCTTATGGCTCGCTCTAACGTGGCTGGCGCTTCCCGCATGACTTTCATTTTGAAGTAGTCATGCGTAAGTCCATCTATAAAGCAGGCTATCAGTTGCCTGTCTTTAATTGGACCATCCTCGTCAGGGAAAGCTTCCTCCCCTGACGATATCAATCTTTCTGCGAACAGCGGAACGCTTTCATCCTTCCCCTGTCGGGCTCTCTGTAGAAGGGTCAGTGCATACTGTTCATCCCTGAACTCACCGAATCGGACCGTTAGCTGTTTTTTCAGTTCTCCCCAACTATTGTTCTCGTTGGTTTGAATAAATCGACCAATAAAGTCGCTCACCGCCCCACTACTCGCCTGATATGCGATCAAGGCTTTCCTCTCAACTATATTCCAAAGTGCAGCATATTTTTCTATTTTTGTCATCCATTCTGCACACTTTTTCTGATCTCCATTGAAGGTGGGGATCAGCTGTGAAATGGATTGTGCGTTAACAGCGGATGACATCCCCTGTATCTGACTGCACAATGCGGTCAACACCGGATCAAATGGGTGCGGTCTTCCTACATATTCTTCTGCCATTGTCACTACAAATACAAAATATTGCTGGCCCTTACTCAAAACTGTAGCGATGACACAAAAAGGTCACTCACCTGTTTGTCCAGCGTTGGTGACGGTGGTTGTGGCCCGAGGTCGTTTCGTCTGCGGCCGGCTCCTTCTCAGTCTTGTTTCACGATCTTCTGTCTGCCTCTCGTTGCGTCGTCGGTAATCCATGTTGCACTATGAACACGTAAAACAACTGAAGTCCAGTGATGGTTTTCTCTCGTGTTTATTTCAGTCTAAAGAGCATTGTCTGGGGTTGGGCAAGACCAACCACAGACTACAATTCGGTCGTTCTCTCACTATTTGCTCTCTCTTCTACTTTCGTCCATCTCTCTCACTCTCCTCTCACTCTCCTCTCGTTGTGTCCCCTCTGTCGTTGTGTCTAGTCGTGTGTGTCCATGTGTTGTGTCCCTCAGTATGTATATACCCTTGCCCTTATCAATCATCTTCCCCCTTAGGACCCGCCCCTCGTTTAGGGCCGGTCCCGTTACATGATTATGACGTCCCCGCGTTCGGGCGTCCCGTTAATTAGATGCCATCCATTTCCCATATAGTAACAGTTTCCGGAGGGCCGGTCCGTTATCTTAATTAGAGCTGCCCGGCACGTCCGGTAGTTACATACAGACGCTTTCCCATATGGCATGACCGGAAACTACATCTGGATGCCACGTGGCGACATGTATAGTGCAACATCCATTCAGAGCACGCCGACATGAAGTATGCGAATTTCACGGATACAGTCAATGTTTTAACAATCTCACAATTTTAACACAGATTAAAAACAATACACAAAGCAGAGGTTTACTGTTTGCGTTAAGAGATTCAGTTCCGGTTTAGTGTCACATTAAAATGGCTTAAAACGAGTGTGTCTACAGGGTCACTATGATGCTGTGTCTAAACTTGATAGGCCGATCAGTTTCATTTTTTGGACGAGTGACAGTCTGTGAATACCTGATGAAAATGTGGAGAAACCAAAGCCAAATGCTCTGTCAGTAGGATTCTAAGCTTCTGTTGAGGATCTCTCTGTGCCCATGCCTTCCTTTTCAAGATATTCACGGTTGCATGAGTTTCCTCGTCCCCCTGTTCCCCCAACAGTGCCAGCCCCATACCCCATCTCCTGAAGAACGGCACACAATGATACTCTAATAAATGTTGTTTGGGGATCACACGGATTTCAGGAAATTGTGCTCGAAAGTACCCATGCCTTCCTTTTCAAGATATTCACGGTTGCATGAGTTTCCTCGCCCCCCTGTTCCACCAACAGTGCCAGCCCCATACCCCATCTCCTGAAGAACGGCACACAATGATACTCTAACAAATGTTGTTTGGGGATCACTGTATCCCTGCAATACTTTCGTCATCTATTGGCTGTTGATGTGATATGCCCTGATGGACTTTTGAGTAGCGTGCGTTCAGCTGTTCGAACTTGTGACATATTGTTCGTGCTTTCGCAAGAAGGCTTGTGTCATCTCAGTGTCAGTTCTTGCGTTTTTTTCTATGACACTCTGACATATGTTTTCATACTTTGGTGGTTTAAGATACTTATTGCAGTGATTACCAACCATTGCCCTGCCGTGGTAGGCCTGTGCTTGAATTTTGTTGTTGCTGAGAGTTTGGTCTAAGTTGGCGGTAATGGGACCAGACAGAAATGGCAACTTTTCAGATTTTAGCAAAACAATTTCTGCTCTGATTTCTTTAATTTTCTCCTGCCTGCTTTTCTGAAATTCTTGGAGGTGTGGGCGAGACTGAATGCCCTGAATCTGTCTTTTTCTGTCTTCAATTTCTTTCATTTGCTGGACGTAGCTCTGAAATGTGATAGACACACCTTCTGGTGTGGCATCTTTTCGTTTGGCAAGGGACTTTGCTAAATGCTCATCAAGGGCATGACACTCCTTTTCCAACATGTCATGGTGTTTCTTCACCACCCCCAGTAATATGTGAAGATATGGTGGTGCTACTTGATCCAATTCCAGCTGAACAAGTGGCTTTCTGATGACATTATTGAAAAGCTTGGCTTTGGATTTCTTTTTACCGGCATGGCTGAATTTCTGATGGTCGCGTTTTATTTGTGTGAGAGTCCTTTGACTTATATTACCTTCGTTGTATACAGGTGGTGCATGAATTTGCACACGTGACGCTGACCCGCTGTACAAAAAAGACACGGGTGAATGGCCTGAGCCCCCGAAAGTCCGTAGATTTTTGTCAAAAATTCATAGTCCCCAAACAAAAACAGTCGCAGATTTTTTCGTTTCCATTTCATCGTCTGCAGAGATGAAATCTGGTCCTGGTATGGTCCCAAAATTCGCCTAAGATTTTCAGGGCTATCTTTACATTCTGCCATAGCAAGGATGATAGTATTGTGCTTTGAGTTGGCCCTCTTGAGGTTTGCAACTTGCAGCATCAGTTTGAAAGACCCCCCCACCATGATCTCCACCTATCTTGATCCATACTTCATCTTCCGGAATGCAGCTGTCATGCCATGTCAAGAGACCTTGTTTGTCATACTCATGAAGCAGCTTGGTGACAAATGCTGGCACGTCTGTGATGCTTGCCACGGGTGCTTGTACAAGTTCCGGTCTCTGGTCCACTTCACTGAACACTTCAAGACTTCCCATCTGAACTTGTACTTCTCCACACTGTGCTTAGACTTGTTCCCTTCTCTCTTTCTGTTCGCTTTCAAAGTGAACACCTAAACTTCTGAAGAATCGTTTGTGCGTCCTGTACTTAGTCAGTGACATGCCTAACATGGTTCTAACAGCAGCACCTTGAACTGCGGATACATTAACCTGTCCACATTTAGCCTCTGTCAAGACTATCTTTTTCTTGGCCTTACAGGTCGTCCTAAGTTCTGTGCCCTGTTGCTTCAGTGCATCTTCTTCAGTGCCCCCGGACACGTTTAGTCTCACATGCTTCATATACTGGGCTCTCTTCTTCCTCAGTGGGGTATTGGCCTCAGCACATGTTTTTCGTGGTTTTATTATCTTTTTTAGCATTAGTGACTGACCACCTGTTTTGCACAAAACTGTCACCTTATCGCTTGATTCTGACAGTTTAACTCTGACAAGTTTTGTGAGGTACCCTTCCTCTGTTTTTGATAGTGGCGCTGCTAGTTTGCAAATAGGCCTAGGAATCTTGGATTTGAATGGGGATGATGCAGTACTAACAACACTGGGTGTGGGAATAACTGGCAATGCTTCCTGCACTACAAAGGGTGTTGGTGTTGATACTGACGGTAAACAGGAAAGATCAGTGAAAGGTTGTAAAGAATCTACACACTTCCTGACTTTTGCTGGTGTTGATGTTGATGCCGTATGAAGACGGACAGAAAGAGAGGTCACTGAGAAAATAATCCTCTACATTATCAAGATCTTTTCTTTTGGGTGCAGCTATTCTGTTTTTGGCTTGATACGGTCGGCCACCTTTTGACTGCTGCTTGAAATGACTACATGTTTGACAGTCATCAACACAAAGAGTTTCATCAAATGTTACCCCAAAATCACACGTTTTGTGAATGTATGTAGAGCCTGTGCGCTCCACTTGTTTTCTTAATTTGAAAAGCTTTGCATGACACATGCAACAAATTGATTTAGAATGCTTCCCTTCCTGGTCGTTGAGCACATCAATGTTGTAACACGAAAATATATCACTGGTGTATTTAGTACACAAAAACACGGGTTTGTTTTTGTCTTTGACTGCTCGCTTAGACCTTCTACCACAAAGTCTACACAAAGAATTCACGGCTTCCAAATGTCTTGGAAAGGAATGTTCATTCTCCATGGCTTAACAAGCTATACTTTACATATATGCATCAGATAAGGGCACACATTGGAGCGATACATCCGGTACAGAAAACAAGTTTTTTACACACATGCCGCACTGCTGTCTACAGCGTGCGGAAGGAAAGTTCCTCGAACTACACACGTTGTCAATCAAGTAATAAGCACAGAATTTGAAGAGGTGTTCAAACCAAACTTATATGAGCTTGAAGAGGACAATTTCAAGCATAGTGTTACATAATCATATTGACGATTCCAACTTTGTAGCCACGGTAATAATAAGTTATAAACAGGCTAAACTTATCACATGTCTGACAGACTTCAACAGGGAACAAAGAGCGCAATGCTTCCCGCCAGCAGCTAGGCTGGAGCCTGCTATGACCCGCGCGCACTTATCAGTGAAGTGGGTCACGGCTGGCACAGAGCCCAACTAAACAGAGCAATTCAGACAAGGGTGAACTGCCGTGATGTCCTCGTTACTCATACCGTAGCGCAGTTCTCGCTGTGACTCGGTCCCGATCGCTCACTCCCTGAGTGAAGAGCTGGAGAGATGACCTCACATTAGGTCCCTGGTGACTGACGTCTCGGCGTCCGTCGCTCCACTCTTGACAAGCACTCTAAACAACAACAAAAGTCCTAAAACGTAACACTTGCTAAACACCCAACAAATTGGATGACATGAGAAACCTTAAGTAACCTGGCTGATATAAATAACTCACACGTTCATCCACACACACAAGTGCTTCATAACCCGAACTACTTTCATAACACCCCCCATAACTGTCACTACCTTAAAACAGACAATAACCTAACACTCTCGCCATACACTATTCTATACACTGGAAAAGACTATGCTTAACCAACCGCGTACTACCTTCATAGCGACTTAGGCATACACACCTCACATTCCTTTAGTTATCCAACCTGGTAAATAACTGTATATGTCAAGATGTAGTAGAGATATTCAGGGTCCGGTGGAACCAGTAATTAGAGTATGACTGTGGCAGCGTGAGAATGTTTATAGTAGTGCAGAGGTGCAGCCGGGATGTGTTGAAGGCTTAGCAATTAGTTAAGGTGGGGGGGGGGGGGGGGGGGGGGGGCAGTGGTCTGTTTACTGTCCACTGTCAGATGTCATGGATAAAGGGGCGGGTAGTTAATCAAGGGAGAAAGGAAGAGTGTAGAGGGTGAGAAAGTGGAAGAGTGGGTTAGTTGAGAGCTGGCGGCCGGCAGAGAAGGACCGTACAGTGTAAACCAGAATAAAGAAAGGTGAAAAGAAGTTTGGTACTTTATGTATTATTTTGAAAGGATGGAGAGAAGGAGAGGAGCCTTTCACAGTGGTGGCAGCGGTGGGATTATACAAGAAGAGAATACTTCTAGTTCTACCAAGTATATTATTTCGAACCCAACACCTCTTAGACAAGCTGTGTAGCCGCCAGCTAGCTAACTCGGCAACAGGCGTTGCGTAAAGGACACAGTAAGACCGGTGTTGCCAAGTTACCGTGTACACAGCGTGTTCAGCAGACAGGGGAGCGTGTAGTGTCGCCATGGTGGTGTAAGACGCTATTGTGTCGTGGTAGTGTCGCCGTGGGGGTATAGACGCTATCGTGTCCAGTGGGCAGGGAGCCTGTTGTGGTAGTGTCGCCGTGTTCACGGTGTGAAAGACGCTATGGTGTTTAAGTGGACAGAATAACCTGTCGTGGTGGTGTCACCGGGTTCACGGTGTGAAAGACGCTATCGTGTTTAAGTGGACAGAATAACCTGTCGTGGTGGTGTCACCGGGTTCACGGTGTGAAAGACGCTATCGTGTTTAAGTGGACAGAATAACCTGTCGTGGTGGTGTCGCCGTGTTCACTACCGGGTGAAAGACGCTATCGTGTTAAGTGGACAGAATAACCTGTCGTGGTGGTGTCGCCGAGTTCACGGTGTGAAAGACGCTATCGTGTTTAAGTGGACAGAATAACCTGTCGTGGTGGTGTCGCCGGGTTCACGGTGTGAAAGATGCTATCGTGTTTAAGTGGACAGAATAACCTGTCGTGGTGGTGTCACCGTGTTCACTGCGGGGTGAAAGACGCTATCGTGTTAAGTGGACAGAATAGTCTGTTGTGCTTAGTGTCGCCGTGGTCACGGTGAAATAGACACTGTCGGGAACGATGTTATGAACAGACTGTCATATAACGTTAAAGTGACACAGAGAGACTTACAGTGGACACGTTTGGTTTGTGATGCGTGTGTGAGCCGGTCGCCGAGTAGTGAGTACCCTGCATGCTTTCTGGTTCCACCATTTAGTAGTGTATCATAAGATATCGTTAGAATTAGCGGTTGCATGTACACCAAGTTAATTCCAGTATAAGTTAGGTTTGTTTTCAGCTTTGTCTGTTTCGATATTATACTCTAGAATCCTTAACCACCATAAAGCATGTCAGAGGAGGGGAATCTAGCCAGGGCAGGGTTCGCTACTCCTCGGTCAGCTCAGGCGGCTAACGTCCTGGTGGGCATGTCAAACGCCGGGACGGAGTGGGACGCCGCGGAGCTTGTTATGAGGCAACAACAGCTCCGATTAGACCACTACTCAAACTAGGTTAGCGGAGATTGAGCTTAAAGCCGCAGAAGAAAGGCTAGAGTTCGAGCGGGAAGAAAGAGCCCGCCAGAGGCAGAGAGTAGCAGGTAGCGTAGGATCAGAAAGGAGCTCGGTGTCCGAAATAACAGCACAGCCGGATTATGGGGGGCTAAAACACTTAAGGTATAGAGAGGGAGATGACATTGATGTCTTCCTACGGACTTTCAAGCAAGTGGCACGATCATACCGAATACCGGAGATGGAGTGAGCGACGCGCCTAGCCCCGTGTCTGTCTGTCTTTCAAATGCACAAACTACTGATACAAAGTCTCTTCTGCAAAGTCCACACTGCGACACAAAGTTTCTCATACACAGCGTCTCTCCCAATAAACTATGTGTCTCTACAACTGACAAAGCAAGACAATGTACCAACAGGCTTTCCCAGCGCCCTCCTTATATATACTACGAAATTCTAGAATCGTCTACGGAAATCATACAACGCAACCAATCAGAACGAAACACGCAGCCGAAGCTCATTAAAATAAACTTTCCAGAAAAACTATAACAGGCTACAAAAACTCGGCTGCTAACTTCAGCTCTAAATTCTAAAGTATAATGAAGACACATAAAAGAATGGTAGCCCTATCACCACGTACTATGATAGCTCTAGAAAGTACGAGAACATTCCCAAAACAAAATAAAGGCTGCTCAATTCACACGCACAGAAAAACAAAAAGTAGCGAAATGTCGCGAAGTGTAGCCAGCTAACCGACGTGACACATACGAGGTCACTAGACAGTGCGACCTTTCTAGAACGTTCCGGACTAAACTTAACAAAACGAAATCGCCTCTACTCACGAACAAAAGAAAATCTTACTAAAAAGGCACGTGAATCGTAACCGCGATAGCTCAAATAAACATCGGATCGTTACCTACGATCAACACACGCACGCTCTCACAGGATAACACAACCACGATCGTAACATTACCCCCCTCTTAAGAATGAAATTTCACAAAAATTTCTTCTCAAATTTCAAAAATACGGTTGTGGCTGTGTAAACCTACACAAAACCCTAAACAAATATAACTTCACATCAAAAATCAAATTAAAATAAATGTCTCACAGTTCCTGTAAACAGTCCTGAGCATCGAAATGTTTCATACAAATGTTCTGGACACAGAAATGTTCATTTAAACTGCTCTGCTCAGGTAATCTGCTCCAAAGTTCTGCGAATCCTTAGGTTAAACTAAAAATAATGTCAAAGTTTGTTTCAGGAACATCACCAAATCATAAGTTACAGTTCACAAGACAAAAGTCACTGGTCAGGTGTAAACCGATGCTCGAACTCTCGAGTCAGGACGTAACAGTTCTTCTCGTTGAGTTTGGGTCAGATTCTGACCGAACTGGATATCTTTTACGTCCTCCCGGGTTTCGGCACCAAACAGGTTCTCGTAGTTTAGTCTTTCGTCATCAGCAAGATGCACCGATGCGGCCATTTGTGTTTTGTCTTGACGACCTCTCGCAATATACTTCTTCAGCAAATTAGCATGGTAAGTTTTCACCTTGTTGTTGACCTTGACTCTGTAGTCGTTGATGCCAACCACCGTGTCGACAACGTATGGTCCCTTCCACTGCATCAGAAGTTTGTTGTTGTCGGTAGGAAGAAGAACCAATACTTGGTCACCTGGCTGGAATCATCAAGGTTTTGCCTTACGATCATAGTAATGCTTCTCCTTGTTCTGCGCCTTCCGTAGTTCTTCTCGAGCCATCCTGAGGGTATCTTCCAGCTTCTCTCTCAGGTCGAAGACGTACTGGTAGCTGATTTTCACCTCAGGTGCGTCGATATCCTTGGTCCACAGCTCCTTCAGGATGTGCATGGGCCCCCTTACAGTCCTACCGTACAGTAATTCAAAAGGGGAAAACCCTGTCGAATTCTGAGGAACTTCACGGTATGCGAAGAGCAAGGCATTGATGTATCTATGCCACAACCTTGGCTGCTCAGCACACAGTTTCTTCAACATAACCTTCAAAGTTCCATTAAACTTTTCAACCAGCCCATTACACATGGGGTGATAAGGGGTGGTAGTAAGGTGTCGGATGCTCAATAGCCGGTTGACTTCCTCCATGCAGTCTGAGACGAACTGAGTTCCTAGGTCACTCAGGATCTCTTCAGGAATTCCTAAACGGCTGAACATGTCAACGAGCGCCTCTGCTACTGTTGGAGTGTCGATCTTTTTCAATGGTATGGCTTCAGGATAACGTGTAGCGTAGTCCACCAGGGTCAAAATGTATCGATGACCATCTTCACTCGGAGGAGATATTGGCCCCACAAGGTCAACAGCTACCCGCTTGAAAGGCATATCGATCAATGGCATTTTCTCTAGAGGAACCTTGGGCACCTTTCCCTTGGAGATTGTCTTCTGGCATTTGGATTACCCCACAGAAAGGTCAAAGGTCACTCAGGAAATATGTCCGAAATGGCCATATTTTGATAAAAGATGTTTTCTCAAATACTAATTACTATTCACAACTTTAAACCCAAACTTGCTGCAGAGATAGGAAGACCTTTCTATGCACACTAATTTGGTTGATCCATCAAAAAGGCCACGGGTCATGAGAGCTCAGGAAATAGGTAAAAAATAGCCCTATTTTGACAAAAGATGTTTTTTTTTCAAATACTATTCACAACTTCAAACCCATGTTTGGTACAGAGATACCTGATGGTAAGACCTAGCTATGCATACTAATTTGGATGGCCCCTTGGAAAGGTCAAGGGTCACAAGAGGCTGGCAAATGTGTAAAGTGCTATGTACATCTGTGTGTGTGTTCGTACGTGCATGCGGGCATGTGTGTTTTGTCACATTTCAATCTGTTGATCAGTTCCTGATCTTCATTTTGTTATACAAGTTTAGTTGCTGGAGATGGGTTGCCGACCATCCAGTGTTTTGCACATTTATAGCAGTAGGCCTACATCACAGAAGCAGATACTCTTCCATGCTGACAGAGTGTGATGACTGAAATTGTCTGATGGGCAGGGGATTACTCCCTCCTAGCCTGTCAGTTGCTTCCTCTGTGTATGCTGGCATGGTGTATTGTTTCCTTTGAGGAAATATCAAAGGACGAGGATTACATCGAGGAACAGATATAAAGCAAAGCTGTCTAATCAGTACACAGCAGCATCGCGATGTCATTTTTAAGTCCCTTCTATTTATAGAAGAGACTCTTTAGGGTGGGTCACAGTGGGGCGAATTTAATAGTTTGTCCATGATGTCAAAGGCGGGCAGGCTAAACCTCTAACAATTGAAGTAACAAGATACAAATTACCTCATGACTAGTTACGCTAACGGCCTCGCTGCTGAACGTACATTTGGCTCAAATCACCATGTACGCTTGTATGTGTGTGTGTGTGCATATGTACAAGAGAATCTACGAAATTTCTGTACACAAAAGCTTTAAACGTGGTGAAATACTTTCTTAAAGGGGTAGCTAAGAGAGCCTCCAAGCATATTGTAATTGATTGTCTCATTTAAGACATAAACAACCGTTTATAGGAAATCGGTTGACCCAGCTTAGAGTCCGTAATTTTTGTCATATTTGAAATTTTGGATGTAGCTAGTTTGGATAAAGACATTGGATGAGTTCGTTAGGCAGCTTTGTATCCTTTTAATTTTGTTACTTACTTACTTACTGCCTGTAGCGCCGAAGGCACATAGGGCAGCAGCGAAATCCCTCCACTTCAGCTGGTCGCGGGCCAGAGTGCCTGTCGTTTTCAACTTCTTTAGTAAAAATTAATTCTTTTCAGAAAACAATTAAAACAGAAAAAAAACTTTACTTCTAGAGAAAGTTAGACAGTGGTGGTGACGTAAAAGAGGCAACTCCATCACCATGCAGACATTGACATAATACTCTAAATATGATGTAATTCTCTTTAGCACTTGCTGCGTGCTCTCTCTCTCAAAGACGTGCGCATCTCCAAGAGGCATAGATCCTCATGCGCCTGAAGAGCACATGAGGATCTATGTCTCTTGGAGATGTTTGGAGTGCATGCACATGCACGCATTAACACACACACACACATCGTCGCAATTTCAGAAGAGCATTCAGGCAGCCCGATATAGCTAGTTTGGAGAAAGACATTGAATGAGTTAATTCTTTTCAGAAAAAAATTAAAACCCTAAAAAAACTTTGACATCTGGAGAAACTCAGACAGTGGCGATGACGTAAAAGAAGCAACTCCATCACCACACAGACATACTCTAAATATGACGTAATTATTCTCTCTTGTTTGCTTGCTCTTTCTCTCACATATATATATGCGTGCATCTCCATGAGGCATGTATCCTCATGTGCTCAGAGTGCGCATGAATATCTATGCCTTTGAACCCCACCCGGGTCTGCCCTGGGGGACTTGGGTGGGGTTAGGTACTTTTTAGTTCCCAGGGTCACCCTGGTCAGCCCCACAGGGTGAGTTTTTCTCTCTATTCTGGGGCATGTGTTTCTGTCTACCCGAGGTCCATTCATCTGTATTTGCCTTTTTAAGACTCTCCCTACTGTCTGCACTGCCTGTAGCTCTTGATATTGGATGTGTGTTGCTAAATGGTCTTAGCTTTATTTAGGCCCCATGTGTTAGGATTATTTAACGTATTTGACCGGCTGGCGACATGCATTCAATGTTCTGTTTTTTTTTTCACAAGCAGTGCAGGCACGTCCTGAGAAAGCCTTGTTGCTGTCGGGACGTTAAGCAATGTACAATCAATCAATCTATGCCTTTGAGGATGTTTACAGTGCGCATGCACGCACACACACACACCCACATAAATGCGCTTTCAGAAGAGCATGCAGGTGTACTTAGTATATAGCTAGGTAAAGTGAACGTGCTTTCACACAAATTATAGATAGACTGAAATTGTACCATGAAATTATAGTTACCTAAAAACAAAAAAATACGTCATTACAAATGACATTTGACAAGCCAGTGACGTGTATTTACTGCGCGTGCCCCTTATAGAGTTCACTATGGTGCATTGGCACATCTGCAAGGCTTTTTCAAAAGGAGATATTTCAACATCAGAATCAAGTCAAAGACAAAAGGTAGAGACCCTTGCCAGTGAAGACAGCGCTGTCATATAGAAGGGACTTTGTGGGTTATGGTTCATCCCATCTTGTTTAGCAGTAAGTAACTATGGTAAGATGACTAACAGCTGATGTCATTCGTGTTACTAAAGACACTTAAGAGTGATAGGTATGCTCATTCTGTGTTTTCTAATGGTCAGATTGCAAGCTTCGCCTGAAGACGATGTAAATTTAGCAGAACAGCATGCAAGATGTGAAACAAAAATATATACTGAATATTTATTGTGAGGTATTGAACCATCTGTAAATCGCAACACCTTTTTATTCAGATGTGAATACTGTATATTCCCACCTTAGTTTGAGGCTTTATAACTTTTTACATCAGTTTACCCTTAAAAAATGCTGCAGAACAGCTGGTCACATCTTCATGTTTTTACCAGTTTTGTTGTTTCATTATTTATTTTTACACAAAACACATTACTCACCACATATCACATTTGCATTACTTCAGATGTTAATTTTCTTTCTGGCATTTGGAAATATACGTACTAATTGCACTGCAAGTACTTGAAACAAGGCATGTTTCCTGCTTCTGCGGGGAAATCAGGCTTAAAATACGTAGCACTACTAACATATTTCATAAACCTTCATTTTGTTTATTTTTATTTTCCAAAATACAAGTCATTATGGTTGGATGTTTCAGTAATACATGCTGCTATGTTTATGGATTTATATAAAAATGTTTCCCAACAAATTTTAGATAAAGTGGTCTTCAGACTTTCTGTCTTCTGAAATTTTGTGCAATTTTGAAAATGTCAGTGTCACTCAAAGTATGTGTAAAAGAGAGAGAGGAGCAGATTGGCATGTGGCCAACTGAAACGTTTCATGTGCTAGAATTTGTATCACTCACCAGTACAAGCGTGTTTTCTGTTTATTTCCCCAGAAGAGTTAGAAGCGGAAACACCACTGGGTTACTGTGAGACAGATGGACACCACAAGGACTTTCCAGCTGCTGGTGAAGAAACAGTCAACATGGCTGGTGAAGACACAGTCAACAATTCTGGTGAAGACACGGACAACTCTGCTGATGATGACATAGACAATACTACTGGTGAAGACACAAACAACACTGCTGGTGAATACACAGTCAGCACCTCCGCTGTCCAACACCCACAAATCAAACAGGAGCCAGCTATGAAGGTCGAACCTGGTGTCCAGCTAGAATCTGGGACCAGTCCAGACTCTGGGGTTAAACTGATACCTGACGGTGACATCAAGTTAGAGTCTAACTCTGTACCCAGTGTTTACAGTGACATGAACTGTGACACTAAACATGAGATCAAGCTAGAGTTTAACTCTGTGTCTGGTGTTATCAGTGACATGGACTGTGACACTAAACAGGACATCAAGCTAGAGTCTAACTCTGTGTCTGGTGTTATCAGTGACATGGACTGTGACACTAAACATGAGATCAAGCTAGAGTCTAACTCTGTGTCTGGTGTTATCAGTGACATGGACTGTGACACTAAACATGACATCCAGCTAGAGTCTAACTCTGTGTCTGGTGTTACCAGTGACATGGACTGTGACACTAAACATGAGATCAAGCTAGAGTCTAACTCTGTATCTGGTGTTATCAGTGACATGGACTGTGACACTAAACATGACATCAAGCTAGAGTCTAACTCTGTGTCTGGTGTTATCAGTGACATGGACTGGGACTTGGGGGTATCTGTGGATCTTGACAGTAGAACTTTGTCAACAGAAGGAAAAAACATAACCACAGAAAGTGCTGAAGAGAGCGAGATGCCATTTGTATGTGGGTTGTGTGATGCATGTTTCCAGTTGTCCAGTCAGTTGATGCAACACACGTCTACTTACTCAAGGCAGAAGCCTCACACTGTTACCACAGAGCAGAAGACAACTACTACTGACCGTACATGTATTGATGTACAGACATCAGCAGATACACCAAGGGGGCAAACCTGGTTTTGTAGGCACTGTAAGGCAACTTTCCAGAAGCCACATACATGTACAGAAGGTGGCCTTGGCAGCTTTGGCAGCTTTAAGACACAGATGCATAAGTGTACAGAATATGGTACCTTGAAAAATCACATGCATATTCACACAGGCCATAAGCCACATAAGTGTACAGAATGTAGTGCTAGTTTTGATTGGTCTGGTAACTTGAAAACACACATGCTGACACACACAGACCAGAAGCCACATAAGTGTGCAAAATGTAGTGCTGACTTTTCTGTGTCTAGTAGCTTGAAAAGACACATGCTGACACACACAGGCCAGAAGCCATATAAGTGTACAGAATGTAGTACTAGTTTCACTGAATCTGGTTCCTTGAAAAGACACATGCTGACACACACTGGCCAGAAGCCACACATGTGTGCTGAATGTAGTGCTAGTTATACACGATCCGATGCCTTGAAAGTACACGTGCTGACACACACAGGCCAGAAGCCACATAAGTGTACAAAATGTACTGCTAACTTTACTACATCTAGTAACTTGAAAAAACACATGATGACACACACAGGCCAGAGGCCACATGAGTGTATAGAATCTAGTTTCAATCGTTCTGGTCACTTGAAAACGCACATGCTGACACACACAGGCCAGAAGCCTCATAAGTGTACAGAATGTACTGCTAACTTTACATCTAGTAACTTGAAAAAACACATGATGACACACTCGGGCCAGAAGCCACATGAGTGTACAGAATGTAGTGCTAGGTTCAGTCGATCTGGTTCCTTAAAAAGACACATGCTGACACACACAGGCCAGAAGCCACACAAGTGTGCAGAATGTAATGCTAGTTTCAATCAGTGTGCTCACTTGAAAACGCACATGCTGACACACACAGGTCAGAAGCCACATAAGTGTACAGAATGTAGTGCTAACTTTTCTGTGTCCAGTAGCTTGAAAAAACACATGATGACACACACAGGCCAGAAGCCACATGAGTGTACAGAATGTAGTGCTAGGTTCAGTCGATCTGGTTCCTTAAAAAGACACATGCTGACACACACAGGCCAGAAGCCACACAAGTGTGCAGAATGTAGTGCTAGTTTTAATCGGACTTGTCACTTGAAAACACACATGCTGACACACACAGGCCAGAAGCCACATAAGTGTACAAAATGTACTGCTAACTTTACTACATCTAGTAACTTGAAAAAACACATGATGACACACAGAGGCCACATGAGTGTACAGAATGTAGTGCTAGTTTCAGTCGGTCTGATTACTTAAAAAGACACATGCTGACACACACAGGCCAGAAGCCACACAAGTGTGCAGAATGTAGTGCTAACTTTTCTCTGTCCAGTAGCTTGAAAAAACACATGCTGATACACACAGGCCAGAAGCCACACAAGTGTTCAGAATGTAGCACTAGTTTCACTCAATCTGGTACCTTGAAAACACACAGGCCAGAAGCCACATTATTGTACAGATTGTAGTCCTAGTGCTGGGTGACTTTACACTTGAATGTTGTTAGTTGTTCAGCTCGTTTAACTAGACGTTGTGAAAGAGGTTTCAGATCAGTGTTAACTTTGAATCAACGGTGTTTGTAACTGTACAAATATAACACATGTACTGCTGTAAGTGCTTAAGTTATGATGTGCCTTTCAGCAGGTTTCAAATTTCAATTACGCCTTTGTTTCCTCTCTCAGAACCATCTGATCACATTAGCGTTGATACAGCCTATCTGTGTTCAGCATGTTAGAAGGTTCCATTCACAGTGGCAGGTAGGTTGGGCTACATTTGTACCATGAATATTACCTGTCTGCATTGAATTACTTAGGAGTTACAAGTGCAATTCACTGAGTGAACAAGTAAGATTGAAATAACCTAGCTGCAGCCAGTGTCGCTCTGTTCGTTGCCTTTGGGTTGAGTTATTGTCTTTTAAAAAAACAATTGTTAAGGATGAAAGAGAAGCGGGTCGCTTGATAGTGAACTCGTAGTCACAGATGACGGCAGTCAGTGCAAGATGTATTAATAGAACAGTAGGTTATCAGTGGTGCCCCAACGGTCGGCAAGACTACATGATATAGATAGATAGATAGATAGGTCATATCAGTGCACCTTTGAAAGATCTAAGGCGGTTTAGGCCGCATGAGTAGCGTGTGACCTAAAGTTTTATCACCATTTTGCCTTCCTTCTTTGCGCTCATGTGACGTCATGTGTGAATTGAGACAAAGGTTTTTAACAAAAATAGGAATAGATTGTGTTGTAACTGTCTTTTCTACGCGTATTTGTTTCTTCATAGAGATGTTCTCTACAGTTTCTTGACCCAGCTGTCCATACTAGAAATACAGGTAGTGCTGAGACAACACGTTTCTTGACCCAGCTGTCCGTACTAGAAATACAGGTAGTGCTGAGACAACACGGTTCTTGACCCAGCTGTCCATACTAGAAATACAGGTAGTGCTGAGACAACACGTTTCTTGATCCAGCTGTCCTACTAGAAATACAGGTAGTGCTGAGACAACACGGTTCCAGTGGATAACAGAAAAAAAATTGTTTACCAGAATGTTAACCCATTCACACCCGAAAAAAATGGGCACGACACTGTTGCAATAGGTATAAATCCTCTTGAACCCTGGACATGACACTACAGCAATAGGTATAAATCCTCTTGAACCCTGGACATGACACTACAGCAATAGGTATAAATCCTCTTGAGCCCTGGACATGACACTACAGCAATAGGTATAAATCCCCTTGAGCCCTGGACACGACACTACAGCAATAGGTATAAATCCTCTTGAACCCTGGACATGACACTACAAAATCCTCTTGAGCCCTGGACATGACACTACAGCAATAGGTATAAATCCTCTTGAGCCCTGGACATGACACTACAGCAATAGGTATAAATCCTCTTGAACCCTGGACATGACACTACAGCAATAGGTATAAATCCTCTTGAGCCCTGGACATGACACTATAGCAATAGGTATAAATCCTCTTGAACCCTGGACATGACACTACAGCAATAGGTATAAATCCTCTTGAGCCCTGGACATGACACTACTGCAATAGGTATAAACATGATCCTCTTGAGTCAGCGCAGTTGCAGGGGCTTGTGAGAAACCACTTTGTATCCATTGTTGATGGGATGGCTACGGACGCCCAAAGGGTTAAAGTTAAAACGACAGACTGCTCTGCTCCATACCTGTATCGTTCATTTCAATGTGCACAAGTCTTGTTACGTCACACTTTCACTAAAGCACGTGTTCGTGGGTTGCTGCACAATTAAGTTGCGGTCCACTTTGTTGCTGGGTAAATTGCACATTGTTAATTCACACCAGAAAATACTTTATAATAAATAATAATAATTACTGTATTTATTATGCACTTATCTTATAATAATTATAACTCTAGCACACACTCACAACTCGTGCACGCATGCGTACGCTTTTGACAATGATTTGCATACCACAAATACATTACGACAGTCAGCTTAGGGTGGGGTGTGTGGTGGCGTTACAGTGCTAGAACTGTTGAAAGAGGTAAGTTTTGAGGGCGGACTGGAAGGAGGAGAGAGAGTTTCTGACGGAAAGAGAGTGGGAGAGTGTTTCAGGTGGATGGACCGTAGACGGAGAAGGAGCGGGGGTCGAAAGTTCTGAGTGGTATAAATACCTAATTTTGCAGCCTAAAACCCGTAACTAAACATACAAGCAAAATTTGCCAGAGGCAACCGACCACAAACAAACAAAAATAAATAAAATTGTGACAGACAGCAAACTTGAAAACACGTTTACTCACACAGACCAAAAGTGTACGGAGTGTAATGTTAGTTTCACTAAAACTAGCAGCTTGAAAAGACATGGATAAGTGTACAGAATTTGGAACAAGCTTCACTACGACTGTTGGCTGGACCACAGGCATCATTATCTACATGCATATGGATGTTTGTGAAAATGTCCAAACGTGTTGGTTTTTTCAGATTGGCTGTCAGCTTGAAAGTCTTGTAGTCAAGTGGCCTTGCAGTTAAAATAGACACGTAGCCAGTTAAAATAGACCAAAAGCCAAATAATTACATGTGTGAACGTTGGGACTCTGAATGTCTGCTGTGGAAACAGTATAGCAGGAGATGGATTGAGCATGATAATTCAAGGGTAGTGCCAGATTAGCTTAGAACGCACCAAAGTAAAAAGCTATTCTGGCACCACCCTTGAACTATCATAGTCAAATTAATTTCAAGCGAAAAGGGTTATAAGGAAAGGTGGTGTTTTCTGTTACTAAAATCCCACGCTGGGCTGTGTGGTCTTCAGACATGCAGTTCAGAAAGTACAATTTACAGCAGTTACCATCTATATATATTTCGTTTTAGTTTTCTCATGGACAATGTTCACCGTTTTGTCCAGCAGACATCCGGTAATTGCTGTCTGTGCCATGGGGAGGGTATGGCACTTGACTGTGGCATTGTATGGACAACATTGGGCGATTGCAATAAACCGTGTTTTGTGCGAGAAAGAAAAGATCTTTTGAAGACAGGTGCCCTCTGGGACCAGACTGGCGGGGCCAGGAGTGTCACGTATCATTGACCCATTACGTTCTGAGGCTGATTTTGGAGCATTTGCTTATTGACCTACAAACATTACAGAACTGTTTTAGTTTAAGAGTGGTGCCAGAATAGCTTGGCGCCTCAGGCGCTAAGCTATCCTGGCACCACCCATGAACTGTTGTCAAATTTATTTCAAGCAGTGGATGGTCGTTTAATCACAAGTGACATCTCACAAGTACGGTTGCTCATATCCGGTTCTCCTCTGCATGAAAGAACACTCATTTTGGGGGTTGTTATATTTGTGGTTGTGTTATTTTTTTGGCCGCCGTGAGATGGCCTTAGTTGCCTGCTCGGCGTTAAACCCAAATAACTAACTAACTGTTACGTTTTGGATCCTTGTTGTTGTTTAGAGTGCTTGTCAAGAGTGGAGCGACGGACGCCGAGACGTCAGTCACCAGGGACCTAATGTGAGGTCATCTCTCCAGCTCTTCACTCAGGGAGTGAGCGATCGGGACCGAGACACCCGAGTCACAGCGAGAACTGCGCTACGGTACGAGTAACGAGGACGTCCGTGATACAAGAGACGGGACGACTCGAAGAGTGTACAACGAAGGACTTGCACGCCTAGATGTGAGAAGGACTAACGTAACCAGGCGATAACATCAGACAGGTTGGATAGTGAAAAACTAATACCTAGTCTGGCCGAGATATTGTGTATGTTTGTGTGATGTTTGGATGTTGGTAGAATGAAAGTGTATAGAGTTTGATAATCTTTTTGAGTCTTTTATTGTTTACCAGTGTATAAAAGTTACTTTAGAAAGGGAGCCCATGTGTTGAGTTTTATCGCATGAATGCGCCCGTCTGAGTCAGTGGCGGTGTATGCGTCTGTTGCGTGAGTCTGTACGTGCGAATGTGGGCAAGTCTGCGTGCGTTACAGTGGTGACCCTGTTTTAGCGGTACATATTTTAGAGTAGGGTTTTGTTGCTATGTGCATGTTGATTGTTGTGATAGATTCCCCTCTCCGATTCTATGGGGCAAGATCCGTTATTTCTGTAGTTTTCTGGGTCTTACGAGGAGCTAGTTCTTGTTTCTTCCTTTTGTGTAGGTAGTATTCTTTTTCCTTGCTCTTCTTTCTGTCGTTCTTATTTTTCGTTCCATCTGGACATCAAAGTAGGTCACTGTTCTTTTGTGTAGGTGGTTGTTGTTTGCCGTTGATTTGCATTTTTACATTTTCAAATGTTTGGGAAGTTGTAGTAAATATGGAGTCGGACCCGGTAGAGGCTTATATTAAGCAAGGTGAGAGGTTAGGTCGATAAACTTTTTGATTACGTCGAGAAATGTAAGGATAGGGAGGATAGGGCGAGAGAAAGAGAAGCACAGAGAGAACGAGAAGAGAAAGAAAGAGTCTTAAAGGAGAAAGAGTTAGAAGCTCAGAGAGAACGAGAAGAGAAGGAAAGAGCTCTTAAGAAAGAAGAACTAGCGTTTCATAGAGAGAAGGACGAGAAGTCACTAGCGTTTCAGAGAGAGCAGGACGAGAAGGAGCGGGCGTTAAGAGAGAAAGAACTTGAGTATCAGAGAGAAGAAAACGAGAGAGATAGGGAGGTGCAACTACAGTTAGCTCGGGATGCGGGGTCTAGAGCAGCTCCAGATACTGATTCGGTAGGCCGGGGCATACGGAATTTTCCGAGGTTGCCAATGTTTAAAGAGTCTGTGGACTCTATTGATGCTTTTTTGTGTCGTTTTGAGGCTCACGCGCAGGCGTTGAGTTGGCCTTCTGCCAACTGACCCGTTTTGCTTTCGTCTGTGCTAGAAGGTCAGGCCTTAAGTCTCTTCCATAGCTTGAACGTTTTGGGGAACGTAGATTACGAGACTTTGAAGGAGTGTCTCTTGCAGAAGTTCCAGTGTAGTGTGGAGGGTTTCATTGAACGCTTGAGAGCTTCATTGTCACCCAAAGACAGGGGAATCGTTTGTGTCGTTTGGCAAACAGTTGTCCCATTTGCTCGTACGTTGGGTCGAACTGTCAAAGATCGACCACACGTACGAGGCATTGTTCGATCTCATGTTGGCGGAACAGTTCTTTGGTAGAGTTTCCAATGATCTAGCGGTATTCTTGAGGGAACGTAACCTCAGGACTACGGACGAGTTAGTACAGAACGCGGAGGCTTTTCGGATGGCGCATCCTACGAAAAACCTCGCGCGTAGGACCGAGACACCGCCAGTCGGGTTGGTCGCCGCTAACACGACTGGGGGTTACCGGGGCGTCAGTACCTTACGTGGAGCCCAGCTGGTTAACGGAAGAGGTACTTTGCGTTTTCGACGCGGTGATAGAGGTAACGGCAGTGGCTGTCGCGATCCGTACGCATGAAGAGAAACATCTGGTCGTGGGTATGGTCGTGATCATATGGCGAATTCGGACACTCAGTGTTTTGCGTGTCGTGGGTACGGGCACTTTAGTCGGAACTGTCCTAACAATAGTGCAGGCGCGCAGTATGTTGGTTATCAGGAGCACGGTCATCTTGCTCATCAGTGTCCTGGCGTCACTGGTCGGGGGGATGGGGTGTGCAGCCAGTCATCGGTAGGGTCGCGCGATTAAGCGAGCTCAGGTTAATCGCAGTGCAGTCGCATCAGTGGCGACAAGAGCTCGAAGTAAGCGTAGTTGGGGACAGAGGGACCGTGTTATTTCCGTCCGGAATCAGGGGATCGTCGGCGGGTTTGGCCCACCAGTCGGGTTGGCTGGAGACGGCATACTTCTGTTGCGGACAGAAATGCCGCTCAGCACCCAATATGTAGGTAGGTCGGAGATTGGAGTCTCGCGATTGTGTGGATTGGCTGGACAGTCGTTGGATCGTTTTCATTTCTGGAGGTATTAGCGCGTTAGTTCTGTTTTGCGTTCGCTGTGCGATCCGAGGGTGTGCGTTGAGGCTTAAGGCTGTTCTATTTTTGCTTTCTTGTATTCTAGGTAGTCAAAGTTAGTCCCTTCGTGTTTTGTGATAGTATTGCGTTGAGTAGTCTTAAAAAGAAACTCGGTCGTTTCTTTTTTTTTTTCCCGAGGAAGGGGGAATTGTGATGAAACTCTATGCTCATGCATAGTGTTCACACATTAGGTTTAATACGGTACGGTTTTTGTTAACGGTTTGATTTGTGCCGATAGTCCGTGAGGCCCGTGGCCCACGTGGAATTTCTAAGGAACGTTTAATACGGGGAGTTTTTAGTGAGTTCTAGGCAAAAGTTTAGTCTGGCAGAGCGGTAGAAATATTAGTACGGGGCTTTATCGTCAGCTTGGACGGATGTATGTGAGACACCTAGCCCGTATTCCAAGACTCTGAAACCTAGAATTCAGGTATGTTTCTATATATGTATTATTGATAGTTGCTTAGTTAAAGACAGTATGCGTTGGTAAGAGTAATTTGATTGTATAGTGTTGACCGGTTTGGTTCAGTTAGGTGGGTTTGGAATTCAGTGAGATAACTGATGTTTTCGTATAGTTATGTACCGAGATGGATAACTAGGGAATGTGAGGCATATGTCTAAGTCGCTATGAAGGTAGTACGTGGTTGGTTAAGCATAGTCTTTTCCAGTGTAGAGAATAGTGCGGTATGGCGAGAGTGTTAGGTTATAGTCTGTTTCAAGATAGTGACAGAGATATGGGGGTGTTATGAAAGTAGTTCGGTTATGAAGCACGTGTGCGTGTGAATGAACATGTGAGTTATTTGTATCAGCCAGGTTAGGTAAGGTTTCTCATGTCATCCAATTTGTTGGGTGTTTAGCAAGTGTTACGTTTTGGATCCTTGTTGTTCTTTAGAGTGCTTGTCAAGAGTGGAGCGACGGACGCCGAAACGTCAGTCACCAGGGACCTAATGTGAAGTCATCTCTCCAGTTCTTCACTCAGGGAGTGAGCGATCGGGACCGAGGCACCCGAGTCACAGCGAGAACTGCGCTACGGTATGAGTAACGAGGACGTCCGTGATACAAGAGACGGGACGACTCGAAGAGCGTACAACGAAGGACTTGCACGCCTAGACGTGAGAAGAACTAACGTAACCAGGCGATAACATCAGACAGGTTGGATAGTAAGAAACTAATACCTAGCCTGGCCGAGATATTGTGTATGTTTGTGTGATGTTTGGATGTTGGTCAGGGCAGTGGCCAGATGTTTACATCTGCACGGGACATAGACGACCCCGCTCTCCACGAGTCCCCTGCTGCCTTGCAGACCTGGCCGCTTGGCTGCGGAAAGGCTAAGGGAGGAAAACCCTGACATCAAAGCCCCCATGTCTCCGGGGAAGGCTTTTGAGCCAGAGACTAGGACAAGGACAGTCTGATATAAAACCTACGACCCGAGGACCTCGATGCCACCGTCCCAGCTTGCTAGGCCATGGCAGACGAACCAAGGGTTTAAAGGGTGGGGCTAGTACTGCGCACACTGCACTCCACCAAAAAGCTCCAACGCGCAGGCTTTAGGAAACGCCCACGGACCATGACACTGACCTTTCCAAGTCCTGTAGCGATGGGTAAAGGGCAAAACGGCAGGTGAAAGATGTCACTGGAAGCCGCAGTCTCAAACCTGCATGCAGGCGGTTCAGGATATTGGTCGCCTGATGTTGACCTGGGGATGACAACATCACTCGGCACACCCTGAACGACCAAGCAGCCTTCTCTAGGGACAGCACTGCTTGCTCCACACGGAGAGGGGCCTAGAAAAGGTGGCCTAACCAAAGCTCATCCCCTCGTAACCCCAGTTGGCTAGCCGCGGTCAACCGGCATCTTCTCCTGCGGTCAGAAAACAAGAAAAAGCAACGGATCCACTCTCATGACGACCACGACCGGACTCAGCGTAGCATGCTGAAACATCCGAACCATGCTCGACACAGCAGACAGCGGACGCCCTGAACGTCGTTCCACCCTCATTGCTCATGAATTGCGGAGGTTAAACATCGCCGCGCTCAGCGAAGTACGCCTCCCGGAGGAAGGCAGCCTCCAAGAACTTGGCGCTGGCTACACCCTCTACTGGTCAGGCAGGCCTGCATCAGAAAGACGGCTCTCAGGCGTGGGCTTCATGGTCAAGAGCCCCATTGCGACTAAGTTGGAAAACCTACCAATGGGTCACTCAGACCCCATCTGATCATGTCCATGCGCCTCCCACTGACACCAGCAATACGTCACCCTTCTCAGTGTGTACTCCCCAACCCTCCTGGCAGAGTTTGCAGAAAAAGACAAGTTCTACTCTAACCTGCGCAGCCTCCTTCAGAGCACCCCTGCAGACGACAAAGTCATTATTCTTGGCGACTTCAACGCCAGAGTGGGCAAGGACTCTGAAGCCTGGAAAGGAGTCCTCAGCAAGCATGGCGTTGGGAACTGCGATGACAATGGCCGCCTACTGTTGGAGTTCTGTGCAGAGCAGCAACTTGTCATCAGCAACACTACTTTCCAGCAAAAGGACAGTCGAAAGACCACCTGGATGCATCCTCGCTCCAAACACTGGCACCTTATCGACTATGTCCTAGTGCGTCAGAGGGACCGCAGTGACGTCCTCCTCACCAGAGTGATGCCCAGTGCAGAGTGCCACTCTGACCA
This sequence comes from Semisulcospira habei, assembly GCA_036245525.1. Lineage (NCBI taxonomy): Eukaryota > Metazoa > Mollusca > Gastropoda > Semisulcospiridae > Semisulcospira > Semisulcospira habei. The sequence goes on along the minus strand of BTPG01000006.1, from coordinate 186,087,382 downwards.
CCGCCTTGTGCGCTGAAAACTTAGGCTCCGCCTCAAGCTGAAACCCAAGAAAGGGGGCCCCTCCAAGAAAAAGCTTGATGTTGCCAGCCTTCAGCGTGACGACAAGAAAGCTGCCCTTTAGACAGATTTACAGCGCATGCTCAAAGACACAGTTGATCCAGCAGACCCCTCCCCTAAAACACTCTGGGAACAACTGAAAATTGCTATTGTAAAATCTTCTGTGGAAGTGTTGGGCTTCGTTAGAAAGAGGAACAAAGACTGGTTTGACGAAAACGACGTAGAGATCCAGAAACTTCTAGCAAAAAAAAAAAGAGCCGCCCACCAGGCCCACCTAGCCCAGCCTTCCTGCCCTGTGAAGAAGTATGCCTTCCGCCTCATCTGCAGCAGTCTCCAGCTCAAGCTTAGAGAGCTCCAAAATGAGTGGTGGTCCAGACTTGCACAGAGGACCCAGCTTTGCGCTGACAACGGTGACTACAGGGGCTTCTACGAAGCACTGAAAGCAGTGTATGGCCCTAGGCACCTGGTACAAAGTCCTCTGTGAAGCTCTGATGGACAGGCACTCCTCACAGATAATACCTTCATCTTGAACCACTGGTCGGAATACTTCCAGGACCTCTTCGGCGCTGAGCGCACTGTTAAAAAAACAGTCATCCTCCAAATCCCACACCTCCCACTAAAGGTTGAATTGGATGAACCGCCCACCGTCGAAGAGACACTCGCAGCCATCCACCAGCTCAAGAGTGGCAAAGCAGCAGGCATTGACGGAATCCCGCCAGAGATCTGGAAACATGGAGGCCCAGCACTGCACAACAAGTTCTATGACCTCTTTCTCTGCTGCTGGGAGAAAGGAACACTACCAAAGGATCTCCGTGATGCAGTCATCATCACCCTGTACAAGAACAAAGGAGAGAAGTCTGCCTGCTCTAATTATCGTGGAATTACTCTGCTGTCCATTGCCGGGAAAATTCTCGCAAGACTGCTCCTGAATCAGCTAAAGACCACCTCCTAGAGGGCCAGTGTGGCTTCAGAGCCAACAGGAGTACCACCGACATGGTCTTTGTGCCGAGACAGCTTCAGCTGAAGTGCTGCGAGCAGAACAAAGGGCTGTACGTAATGTTTGTCGACCTAACGAAAGCTTTCGACACAGTGAGCAGGCAAGGCATGTGGCAGATCCTGGAGCGACTTGGCTGTCCCCCAAAGTTCCTCAGCATGATCGTCCAACTCCTCGAGGACCAGCAAGGCCAGGTCAGACTCAACAGTGACCTCTGAGAACCATTCCCCATTCTCAACGGTGTGAAGCAGAGCTGCGTGCTGGCACCGACCCTCTTCACCATCTTCTTTAGCATGATGTTGAAGCAGGCTACAGTGGACCTCGACGATGACGACGCAGTGTACATCAGGTATCGTCTCGATGGCAGCCTGTTCAACCTCGGACGACTGCAGGCCCACACCAAAACCCTAGACCGACTGATTCGTGAGCTGCTCTTTGCTGATGACGCTGCCCTCGTTGCACACACAGAGAGAGCCTTGCAGCGCATCACATCCTGTTTCGCAGATGCTGCCCAGCTCTTTGGTCTTGAGGTCAGTCTGAAAAATACAGAGGTCCTTCATCAGCCGGCACCCAAGGAAGATCTTCGCCCTCCCCACATCACCATCGGCGAGTCCGAACTGAAGTCCGTACACCAGTTCACCTACCTTGGCTGCATCATCACGTCAGACGCCAAGCTGAACAAAGAGCTGGACAACAGGCTGGCAAAAGCAAACAGTGCTTTCGGACGCTATTCAAGCGGGTGTGGCACAATCAACAGCTGAAAAAAGGCACCAAGATCAGCGTGTACAGAGCTGTCGTCCTCACCACCCTGCTGTATGGTTCCGAGTCCTGGGCTCTCTACCGCAGCCAACTACGACTCCTCGAACGCTTCCACCAGCGCTGCCTGCGTACCATCCTGGGCATTCACTGGAGTGACTATGTCACCAACGTCGAGGTCCTTGAACAGGCGGAAACTGTGAGCATCGAGGCTATGCTGCTGCGTACACAGCTTCGCTGGGCGGGGCCCGTCTCAAGGATGGAGGATCATTGCCTACCCAAGATCACTCTGTTCGGCGAGCTCGCCACTGGACACCGAGACAGAGGGGCACCAAAGAAAAGATACAAAGACGGTCTCAAGAAGTCACTTAGTGCCTGTCAAATCGACCACCGCCAGTGGTCTTCGCTTGCTGCGGACCGTGACACCTGGCGCTCCACCATTTACACCCCCACCCTGGTCTGCCCTGGGGGACTTGGGTGGGGTTAACTACTTTTTAGTTCCCAGGGTCACCCTGGTCAGCCCCACAGGGTGGGTTTTCCTCTCTATTCTGGGGCATGTGTTTCTGTCTACCCTTGGTCCATTCACCTGTATTTTTCTTTTTTAAACTCTCCCTACTGTCTGCACTGCCTGTAGGTCTTGATATTGGGTGTGTGTTGCTAAATGGTCTTGGCTTTATTAAGGCCCCATGTGTTAGGTTTATTTAATGTATTGGACCGGCTGGCGACATACATTCAATGTTCTGTTTATTTTTTTTTTCACAAGCAGTGCAGGCACGTCCTGAGAAAGTCTTGTTGCTGTCGGGACGTTAAGCAATGTACAATCAATCAATCAGCTCCACCATTTACAAGGCTGCCGTCTCCTTTGAGGACTCTCACAGAGCTAACCTTAAGGACAAGCGCCTAAGGAGAAAAAACAGAGTTGCCGTAACTCAGAACCCTGACCAGACCTTCCCCTGCAGCCACTGCGGTCGAACCTGCCTGTCCCGGATTGGCCTCCGCAGCCACGAAAATGCCTGCAGACGACGTGGGCAAGTCCTATAGAATCTTCGTTCGCGAAGTCAAGACAAGACAAGAGGATGTTGGTAGAATGGAAGTGTATAGAGTTTGATAATCTTTTTGAGCGTTTTATTGTTTACTAGTGTATAAAAGTTACTTTAGAAAGGGAGCCCGTGTGTTGAGTTTTACCGCATGAATGCGCCCGTCTGAGTCAGTGGCGGTGTATGCGTCTGTTGCGTGAGAGTCTGTACGTGCGACTGTGGGCAAGTCTGCGTGCGTTACACCCCACTTAATTATTACAATATTATGTGTACGAGCAGCAGCCACAGATAGTTTGACACCCTAACGTCTGCACAAAATAACCAAGTGTGATTATGCGCGAGCGCCTGCTACTGCTGTAGAATTATATTGGGAGCGTCCACGAGACATAAGCATAAATTGTGCTGAAATTTTCCTTCAGTTTTCTGCATTATCATACTTTATTTTTGACGATGTTATTATTTTTTGTAGTTACTTTTCAAACTGTCTTGATGCTTGATGACAGGTGTGAATCCACAATATCTCAGAGTTCTGTGGTAACCTATGTGCTGCCAGTGATCTCAAATTTCATGACTGAATCCAGTGCACACTGACCAATAATGGTATGAAGAACGCAAGACAGGATAAAAATGTCCTCAAGAACAGAGGATGGCAGTCTCATGCGCCTTGCCCCAGCAGTTAACCCTTTTCATCCCGATGCACCCATTGCTTGAAATAAATTTGACTGATAGTTCAAGGGTGGTGCCAGAATAGCTTGGCGCCTGAGGCGCCAAGCTATTCTGTCACCACCCTTGAACTAAATCAGTTGATCTATCTCCTGTTATGTAGTGTAGCCTTTGGAGGACAATAAGCAAATTTGACTAAATCAACCAGAGGATTGAATGGGTTAAGGGATTAGCCCTGAAAGACATGTTGTAAATTGAAGACAAGGTGTGTACAAGGCAACACTGAAAGTGAAATGCGATAGACACCGTTGTAAGCCGTTTTTGCTCCCGTTACTAACCTCTTCTTTCGTTAGGTGTATGGCAAGCGTGCGCCTTGGGAGGATCCCACAGACTGGGCCTTGCAGACCTACCCCTGGGCCAACTTGAACCCCAGTGGTGGTCCAGACCGCGCTTCGCTGCCCATGTGGCCAGAGGATGTTGGCTACGACAGTATGACCCCGTCCAACACCGTCGGATCCCCTATCACCACACCTACGGTTGCCAACACCAAGGTGGCCACATCAAGCAAGGGGGAGAATCAGCCTGCAGATTCCTCTGATCCTTTGGCGAGTCGCTAGCAGTGCATAGCGTTTTCAAGACATATTTTTGTGCTGGTCAGTTTTTTATTTTGGACTTTGCGGCTGAATTCCACAAGGTCAAAGTCCTAGACCAGCCCACGTTTCAAAGTGATGTGGCTCCTGTTGTTACCATGGTAGAGTACTTATTAACCTGCAAAGCCCTGGTATGATACAGGAGGATGTGGATCAACTGATAGTTGAAGGGTGGTGTGGGAATTAAGGTGCCAAGCTGTGCGACACCAGCCTTGAACTATGATGGTTGATTTCAGAGGATATCTCCAATATTTGATAATCTCATCCTCCAGGGTTCATCATTATTTTGAGGATAGGTGTGAAAATGATACACAAGACATAAAATGACCCTTCATGCACCTTTAATTATGACATTTGACCTCGGCAGGTCTTGTGTTAGCTTTATGTAACTTGCTTTATGACAAGCGTGTGACAAACAACAAACTGAATACCTGATGCACTGGAACAAATCTACAGTCTATGAGCACCTGCCATGCAAAGAAAGGAAAACAAGACAATAGGGCTCGGGAAGTTCCCTGCGTTGCCTAGGAGCGTCGACGCGTCATCCGCCATCTTAAGAGGATAGGATAATCCTCGCATAATAACAAAGTAGTGTTTCAACTCTGTTTTTTTGTTTTTTCCTCTTTGGAAACAAACAAAAACAGATTCTGGTTAGCAGTTTCCTACGGTGATGGCAAGACTTGCTGTTATTTCCTATAGCACGTCAGGACTTTGCTGACTGTCCTGACATTGATTTCCCTAAGAGCGCCTTAGTCCCGTAGCCTCACAAGATGGCTGCCAAGACTAGCTTGATGACATCAGCTTCTTTAGCCCAATTATTATTCATGCCCTCATACCCTCCCAAGACACGATTATGTACAACATGAACTCGTACAGTGCTAGCTGAGGCATTATTATTATTGTTGTACATTGCTTAACGTCCCGACAGCAACAAGGCTTTCTCAGTACGTGCCTGCACTGCTTGTGAAAAAAAAAAACTAAACAGAAAATTGAATGTACGTCGCCAGCCGGTCAAATACATTAAATAAACCTACAACATGGGGCCTAAATAAAGCTAAGACCATTTAGCAACACACATCCAATATCAAGAGCTACAGGCAGTGCAGACAGTAGGGAGAGTTTTAAAAAGGCAAATACAGGTGAATGGACAAAGGGTAGACAGAAACACATGCCCCAGAATAGAGAGAAAAACCCATCCTGTGGGGCTGACCAGGGTGACCCTGGGAACTAAAAAATACCTAACCCCACCCAAAACCCCCAGGGCAGACCCGGGTGGGGGTAGCTGAGGCAGACTGTGTTTCTGCAATCTTTGTTAATGCAGACCAAAGCTCTAGATGTCCCACGAACATGGATTCAAAGTGTTTTCAGCATGATGCATAGATCCTCATTAGCCCCCGCAACTGCGGGGGTTCATGAGGATCTACGCCTCTTGCAGTTGGGTGGTGTTAAGTTTTTCTTGGCACTGAACGGGTTAACCCTTTTAGCCCCAAGGTCCCATTTCTTTTTAAATTTTAGAGGTGTTGGACAGGTTACCTGACCCGTGTTGCTTGTTCTGGCCTCTCCCGCACAGGTCAACATGCTGATGAAGCTTCAGGAGGCGCCAACTACTCCGGTCCCCACAGCAACGACAGCGACTCCACCAGCCTGGACAGTCACAGCAGCAATGCAAGAATTCTCCTCATCTGGAGGAGTGGAGTCCACGTTGTTGGGGCCTGCAGCACGAGTGACACTGGAGTGTCAAGTAGTGCTTCATATGGGAGTGTTAACCCCCTTGTGTATACAGCCACTGTAACAGTACCGAAGGCTGCATGCACAAGGGGGTGAAATGGAGATGGACGCAAGGGTGCCAAACTCACAAGAGAGAGGCTGTTTCCTTACATTGCTGCTGAGTATATAATTAAGTGAAAATGATGTGAAAATGTTTAATTATTTGACACACCAGAAACTTAGTTCATCATTGAGAACACCAGTTTTGACTTTTTTCACAATCAATGCAGACCTTATTAGTTGCAGGGCACGCAAGTCAAGGGTTTTAATAAATCTGTTCTAGTCATCAACACAAACATTTCTTTAATGGATTCAACTTTTGCGTAAACTCGCTTGAAAATTCTGGTTCAGACAGACCATAGTGCTTCAGCCAGCTCGTTCTATCTACAGACGTTACAGAGAATTTCACAAGCCCCTGCAGCTGCATAAATGCAGAGGCCAGGCTCAGTTGCACGAGTGAACTAAGTGCTGTGCAAACAACAAAGCAAGGTGCTCCGCTATAGCGGGGTTAGTGGCGTGGCGCTATAGTGGGGTTAGTGGAGTGGCGCTATAGCGGGGTTAGTGGAGTGGCGCTATAGCGGGGTTAGTGGAGTGGCGCTGTAGAGGGGTTAGTGGAGTGGCGCTATAGCGGGGTGAGTGGAGTGGCGCTATAGCGGGGTTAGTAGAGTGGCGCTATAGCGGGGTTAGTGACATGGCGCTATAGCGGGGTTAGTGGAGTGGCGCTATAGTGGGGTTAGTAGAGTGGCGCTATAGCGGGGTTAGTGGAGTGGCGCTATAGCGGGGTTAGTGGAGTGGCGCTATAGCGGGGTTAGTGGAGTGGCGCTATAGTGGGGTTAGTGGAGTGGCGCTATAGCGGGGTTAGTAGAGTGGCGCTATAGCGGGGTTAGTGGTGTGGCGCTATAGCGGGGTTAGTGGAGTGGCACTATAGCGGGGTTAGTGGAGTGGCGCTATAGCGGGGTTAGTGGCGTGGCGCTATAGCGGGGTGAGTGGAGTGGCGCTATAGCGGGGTTAGTGGAGTGGCGCTATAGCGGTTGATTGATTGATTGTACATTGCTTAACGTCCCGACAGCAACAAGGCTTTCTCAGGACGTGCCTGCACTGCTTGTGAAAAAAAAACCAAAACAGAACATTGAATGTATGTCGCCAGCCGGTCAAATACGTTAAATAAACCTAACACATGGGGCCTAAATAAAGCTAAGACCATTTAGCAACACACATCCAATATCAAGAGCTACAGGCAGTGCAGACAGTAGGGAGAGTTTGAGAAAGGCAAATACAGGTGAATGGACAAAGGGTAGACAGAAACACATGCCCCAGAATAGAGAGAAAAGCGCACGCTGTGGGCGCTATAGCGGGGTTAGTGGAGTGGCGCTATAGCGGGGTTAGTGGAGTGGCGCTATAGCGGGGTTAGTGGCGTGGCGCTATAGCGGGGTTAGTGGAGTGGCGCTATAGCGGGGTTAGTGGAGTGGCGCTATAGCGGGGTTAGTGGAGTGGCGCTATAGCGGGGTGAGTGGAGTGGCGCTATAGCGGGGTGAGTGGAGTGGCGCTATAGTGGGGTTAGTGGAGTGGCGCTATAGCGAGATTAGTGGAGTGCCGCTATAGCAAAGCACCTTGCTCTGTGGCTTGTGCAGCACTATGCACCACTCGTGCAAACCCGCCCAGTTGCACAACTGCAGGGTCTCAGTTCGTGACAATGTATGTCTCCTGCTGGCATGGACTGGCCACAATTAACTCTACTAGCCCCACGCGTGCTTTTCCCAAATTTTGGAAGTGTCACTGAACGACTATGTACCAGTTGCAGGAGGTGGATTGACCATGATAATTCAAGGGTAGTGTCAGATTAGCTTGGCGCCTGAAGGCGCCATGCTAATCTGGCACTACCCTTGAATTATCATAGTCAATCAGTCTCCTGCTGTAGGGACTCGGGGCTAAAAGGTTAACCTGCACAGCTGAACAGAGAACTCGTGGTTTCCTGATGAGCAAGTATGAAATACTAACTGTCCCCATGCTATAGTGGGACACGCAGCTGAACAGAGAACTCGTGGTTTCCTGATGAGCAAGTATGAAATACTGTCACCATGCTATAGTGGGACACGCGGTCCTTTTTCAGTTGTTCGGACTGTCACACATGAATGTATTCATCTACCCCACCCAAATGATAATTTTTACAAATATCAGCACATAATCTCACTGCCATTATTACACCATTTTCTGTTTGGACCAGTCAGCATTCTGTAATGAAATATTTCTACTGATCTACAATTGCATCTTTTGCCAATGCTGCACTTGACGGAGTGATATATTGTTGAGATAACTGAATAAGCTGCATGCCTGGATACCAGTGTTGGGAGAAAAGGTCACATTCTGCGTCATGCTGTTTTCTAATGTTCTCGCATTTATTTTCCTCTCATTGTAATTTTAACCCTTCTGCATATTATTGCAGTATATAAAGGTGTAAAAACACCAAACATTTTCATGGTGACTAACGTCTTGACCCATTTAGCCCCAACGCCGTACAACAGGAGATGCGGGATTGACCATGATAATTCAAGGGTGGTGCCGGCTGAGCTTGGCGCCAGCACTACCCTTGAATTATTATAGTCAATCCATCTACTTCAGCTGGCACATAGTCTTTGGGAGACACCTTCACAATTTGGGAAATGCGCCCGTCAGGCTGAATGGGTCCCAGAACACCTGTGTGTAGCCAAGGATCTGCCAAAAGAGTTCATACAAAAATCTATCGTGTAGACCAAAGAAAAATGAAATCTACAAGCCCTATGAAATTGGGTTTTGTCTTCCGTGGGAAAATGATGTAACCATGATAAATGCAGACTGAGTGTGTATACACCAGTAAAGTTTAATGCAGCTTAGTTTTTGTAAACAAGTTGAGTCGATTCACCCAAAAATTGAGAAAAAGCACCTATATAATAACCGGTATTATTATTATTATTGTGTGGCTATTTTTTTCTTCTTGTTTACACTAAACTGCTGAAATCTTCACGATGGAATACCATCTTGTCACGCCTGCATCAACAGGGTCATAACACCAAGTTCCTATACAAAAGGAGAGTAGCCTCTTGATTCTCATTTTATGGTGGTTTCAATTTTGTCTGATTTTCTATGACTGTGTATAGTTCAGTTTGTGTATCATTCCCCAGGGTCACGCGCATAAATTAGCATTAACTTTGCAAGTGTAATGCCTAGACAGTTGTATGCTTAACCTTCGATGCCAGCCCGGCCATTATAAAAAGCGGATGGAGCTGGCCTTGGTCAACAAGACACAGATTCTCATCACCCCAGCAGCTTAACCCATTGACTCTTGGTAGCACTTTTGTCGTGGTGTTTCCAGCAATGGTAATTTATGCAAAATCCCCCCCCCCCCTCTCCCCCACCAAAAAACAAAACAAAAGAAACAAAAACAAAAAAACAAAAACCCACATGACTAACAGTAAAAAGGTTAACCCTTTTATGTACCAGTTGCAGGCGATGGATTGACAATGTTAATTCAAGGGTATTGCCAGATTAGCTTGGTACCATCTCTCTTGGCTTGACTTCGCGAACGAAGATTTTATAGGAGTTGCCCACGACGTCTGCAGGCTTGTTCGTGGCTGCGGAGGCCAATCCGAGACAGGCAGGTTCGACCGCAGTGGCTGCAGGGGAAGGTATGGCCAGGGTTCTGAGTTGCGGCATCTCTGTTTTTTCTCCTGAGCCGCTTGTCCTTAAGGCTAGCTCTGTGAGAGTCCTCAAAGGAGACAGCTGCCTTGTAAATGGTGGAGCGCCAGGTGTCACGGTCCGCAGCAAGCGAAGACCATTGGTGGTGGTCGATTTGGCAGGCACTAAGTGACTTCTTGAGACAGTCTTTGTATCTCTTCTTTGGTGCCCCTCTGTCACGGTGTCCAGTAGCAAGCTCGCCGAACAGGGTGATCTTTGGTAGGCGATGATCCTCCATCCTGGAGACATGCCCCGCCCAGCGGAGCTGTGTCCGCAGCAGCAAAGCCTCGATGCTCACAGTTTCATCAGGCCCAAAGTTAATCTCGCACTACCCATGAATTAGCATGGTCGGTCCATCGCATGCTGTAGTGCATAGGGTTAAATGGTCAAGGGACTATGAATCTGTGTCTGGCAGTTGAAAGGAACGATGCAGACCCTGTAACAGGGGCATGGTATAGTCGGGGCGGTCCATGGCGCAGTGGTTAAGGCGCCTGCCACCAATGCCAAAGGTGCGAGGTTCGAAAACGGGTTCCGGCGTCGGACTTTTCTCCTCTGGTAAGTGTCACCGTTAATTGGGCGGACCGTCGGGTTTTTTTTCTCTGGGTACTCCGGTTCTTTAACCCCTCTCCCAGCCCCCACACTTTGGTACCGGTTTCAGGCCACTTTACAAATTTCAAATACAAGCGATCAAAAATCTCTGTAACTTCAGTAGCTGAACTGGCCTTTCGTCTGTCTTGTACTGTGTTTGTCTTCGGCGTAAATCCGTGTCTGTCACGCGAGTGTGCGTGTTGGGTTTCAGTTCGCGGCGCTTTGAGTCGATTCGCCCAAAAATTGAGAAAAAGCGCCCATATAATAACGATATTATTATTATTATTTTTGATAGACTTGGAATGTTTTCTACTTTTCAATGTGCCTATTTTGTCCTGTTTACATTTACTATGATCAGGAGCATGTATACAATTATTCAATTTCTTCATGCTTCTTCATCCGTTCATTCAAATTTCACATGCACACAGGAATAGCTACAGAGCTGTCACTAAAGAAGTCCACGGTGCATCCCCCACATCATCTGAAATACATAAAAGAGATTTATCACTTTTTTTTATCGATGATCTCTTGACAGAACTTTTTCGTAATATCCTCCAGTGAAATTCTTAGAAAAAAATTAAAAATAGTAGCCATGTCACTGATTGTGGAATAAAAATCTTTCTTTTTTTTACACATACTGGTACCTACTAAAATATATTCAAATGCATCAAGGTAGAAAAAGCCATTATATCTTTTGTGCATGCAGCCATCACCATTGTTCACAATACTGAGGGATTTATGTACTAGGCATTGGTGGTTGTGTTTTTTCTTTTTAACATTTTGGCTGTCGGTGAATTTTGTCACGTTGGAGAAAACATCACAACAGCACTAGCGACAACCAGTGTTAACTCTTATTTCTCAATACACCAAGCAGTACTTCCATCAGACTGGAGGGTTGTCAACACCAAGTCATGTGCATCAGCTTCCAGCACACTTGAAATGCTGACCAGAAAATACGCTTCTAGATAAAAATGTGGAACCGATAAAATGTTACTCAGGTTTATTAATTGGCACATAATAACCTTGTGTTTGCAACCACGAGTACTGTCAAAAGCCTTGCAAAAAAGAAATTTATAAAGCCATCCCCACCAGTTAATCCGCTGGCTATCGGTTGCGGTTCTGCATGAATCATGGCGACAAAAATCGCTACAGACAGACAAAGTGCTGCGCTTCAACATTACGCTTGCACTATGGTGGTTCATTCACCTATTGTAGATGGCTCTAAATATGACATCATCATCATCATCATCAGTCCCTTGCCCGAACTGGGCGTTGGGGGGACTGAAAGGCAGCAGCAACAGACAGTGCTCTCCACTGAGTTCTATTTTGGGCGGTTGCAAGCAAGTCTGGCATCTCGAGTTCGGTCCATTCTTTTATGTTTGCGACCCAACTCTTTCTCTGACGACCTCGCCGACGACTTCCTTCGAGAGTGCCTTGGAGGATAGTCTTGGACAAGGTGTTGTGTCGGGTCACGTGGCCAAACCAAGCAAGCTTGCGCCGTTTCACGGTTGCCAGAAGGGGTTCATGTGGGCCCACCAGGGAAGTGACGATGCTCCGTACATATTCGTTGGTTTTGTGCTCGCGGTACGAGATGCGGAGCAACTTCCTCAGGCACTTGTTCTCAAAGGCCTGGATTTTCTTTTCTGAGTCTGCAAGCAGTGTCCAAGTCTCACAGCCGTAGAGTAGAATAGACACTACGAGGGACTTGTAAAGCCTGTACTTGATGGTGAAGCTGATGGAGTTACTTCGCCATATCCTGTCCAGCCTGGCCATTGCGGATGTTGCTGTACCTATCCTGATACGGATCTCTGCTACGCAACTACCGTCTTTGGACAGGGTGGCTCCCAAGTACTTGAAGCTATTGACCTCTTCTAGCTTCTGGCCGTTCATGTGAATGTTGCTGCTGCTGTCGCTTGTGGTGTTGATCATCACTTTGCTTTTATCCGTACTGATCTCCATGCCATAAGACCCTGCGCTACTTGAAAGTTTGTCTGTCAGGTTTTGGAGCTCACTATTGCTGCCTGCCATGAGGTCAATATCGTCTGCGAATCGAAGATTGCACAGGGATCTGCCACCTATAGAGATTGAAGTATGGTGGTCGTGGAGGGTTTCCTGCATGATCTTCTCCAGGAATATGTTGAAAAGGACAGGAGAGAGCAGGCATCCTTGACGGACACCGATCGTCGTCCTGAAGAACTCGCCTGACTGATTGTTAAGTAGAACCGCGCTGCAGGCGTTCTTGTAAAGCGCTTCTATCATTTGGATCAGTCCCTCCTCTATGTTGAACGATCTCATGACTTGCCAGAGTCTGTCGTGCCAGACGCGATCAAATGCTTTCCTGAAATCAATGAATATGACATACAGAACTAAAATGAACCCTTTCAGTGTCAGCAGCAATTTTAGTCGCGATGGATGACATGAGAAACCTTACGTAACCTGGCTGATACAAATAACTCACATGTTCATTCACACACACACACGTGCTTCATAACCGAACTACTTTCATAACACCCCCATATCTCTGTCACTATCTTGAAACAGACTATAACCTAACACTCTCGCCATACCGCACTATTCTCTACACTGGAAAAGACTATGCTTAACCAACCACGTACTACCTTCATAGCGACTTAGACATATGCCTCACATTCCCTAGTTGTCCATCTCGGTACATAACTATACGAAAACATCAGTTATCTCACTGAATTTCAAACCCACATAACTGATCCAAACCGGTCAACACTATACAATCAAATTACTCTTACCAACGCATACTGTCTTTTACTAAGCAACTATCATCTTGGCTTGGCTTGACTTCGCGAACGAAGATTCTATAGGGCTTGCCCACGTCATCTGCAGGCATTTTCGTGGCTGCGGAGGCCAATCCGGGACAGGCAGGTTCGACCACAATGGCTGCAGGGGAAGGTCTGGTCAGGGTTCCGAGTTACGGCAACTCTTTTTTTCTCCTAAGCCGCTCTGCGAGAGTCCTCAAAGGAGACGGCTGCCTTGTAAATGGTGGAGCGCCAGGTGTCACGGTCCGCAGCAAGCGAAGACCACTGGCGGTGGTCGATTTGGCAGGCACTAAGTGACTTCTTGAGACCGTCTTTGTATCTCTTCTTTGGTGCCCCTCTGTCTCGGTGTCCAGTGGCGAGCTCGCCGAACAGAGTGATCTTGGGTAGGCGATGATCCTCCATCCTGGAGACGTGCCCCGCCCAGCGAAGCTGTGTCCGCAGCAGCAAAGCCTCACAGTTTCCGCCTGTTCAAGGACCTCGACGTTGGTGACATAGTCACTCCAGTGAATGCTGAGGATGGTACGCAGGCAGCGCTGGTGAAAGCGTTCGAGGAGTCGTAGTTGGTTGCGTTAGAGGGCCCAGGACTCGGAACCGTACAGCAGGGTGGCGAGGACGACAGCTCTGTACACGCTGATCTTGGTGCCTTTTTTCAGCTGTTGATTGTGCCACACCCGCTTGAATAGTCGCCCAAAAGCACTGTTCGCTTTTGCCAACCTGTTGTCCAGCTCCTTGTCCAGCTTGGCGTCTGACGTGATGATGCAGCCAAGGTAGGTAAACTGGTGTAGTGACTTCAGTTCGGACTCGCCGATGGTGATGTGGGGAGGGCGATGCTCTTCCTTGGGTGCCGGCTGATGAAGGACCTCTGTCTTTTTCAGACTGACCTCGAGTCTAAAGAGCTGAGCAGCATCTGCAAAGCAGTTAGTTAGTTATTTGGGTTTAACGCCGAGCAGGCGACTAAGGCCATCTCACGGCGGGATGGGTAAAAATCTGGTCAGCCAGACTAAAAGCAAGGTCTTAAGACAAGATGTAAATATAGATTAAAAATCTCAGGCTAAAATGTCGCACATGTCTTTAAAAGAAACGTCTACAGACTCTCAAAAAGGGCAAATAAAAAATTCACATAGTCAATGAATGCTCAGATCTTGTTAAAAATATTGCATTCTCTCAAAAAATTGAAGATTTTGTCCGGAGGAACATCCCGGAACAAAACCTTCAAGGAGTCTGCTGTGAAGTGTTTATATCTGGTGTCAATGAGGTCAGCACAATACAGCAAAAAGTGTCGAACAGAAAACTGCTCATCACAGGCAAAACACCATGGACGCTCATCCTGTTTAAGTAAGTAAGAGTGCGTAACATACGTGTGCCCGATGTGGAGCCGAGCAAGGACAGTCTCCTCACGGCGGCTGCCGCAGCGGAAAGGTAGACTGTCAGACAACTTAGGAAGAGCTTCATGAAGCTTGTTCCCTTCCTCTTTGTCCCACTCGGACTGCCACTCGCGGGCTATGTACGCACTAATACCAGGTTTAAAATCACTATAGACAGTCTGTGTGTCAGGGACAGGGTCACTGCGGGCACTGTTGGCAGCAGAATCTGCGATTCTGTTGCCTTCGATGCCCACATGGCCCGGGACCCAAATAAAAATGATGTCATAATATTCCTTCATCAAGTCCGCGTAGAGCTCTCTAATCTGCACCAGCAGTGGATGGTCTGTTCCCGCGCCCTGAAGGGCCTGCAGGGCAGAAAGAGAGTCAGACAGAATCAGGAAGTTCCTTTCCCGAGACTGATAGGCATGCTTGAGTGCTAGCAGAATTGCCTGCAGTTCTGCACTAAATACAGAGGAATGGTCAGGGAGACGGAGCTTAAATGGGCGTCTAGGATGGCGAGAGGACACTGCAGCCGCAGACACTCTTCCATCCTCAGATTTGGACCCATCCGTATAAAGACGACAATAGCCAGGAAAAATTGAAAGGAGTTCATTGAGGCTCTGTTGGTATATGGCTGGTGGAGTACAATCCTTCTTGTGGGCAGTCAAGTCCAGCAAGATGTCAGGAACTGGTAGTAGCCAGGGTGGAGTGACGTGTTGCAGAGATTCCGAAACTTTGTCCAGGTCCACTCCGGCCGCCTGCAGATGAGGTCGGACACGGAAGGAAAGTGGACGGACAGCTCCCGGATGGGCATCGTAAATCTCTGCAAACGACGGGGTAAAAACACAATCATAGGCAGGATTTTCTGGATGGGCCTTCAGCTTCAGAACGTAGCTGAGCATGAGGCGGATGCGGCGGAGCCTGAGAGAAGGCTCCCCTACCTCTGCATACAGACTGTTTGGCATCCTGTCTCGGAAGACAATGGAGTATATGCGCTTGCTGGGTCAGTCACTGGAGTGACCTCTCCAGGGCGCAAGCCTGGGCGAAGTGTATGGAGATCCTGGGGTGCCCAGTCGTCAAGATCCCCCTCTCGGCCTCGCTGATGTATCCAAAGGAATGCAAAGCAGTACGTTTGGCACCAGTTTGGCTGCAGGAGCTGCCAGAACAGTGCGTGAATACAGGCAGCTGTCTGCCTTCGGGGCTCCACTCCTGATTTGAAGGGTTTACTCCCCCACATTTGGCCGTTGGATCCAACCTGATCTCCTCCGTCCTCTAGCCGTTGGCTGTCAGAAACAGCTCATCCGCCTAGTGGTGCAATGTGAACACCACCCCCTCACGTGGTTTAGCCCACCAGCTGAGGTGGTTTGCCAGGGTGTGGCGCTTGGAGCCAGCACGTGAGAGATTAAGGAGATGGATGAGGACCAGTGATGCCCGTCCGTCCTATGTAGGACGCAGCTGCCGAACAGCAAAGGTGCTACCTCTATCCAGAGCCCCCTACACCCCTGCATACAGACTAGGAACTGGAGATGTCCTGAAGGCTCCCAGACATATGCGCAGACCTTGATGGTGAATTGTGTTCAGACGCTGTAGAACAGACTTGGAAGCCGAGCCATATACCACAGAGCCGTAATCCAGTTTGGACCGAACAAGGGCCCGGTACAGTCGAAGTAAGACGATACGGTCTGCACCCCAGTCAGTAATACCAACGACACGAAGAATGTCGAGGGCCTTCCGACAAGAGGTTCTAAGGTAGTTAACATGGTTGCGGAAGGTCAATCTTTTGTCAAAGATGACCCCCAGAAACTTTGCCTCTTCGGCCACCTGAATTGGCACTCCAGCAATGCTCAGGGTAGGTTTTGGAAAAAATTTCATCTGGTTAGTAAAATGCACACAGACTGTCTTGGAGGGCGAGAACCTGAATCCGTTGAGAGACACCCACCCCTGGATGCGATCAACGCACAGCTGCAAGCGCCTCTCAAGGGACGCAAGTCCTCGACCTCGTGCACACAAAGCAAAGTCGTCCACAAACAAAGAGCATTCAGAATCATCCTTGACGGCCTTTACAATGTTATTTATTTTAATGCTAAATAAAACAGGAGATAGAATGCTGCCCTGCGGGACACCCATCTCCTGTTCAAAGGAGTCGGAGAGGGTGGAGCCCACACGGACATGGAACGACCTGTTAGACAAAAAATTGTGAATAAAAACAGGCAGGTGCCCTTTAAAACCCATGTCCGACAAATCAGACATTATACCATACTTCCAGGTAGTGTCATATGCCTTTTCAAGATCAAAGAAAATTGCATAGACATGCTGCTTGTTGACAAAAGCATCTCGGATAAAAGACTCAAAGCGGACTAGATGGTCAGTTGTACTACGGAAGCGCCGGAAACCGCACTGGAGGTCTGTGATGAGACCACGTGACTCAAGATGCCACACCAGTCGGGCGTTGACCAAGCGTTCCATAGTCTTACATAAACATGATGTCAAAGCTATTGGCCGGTAGTTGCCCGGGTCGGAAGGATCCTTACCCAGCTTGGGGATTGGCACAACCACAGCCTGGCGCCAAGATGGCGGAAAACGACCGGTTATCCAGATATGGTTAAAGGCCTTGAGAAGTACAAGGAGTGAATCCTCAGGCAGATGAGTTAGGAGCTGATAATGGATGGTATCTAATCCAGCAGCAGAGTCAGTACATTTCAGCATGGCTTGCTGCAATTCTGAAAATGTAAAGGGGGCATTATAGTCTTCCGAGTTATCTGATATAAAATCACAAGCACAAGATTCTCGCTTCTCCTTCTCTCTCTGGAAGAAAGGTGAATAATGCTCTGTTGAAGAATTATGGGCAATGGTGGAGGCAAGCAAATTGGCCACAGCCTTTTTATCTGTGACCAAACTGGCACCATCTCTAAGATGGCCGACAGAAGCCGAGCCACCCCTGCCCCTAATTCTTCGAACAGCCTTCCAGACTTTTTGGGACGGAGTCCTAGAAGATAAAGATGAGACAAAGCGTCTCCAGGAAGCACGGCGTTCGCGTTTAAAAATGTAACGGGCTTTCGCCCGCTGTCTTTTAAATGTTAAAATATTTGCTTGCGACGGATTACGAAAAGCACGTCGCTGAGCAGATTTGCGTATTTTTTGGGCCTTGCGGCACTCTTCATTGAACCATGGTACTCTCGGCCTCCGAGGGACTGATGTGGAAGTTCTAGGGATGGTTTCACCTGCTACGTCCAACAAAATCAAAGTAAAACAAGAAACAGGTTCTTCAGCTGACATGACCACCTCCTCTGTAAGACGAGACTGACAGAGGGAGGCAAACAGAGGCCAGTTAGCTTTCTTGAGATTCCAGCGCCCCACCGGCGAATCCTCCACACAGCTGACCGATGACAGGACTACTGGGAAGTGGTCACTACCACACAGGTCATCGTGAACCTTCCAGTCAAAGTCCAGCATGAGAGAAGGATCACACACAGTGAGGTCTAGAACAGAACTAGATCCTGAACCTGAGTTAGAGTATGTAGGTGAGCCATCGTTAAAGACACATAGGTTAAGTTGAGAAAAAACATCTTCTAACATCTGACCTCTGCCATCATAGTGGTCACTGCCCCAAAGGTGAGCGTGACCGTTAAAATCCCCCATGAGAATAAAGGGAGGGGGCAGTTGATCTACTAAGTTAAAAATATCATTGCTACAGACCCGCAGTGATGGTGGCAGGTAAATACTGCATATGGTTATGGTCTTCTTTAAGGTAACCCGAGCTGCGACAGCCTGAAGACAGGTGTCGATGCTAACGTGGCTACATAAAATTTGGCTACTAATGAGAAGAGCCGCTCCACCCGAGCGCCTCTCCGAATCAGAGCCTTTATGTATAACATTAAAACCATTAAAGGACACAGGGTCTGAAGTCTTCAGGTAAGTCTCCTGAAGAGATATTACTGAGGGGTTATAGAACTTGACTAAAAGACGCAATTCCTCAAAGTTAGCTTGAAAACCACGACAATTCCACTGAAGCAAAGAGTCCATGATTAAGTCTTATCTGGGGGTAAGGAGTTTTCCCCCCCTTTTTCCTTTACCTTGGAAGGAGTTGAAGAAACAGAGGGGGGCCGGCTCCCGGGCCTCCTCTGGTTCTTCGGAGAGGAAGGGGGTGGAGCTGCCGCAGCATCAGCAACAACAACTTCCACTCCCTCCATCTGCTCCTCCAGTGCAGCATATTTGTTTTGAAGGGGGACATCTGTGTTCCCCTTCTGGGCCCGTGCGCACAGCGGTCCCATAGATTTCTTAGACTTCTGGTCCTGGGCAGCGTTCCTGCCGCTAGATTTAGCGGCCTTAGAAGGCTGACCAGAGCCAGAAGCCTTTGGAGTTGACTGACTAACAGGTTTGGGTGGGGGCTGAAGCTTAGGGGCAACAGAAGGCGGCACAACCGGACCGGCCGTGTCCGCCTTCTGCGTTCCCTGGCTCCTTGTCACCACCGGAGGAGGGTTACTCTCCAGGGGCGAGATGAGGCGAGGCTCCGCCCACAACCAAGAAGTTGGGGTCTGACATGAAAAGTCTTTGGTGGGGCGCTTGCCTGCCACCACTGCACTAAAAGTATACACAGAGGTGTTAGAGGTTGGGGCAGCCGCAGCTCCACCAGGGCCTTCAACCAGTTTTTTGGCATCCAGAAAGGACAACCCCTTCTCCACACGCACCTGCTGAATCTTGCACTCTGATATCCAACGAGGGCATTTCTTATCCGAAGCCATATGCGCCCCCTGGCAATTCACACACAGGGGGGTGGCTGTGCAGGACTCAGCAGAGTGTCCGGGCCTAGTGCAACGGGCGCATGAAGCCTCTGCCTGACGGCATGTCTTCTGCCCATGGCCATACTTTTGGCACTTAAAGCACCGGAGGGGAAGAGGGACGTACTTTTTCACTCTCAGGGAGTAGTAACCTCCCCAGATGGTAGTAGGAGGGGTGGGGGTGCCAAACGTCAGGATGATGGTAGGGAGACGGATCTCCCCACCACCTCGCTTGGAAGCGAAGCGCCTGACGCAAGTCACCCCCTGAGACTTAAGGTTCCTTACAAGTTCATCTTCTGACAGTTCTGCCAAAGCTTGATCTTTGATTACGCCTCTTGACGAATTCATAGTTTTGTGGGGTGTGACTTCCACAGGAGTGTCTCCGATGGAAGAGAGCCCCAGTAGCCCGCTGGAGTATGC
Source organism: Semisulcospira habei (assembly GCA_036245525.1). Classification (NCBI taxonomy): domain Eukaryota; kingdom Metazoa; phylum Mollusca; class Gastropoda; family Semisulcospiridae; genus Semisulcospira; species Semisulcospira habei. The sequence goes on along the minus strand of BTPG01000006.1, from coordinate 186,067,805 downwards.
CCGAGTACGGCACTCCACCAGCAAGTCACCAGACCTGAGGCGCTGGGCGTCAGGCCTGCCAACACGGCTCCTGAGGGTCTCCCCCACCAGAAAAGGATGCAGCTTGGTAACTGGTTTCTCCTTCATCTTGCTATGGACAATGAGGAAGCGAGGCCATACGGCCGACGCCTGAGGCGTCGCTTCCTCACAGTCTGAATCACTGTCATGTTCAAATTCGGTGTCTATATGCCGTTTCTGTGCTAGTTTTGGTTTTTTTGTTTTATCCATATTATATTAGTAGAGATATTCATCCCCCGGGGGTCCCCGCCCGCCACCGAGCCCAACAAGGGAAAGTGCAACTGTCGGCGGGTCTCCAGCCGACGCACAATGGAGACTGCCCGAAAGATATACTCAAGGGGGTAAGCCCGATTGAACCACCGCCTTCTATCACACCGTTGAATGCAGGGGAATACTGGCGTAAAGCACCTAATCAGCAGCAAAGGCTATAGCATGGTGCTCCGTATAGCAACCCGCATGTCAACAGTGGGATAGGGCTCAACATGACAAGAGCCGATTGACTAGGCCGGTACGACTAGCCTCCCGTTTAGGCAGAAGTCAAGGCCAAAGTGGAGTGTTTCAGCCACCAGGATCCTCTTCTCCCCCGACACGGGTCTCCAAGCACGGCAAACACTTGGGATCCAAAGGACCAAAAAGTCACGAGTATTTTTAAGGACCAATCCAACATGGTACGACCTGGGTTAGCACAGCTCCTTAAAAACCGGACCAGTGAAAAGGCTGAACAACATATCTGTTGACATCAAGTCCTAATCCTGGACAAAGATGGCACCCGTCTGCTAGCCCACTCAGTCAGGGACTGAGCGGACTACCCACCTACACCACGTGGAGGCCGGTGCCGGGTAGGCATCTGCAAAGCAGGACGTGATGCGCTGCAAGGCTCTCTGTGTGTGCAACGAGGGCAGTGTCATCAGCAAAGAGCAGCTCACGAATCAGTTGGTCTAGGGTTTCGTGTGGGCCTGCAGTCGTCTGAAGTTGAACAGGCTGCCATCGAGACGATACCTGATGTACACTGCATCGTCATCGTCGAGGTCCACTGTGGCCTGCTTCAACATCACGCTAAAGAAGACGGTGAAGAGGGTTGGTGCCAGCGCGCAGCCCTGTTTCACGCCGTTTAGAATGGGGAATGGTTCTAAGAGGTCACTGTTGAGTCTGACCTGGCCTTGCTGGTCCTCGTGGAGCTGGACGATCATGCTGAGGAACTTTGGGGGACAGCCAAGTCGCTCCAGGATCTGCCACATGCCTTGCCTGCTCACTGTTGAACGATTTTGTTAGGTCGACAAAGCATTACGTACAGCCCTTTGTTCTGCTCGCGGCACTTCTCCTGAAGCTGTCTTAGCACAAAGACCATGTCGGTGGTACTCCTGTTGGCTCTGAAGCCACACTGGCCCTCTGGGAGGTGGTCTTCAGCGATGGCAGGTACCAGCCGATTCAGGAGCAGCCTTGCGAGAATTTTCCCGGCAATGGACAGCAGAGTAATTCCACGATAATTAGAGCAGGCAGACTTCTCTTCTTTGTTCTTGTACAGGGTGATGATGACTGCATCACGGAGATCCTTTGGTAGTGTTCCTTTCTCCCAGCAGCAGAGAAAGAGGTCATGGAGCAACTATCAATAATACATATACAGAAACATACCTGAATTCTAGGTTTCAGAGTCTTGGAATACGGGCTAGGTTTCTCACATACATCCGTCCAGGCTGAGGATAAAGCCCCGTACTAATATTTCTACCGCTCTGCCAGACTAAACTTTTGCCTAGAACTCACTAAAAACTCCCCGTATTAAACGTTCCTTAGAAATTCCACGTGGCTCACGGGCCTCACGGACTATCGGCACAAAACAAACCGTTAACAAAAACCGTACCGTATTAAACCTAATGTGTGAACACTATGCATGAGCATAGAGTTTCATCACATGGGGAGACAATTTCTTTAACAGGTGGTAGTGGACTTTTCATGTGTTACAATTTTTTGTACACAGATTTCCTAAAAATGTTGTTTTAGTTTACCCTTTTAGCCCCAAAGTTCCATTTCTCAAATTTTGGAGGTGTTGCCTGATGACTATGTACCAGTTGCAGAAGACAGATTGACCATGATAATTCTCATTATCATGGTCAATCCATCTCCTGCTGTAGGTACTCATGGCTAAATGGGTTAATTTGATATTGTTTTAGTTAATTTGCAATTGAATTGATAACACATCCTCATCCCACGCGCACTGTCTTGAAAGCTGTACGAAAAAGGTATTCAATTCACTGCATTCCATGACTGTCACTAGTAATCAAAGTTTCCTACTGGATGAACAATTCAAGGTGAGGCTAAAGGCCGTTCTTAATTACACGAACATACCCGTACATATGTTCGCCGACTATGACTATCCAGAGTCCGCGATCTCAGGTGAAGCAAGTTGGTTTCTTAACTGGATGATCCAAAGATACGGCGAACTAGTTCTAAGTAGTTCGCGAACCTCGGCAAACCATAGTTTGCTGTCGGAAAAAGATCGCATGTGCAGTCACGAATGGCCGCCATGACTAGCGTGATGATGTCAGCTTCCCGAGCCCTATTAAGAAAGACATCCATGGCGAACCTGGTTTGCTGAAGTTTGCCTAGGTTCGTTCAGGTTCATCGTTCAACCTCAATAAGAAACAAACCAAAAGATCGCCGATCTTCAAAGAATTATCGGTTTGCCGATCAAACGTTTGTCCAATTAAGAACGGTCTTAAATCACCCAGCTTATGTCAGATTGTTAGTTGATGTTTGAATCTTGGGTCACATTAGTCAAAGCACTGTGGAATGCTCTATTTATCTAACGTCTCGTGGCTGGTCAAGTCTTATGTCAACCCCCTAGTTGTAGTAGGCCTAAAGTTGTGACCGTGTTCTGGACTACGTTTTCATTAATCTCACTCTGTGACAGTGAAATAAGCGCTAATTCTGTCTGCTGTTGTACCCTTGCTGAATACTGACTAGGGTCTTATTCCCAAACAATGCAGTGCACCCCAGGAGTTCAATTAAATTTACTTTTTGATGGTGATGTTAACAATAAACCAAAATGCATCATTTGGCAAATATGTAAATTTGCAACACAGTCTTATGTTTAGGTAATAAAGATGTTCATTGGAGTATTACCCTCGTCTGTATCTTTCTTTGTGTGTGTGTGTCTGCGTTCTGGATTTCTATTGTTTAGGAGACCATTAGGCCAATTGTGCTGAAACGGTAGATGATGAAACAGTGGCATGTAGAATGTAGAGGCTTCAAATGTCATGGCACCTTTTTGTTTAGGGTTGTTTATAATCCGTCAGGCGGCAAAACTTAATGTCCTTGATGCAGTCAACAATGTGTCTGGGCTGTGCCGGTGAAAGTACATCTTTACTGTGTGTGCACAATTTCTGTCCCTTGCAGACAAGACAGAAAATTGAGAAGATTAAAGCCTACATTAGAGTACTAAGCGGACTGCTTCACAGCGAGATATAGAGAGATATACTGTTTATCGCCATTTGCCTTAAGAAGCATAAAGCATAGGAATGTGTGTTGGTGTCATTACAATTATGAACATCACAGTCAAAAAAAAAAAATAAAAATAATACTCTATCACACAAACCAACTGCCCTATACACACTGTAAAACTTTATATTAGTCAACTAATATCACAAACCGATACGTGACCACTCACAAACCCAAGCTCAGTGCAGTCAATTTAAAATATAAAAAAGTCAGCAGTCTCACAAGGGGCAATTTATGGATGAGTCAAGAGGAAGACTCCGTCCTGGAGCTGAAGCAAATGGGATGAACCATGCCCAAAAAAGATCATTCAATATAATCTTGTGATATCATTTTCACACTTTGCAATACACATTATTGTCAGTACTGTGGAAATTGTCTTTGTTTTCACAGACATATAAATCAAAATATAACAGACTCATAAGACAATACTGTATATTAAATATTTACACTCATTCAAACTTTATATGCACTCACACCGACACACACACTGTTACTCATGCTGCAAGTGAACATCATACATTAAAAAAAAAATTGCCTTCAAAGAATAATTGCAACACAAAGATCTATATAAGTAAACGGCACAATATGTTTGCAGACATAAGATTTAGAGGATCAGCGGCTATACCCCTAATCAGATGAAACTCTTGGCGAGTCGACCCCTTTCCATGGCCGAGTTTACTGTCACCAGAATGGGTAATGTCCCTTTATTAGAAGTACCCAATGGAGAAAAAAACACGCTTAGAAAAGACGGGTACAACACAATTTATTAATATTTCGGGTAAATACCCTTTGTCAAAATAGACAAACAAACAGAGAGATTAGCCGCTACTTATCTTCATTGGCAGAAGGAATGTGGCAACTGAAGGAGGTGACATAAAATAAAGAAAAAGAAGAACAAAAGTGCGGAAAAAGTAAGAAAAGGACAAAAAGAAAAGAATCGGTGGTAAAAATGCAAAACGTGAAACCAAACGTGAATGCAAGCCAGTGAAAAAAGCTGACGAAGGCATGATAGGGCAAGGAAAACGAGACAAACACGGAGATGCAGTCAAAGAGAAATAAGCAATCCAGACCAAAAAGGTGACTGCCAAGCGTGTAATATGCAAAGAAGCACCCAACGGAGAAAGAAACACGCTTAGAAAAGATGGGTACAACACAATTTATTAATATTTCGGGTAAATACCCTTTATTAGAAGCTTCCGCTTAAATGGTGTCAGGTGTTGAGTCAGACAAAACTTGATTTTGCATAAAAAGACCCCCGCTTAGAAAGTAATATCTGCACATAGTGACTGCATGTAAGTTGTTTTGTAACTAAAAATCTTACTGAAATATTCAGAAGAACAGTCAGCTGGTACGGATGAAATGTTCGCTGTAATTGCTGTACTATGATTCGCTAGTTACGGTCCAGACCTGTTTACCCCCTGGGTGCAGTCAGTGTACTTTCAACTGCCTAATTGTGTACTTTGGACCTCACATGTGTATTTATTCACAAGCCAGTGAGTTGTCAGTTTCTCCAAAATGTGTATTTTTGTGTATAAACGTGTACATGTATGTGTACTCCAAAGCAAAATTGTGTACCTTAATACGCCAAATGTGTATGTCTGGTTACCGGTGTAGCGGTCTGAGATAGGGTCGGTCTGAGATAGGGTGATCAGAGTTATGCGCTCAGACAATGACTTTTATGACGTTAGTTTTAAGTATTGTAACTGTGTGTGTATTGTTTGTATGCCATGAGAAATTTATAATCTTATCAAGTTTATAGTTTGAATAAAATTAATCATTTCATTAAAAAAAAATCGTAAACACAACTGAGACTGCAAACGTATCTTGTAGCTAAAATCATAAACACAACAAAAAATTACCAAAGATACAACAACCATGCTATCTGCTCCATCACCTTTTTTTCTGTCTGCAGCTGGAAACTTACTGCAAATGGAATCATAGATCTTTACTTGTGCAGGCGATTCCCAGAGGACATTACTAACTGTAATCCAATGATTGCCCCCGACCAACAATATCTGAACAAACTTGTCCTTGGGCGTACCAACTAAGAAATGGTTACTAGATTCAAACACTGCACACCTTTGCACTACCCCCAACACTTGGAAACTGATCCTTCAAAATAGCAGAGAAATGATCTATATGTGAATTTGTGAGGCACAGTTTACGGCGGAGGACGTCCTTCATAACTACAAGATCAGCAGGAACCCTATAGGCTTTCTTCTCCTCGACGTCCACAATTACAACACCTGTAATAAAACAGTCTCTCGACTGGGAACAAGCACCACTACTTTGACTAGAACTTGCCTCTCTCTCTGCTGCACTATCTGCCTCGCCCTTTGGGACCCTACAGCCTGCTTCAGACTCAGGACTGCTCTGGGACCCTACTTCCTGCCTCATCCTCTGGAACCACAGTTTTTGCCTTATCCTCATGAACACTACCACCTGTCTCATCCTCATGAACACTACCACCTGCCTCATCCTCTGAAACCCTACTACCTGCCTCATCCTCTGGAGCCATACTTCCTGCCTCATCCTCATGAACACTACCACCTGTCTCATCCTCATGAACACTACCACCTGCCTCATCCTCTGAAACCCTACTACCTGCCTCATCCTCTGGAGCCATACTTCCTGCCTCATCCTCATGAACACTACCACCTGTCTCATCCTCATGAACACTACCACCTGCCTCATCCTCTGAAACCCTACTACCTGCCTCATCCTCTGGAGCCATACTTCCTGCCTCATCCTCATGAACACTACCACTTGCCTCATCCTCCGAAACCCTACTACCTGCCTCATCCTCTGGAGCCATACTTCCTGCCTCATCCTCATGAACACTACCACCTGCCTCATCCTTATGAACACTACCACCTGCCTCATCCTCTGGAACCATACTTCCTGCCTCATCCTCTGGAACCATACTTCCTGCCTCATCCTTATGAACACTACCACCTGCCTCATCCTCTGAAACCCTACTACCTGCCTCAGCCTCTGGAACCCTGCTTCCTGCCTCATCCTTATGAACACTACCACCTGCCTCATCCTCTGAAACCCTACTACCTGCCTCATCCTCTGGAACCATACTTCCTGCCTCATCCTCTGGAACCATACTTCCTGCCTCATCCTTATGAACACTACCACCTGCCTCATCCTCTGAAACCCTACTACCTGCCTCAGCCTTTGGAACCCTGCTTCCTGCCTCATCCTCAGGAACATTACCACCTGCCTCATCCTCTGAAACCCTACTACCTGCCTCATCCTCTGGAACCCTGCTTCCTGCCTCATCCTCAGGAACATTACCACCTGCCTCATCCTCTGAAACCCTACTACCTGCCTCATCCTCTGGAACCCTGCTTCCTGCCTCATCCTCAGGAACATTACCACCTGCCTCATCCTCTGAAACCCTACTACCTGCCTCATCCTCTGGAACCCTGCTTCCTGCCTCATCCTCAGGAACATTACCACCTGCCTCATCCTCTGAAACCCTACTACCTGCCTCATCCTCTGGAACCCTGCTTCCTGCCTCATCCTCAGGAACATTACCACCTGCCTCATCCTCTGAAACCCTACTACCTGCCTCATCCTCTGGAACCCTGCTTCCTGCCTCATCCTCAGGAACATTACCACCTGCCTCATCCTCTGAAACCCTACTACCTGCCTCATCCTCTGGAACCCTGCTTCCTGCCTCATCCTCAGGAACATTACCACCTGCCTCATCCTCTGAAATCCTACTACCTGCCTGGCCTCAGGCACACCTAAACCTGAAAAAGATTCTTTTGTGTTACAAGAAATAACGTTATGAAATAATACTTCCTCTGGCTTCTTATGCACTACTGGTTTGAGCTGGCTGTATGGAACTCTGGTTGCCTTTGAATCAGTACTTTAAAATGGCTGTCTATGTCCAGAATCCTGAAACAGCAACTTGAATTTATACATATTGTCCACTAAACCCCGTTTACTGGGCTGTGTGGTTAAATACTTTAATCTTTGTGATCGCATGAGAATTTGTCAAGGGTAAACTGCACACATCATCTATTTTAACTTTGTTGAACAGACCACAGCTACAATATGTTGTCAGTGTTCAAAGGATAGACTAAATGTTGCTACCAAAATCCTTGAGAGATCTTCTTCAGGGTGGCATTGATTCCACTGTGTCCACCCATGGCATGCGAGTGGTTGGCATGCATGACCGTTCCATAGCCTGTTGTCTAGAGGTGACAACTTCCCTCTTTTTTACCACCAACAATGTAGAACAATGTGCCATCTGTAAATAATGCAGAACAGATATAGTAACATTAATGTGTTGACTGATATGCCTGAGCATAAAACAGTTGTAGAATCAATTTAAAACAAAAATGCAATTAACTACAACAGCACAAACTGTGTTGAGAGAATTACATGATGAATTGGCACTACCCTTATCTATACTATTTAATAAAACTATAGAAATGGTAACTGTTCCTAGAGAACGGAAAGAAGCATCGGTCAGATGTGTACCTGGACTTCAAAAAAGCTTCGGATAGTGTCCCCACATTAAAGATTGTTAATAAAGTTGGAAGCGTATGGCATTACTGGAAATGTTTTATTATGGATAAGAAGGTCTTTTCTAGAGAAGGGTGCAGAGGGTTAGAGTAGGCAGAGTATTGTCGGAGCAAACGGCAGTATTGAGCTGAATTTTCATAAATGACCTGCCTGAGCTTACTAGATCAACATGTAAAATATTTGCTGATGACACGAAGTTATATGATTCTGTGACAAATAGTGATATATTACAAGAAGACTTAAATAGACTCCAGGGGTGGTGCGATACATGGAATATTTATTTTAATAACTCAAAATGCGAAGTAATGCATATCGAAAAAAAAAATCATAGAAAGGAATATAAAATGAAAATTGGAGTTGATATTGAAGGAATTCAAACTTCAGTAATGAAGAGAATGATCTAGGTGTCACATTCGATAACTCACTGAAATTCGATATAGGCGTATTCAGAGTGCTATAAATAAAGCAAATAGGATGATTGGTATTTTAAGGCGCACTTTTACATTCCTTGATAAAGATACCTTTTTACAGTTATATAAGGCACTCATTAGGCCACTAGTTGAATATGGGAATGCAGTATGGTATCCACATTTGACGACAATCAGCAGCAATAGAGTGCGAAAAAAGAAGGGCAACTAAAATTATGGTTTTATGATTATGATGATTTACATGCGTCTGGATTAGCATTCGACCAAGACCAATTAACAAAACTATAAAATAATCAAACTGATGGGACAACAGATAAGCTTTTTTGGCTTCTATTCTATGATTTAAAAAAAAATTATGTCCCTATATTGAAACTGAAGGTGGCAAGACAATATTTGCTGTGTTACACTTACAGCAACAATAAAGTCAGTATGAAGTCTGAGACAAACTGAAAATGAATTTAAGACAAACTCGCGTGAATCACAAGGCATAAGAAAGAAAGTGTAAAATTGTGAGAGAAAACATACGATCAGCCGGTTCATTTCTTCGGCAAATCGAGATAGGTGGTCGGAGACTTCTTCCATTTTCAAATTTCCCTCGTGGACACCGAAAAATGAAATGCAACCGCACGATGTTAACTATTCGAATTTCGTGGATCAATTAACTCTATCTGAGCACGGAGGAAGTGACGTAGGGTAATCGTCTGCTACCGCGCATGCGCACAACTCTGATTACCCTGTCTCGGACTGACCCTAACTCAAAAGCATCCCTATCTGAAAACGTTTTGTGTGGAGCACTCTGCCTGGAATTAGTAAGGTATGGTTAATGTCAATTATACATGTAGCATGGAATACCAGTTTGTGTCAAATCCTGCTTGTCGCCGCCATATCAGGTCACTAGTCATTGTATGGTTACAGAGTGGTTATTAAATCTGCCCACTTCCCTCGACTCCTTTAGGGCCCGTTGTTTTAACTACATACAGTCCGTCCCCACTCCGCCTACCCCTTCCCACCTATATAGATATGAGCCTGTGACAAAAGATCGTTTGTACCAAAAGTAACAATCAACAGAGATGTCGTTAAAATAGGCATATTTTAGGCAGTGGTTAGTTTTGACGTATCTGACATGTGGGTATGTGAAATTCCAGCAACGAATAATTAAATCTGACTTCTGAAAATTTTGGTTGTTTCTGTGGGCAGTCGTTTTGAAATGAAGATTTCTGTAACAATCAGTGTTGGTAAATATTGTTCTGGTGGACATATTCAGTTAATTTAAATCACAAAACACAGTTTGTTGTGTGATTACCACATTTTACCACAAAAAAGTTCTTCAGTCATCTGTATTTCTGATATCTCATCTAATTACAATAACTGAAGAACTTTTTGAAGTTTCTCCTGTCACTCAGGACACAAAAATGTTTGTCACACTAGACATACTATTGGACATATTATGAAAATCATATATAGATTAGTCCATTTTGGTGAAAAGGATCAAACTGTGAGAAATGTAAGTGCTCCAACAACAATGTTTTCATAGTGGAATCACAAAAAGAACAAATTTTCTGTTGTAGTACAGTCATCAACATAAGCGAGAACCCAAGTCTTAATGAGAAGAAAAAGAAGAAATCAGTTCACTCGCTCAGAAATAACAAATAAGTATGACAAGATCAAGAAATTTAGCACACATGTATTGCAAGTCTGTAATTGTAAAATTTATTCATGAGCATTTCATCTGCAACACCCATATTTAGGGAGAAGGATGTGAAATAGTCTTTTACTAATAATCCACCAACTGCTATCAACATTATTTATAACAAGCCAACAGTCAGATCATCCCACCAACCCCCATTGGAACAGCATGTAGAAGCCCATTGGAAGGAGACTGTCCTTTGACACCAGGCTGTTCGAGCTTCCCGATATTATCCTCCCCCCCCCCCTCCCCCCCCCCCCCCCCCCCCCCCCCGCCCTCTTTTTTTGTCACCCCATGCACACTACCAAGTACAGCAACGTGATCTTCAGCAAAATGGAGGCGGTTGTTTTAACCCTTTTCATTCTGATACACCTATTGCTAGAAATAAATCTGACATCGTTCATGGGTAGTGCCAGAATAGCTTATTTCTTGAGGCACCAAGCTGTTTTGGTACCACTTTTGAACTAAACCAGTTCAGCCTCAGGATATAATGGGTTAATGGAAGAAGTACAACAACAATATGAGGAACAAAAACTCTCAGAATACGCTTTTCAAAATGTATGGTACTTCATACTAGACATTTTTACTTTGTAGCAGACTTTACTTGAACAGAAAATACTCCACATTTGACCGACAAATTCTGATATGGATTGAAAACATGGAAGGACATCCTTCACTGAGAAACCCTGAGGAAAAAGAAGTAACATCCAGTTGGAAGGTTATGTAAAGACACAAACCTCGCCTCACCACACCCAGCCCCCTTGTAATCTTTAGTCTAGCAGCTGCCCTTCATAGACGATCAGCCGTTTACGAGATAATGATTTTCTAGAGAGTAACAAAAGTTTGGGTATATCAAAATGAAGTCTAGTATGAATAAAAGCAGTGCGCACTCGTTTTAAACCGCCGAAGAATGGAGACATTTTTCTGTAGCACATTTTGTTTCCAGTTTAGCTGCAGACGAAGCTAGGACTGTCGCAGCCATGTTCACAGTGGATCAGTAGTTTACACGGGTCTCATTGTTCCTGTATTCAGTAGTAGTATGCACTATATGTCACATAAAAAGATTTCATTTCTTTTTTTATTTTACACTTAAATATATTAAGAGAAGAAACAATTACCAAAAAGCTTGCCTTGAACTCAAATATCGTTACTCAACAATAAGGTATCCCAAATCACGTGATCAAAATATGATCCACCCAACACGCGGATTCGTTGTGAATTTCGGTGTGCCGACGAATTCTTTTTGATTTGTTCTACATAAGCTTGTTTGTTTCCCATAAAAAAGCAAACATGTAAAGTTGCTGTGTGCATTTTTACGTCGTGATAAAGGTTTGTCACGTTTATTTCCATTCACTTTACCATTGCTTTGCCCGTTTTATTTCGACACCACAGCCCCAAAACAAAACGCAACCCACAACACACGCTATTTTTGAAACCTATGTCCGAAGTGCAACATGCTGCATTCTGTAAAAGAAAAAGAATGCCACACCACTTGGTTTTAACTGTCATGGCTGAGCAATGTTTCAGAACTTGATTAATTATTTTATGCAGTAACATTATTTTAATCAGTTGCACTGACAAGCTATGTTGTGATGTCATGTGCGATCAGTGCCAATGCAGTCTCAGTGATCACTGATGGTACAGTACACTTCACACTGAAAAAAATACACAGCACAATGTGAACACGCGTGGAAGTTCATGCAATGCTTTGTTTAACCCTTATCATTCGGAATACACCAGTGTGTGCAATAAGTTCGACTGAAATAGTTCAAGGGTAGTACCAGAAAAGCTTGGCGCCTCTAGGCGCCAAGCTTTTCTGGCACCACCCTTAAACTAAAGCCATTGGTATAGCCTTATCTGTGAGTTCTATAATGTAACTTGCATAAATTATGGCAGTATACAAATTTGACGCTTTTAGCCTCAGTATGATATGGGTTAAAATTAAACCCTATCTTGCTAGCAGTACCCTACTGCACAAAAAAAATCTTATTTTGCTGCTGTGTTATTTGCAGTTTGTCTGCATATGGACATTTGCAGTTCACTGCAAGGATTCTTAGCAGCTGACATTAGCTTTGGGATTAAAACGAGAAAGAAAACGGAGGAAATGACACAGAGATGATTTAATAAATCAGTCAGTCAAGTGATCAAATGAATGAGATATATGTTTTATGATGAACAGCTAGTTAATGGGAGGGGGGAGGAGGCACATACTTTATAATGTACACCTACTATTTCTTTCAGTGTTTCCATTACCCACTGATAACACCATTGGGCTCGATGAGTTCTCATGTTTTATTTGAGTGGATTTCAAAATACATGTACTTGCTGCTGTTACATTATCTTCTTACTGGTTTTGACATTTTGCTGTAAGATTTACAGTCCCATACTGTAATCCTGTTCCGCCTAACGCACATGGAGGTTGACTGTATCATTGATAATTATGTGTGTGTAGGTAGCGTTTTGTTTGAGGTGGCAGTTTTGGTCACACCTTTAAGTTTGGTGCCCCTGTGCATGTGGCCACCAGTACTATTTATAGAACTGATGGCTGCATGTGCAGGCTAGTTCATGTATCAATGTGAACTGGGCAGCCTATTGTTTGAAGTGATCAGTGGTGGCATCATCCATGATGTATGTGTGCATTTGGCCACTGGTACTGTTTACAAAGGTGCTGTTTACAGAACTAGTGGCTGACTATCTATCTATCTATATCCCGTAGTCTTGCCGACCGTTGGGGCACCACTGATGACTTGGCAACCAGCTCCCTCCATTCCTCTCTGTTCTCTGCCATTCTCAGTGTATCGCCCAGCTTCAGTCCTGACCACTCTGAGATATTGTCCTCCCATCTTTTCCTCTGTCTTCCTCTCCTTCGTCCTCCTTGCACAGTGCCTTGCAGGATTGTTTTGGCAAGCCCTGCTGAACACGTGACATGCCCATACCACTTCAGTTTGCGTTTTTTTACAATGGCTAATAACTCTTCATAGGGCCCGATGGCTTACCTGATTCTGCTTCCCACTTCCTCGTTTGTGATGTGATCTCTGTATGAGATGCCAAGCAGCCTTCGAAAACATCTCATTTCAGTGGCTTGTATCCTTTCAAGGTCTGCTGTGAGGGTCCATGACTCGCAGGCATACAAGAACACTGAGATGACTAAGGAGCGCATCAGTCTGATCTTGGAGCAGAGTGTGATGTTTCTGTCCTTCCATATGGTCTTCAATCTTGTCAGTGCTGTTCTCTGCGCAATCCTGGACAGTATTTCTGGTTTTGATCCCTCATCTGTCACAATGGCTCATAAGTATTTGAATTTCTTAACTGTTTCCAGTTTTTGGCCTCCAACCATGATTTCAGTGACAATGCCACTGGCGTTATTGGTCTGACTATGCATATTATTAATACTATTATTGTTATCAGGTGTGGCCTTATCTCTAAGTTTTGGTGTCCCTGTGCATGAGGCCAACAGTACTTTTCACAGAACTGATGGTTGCTTGTTTAGTGTGACCCCACCCGGGTCTGCCCTGGGGGACTTGGGTGGGGTTAGGTATTTTTTAGTTCCCAGGGTCACCCTGGTCAGCCCCACAGGGTGGGTTTTTCTCTCTATTCTGGGGCATGTGTTTCTGTCTACCCTTTGTCCATTCACCTGTATTTGCCTTTTTAAAACTCTCCCTACTGTCTGCACTGCCTGTAGCTCTTGATATTGGATGTGTGTTGCTAAATGGTCTTAGCTTTATTTAGGCCCCATGTGTTAGGTTTATTTAACGTATTTGACCGGCTGGCGACATACATTCAATGTTCTGTTTTGTTTTTTTTTCACAAGCAGTGCAGGCACGTCCTGAGAAAGCCTTGTTGCTGTCGGGACGTTAAGCAATGTACAATCAATCAATCAATGTTTAGTGTGGTTAGCTGTACACATGAGATTTGTAGGTGGGAAGCTAAAATGCAGGCAGTCAATACAAGCCACTTTTTTAACCTCATATATAGGTTTTACAGTCCACTAAACCATCAGTATATAATTGTGCATGTTTTTTGTGGGTGTTATGCGGTTTTGTGTGTGTATGTGGGGTGGGGTTAAAAGTGGGGCGGTATGGCACCTATTACCGTGTATGTGTATGTACAAAACCTACATTACAAACAAACAATTAATAATTTAAATAAATAGTTATTTGGGTTTTAACACCGCGCAGGCGACTACGGCCATATCACGGCAGTTAAATAAATAAGATAAAGTAGACTACGGCCATCTCACGGCAGTTAAATAAATAAGATAAAGTAAGTCAAAGATACCTGGGACAAAGTATAGATTATGAACATGCACAGATGTATATTCTTTTGGTGGGTGTTCTGTGGTTTTGTGTGTGTAACTGGTTTGGGGTTGGAAGCAAGCGGTACGGCACCTATTAGTATTACCATGTATGTGTATAAGACATAAAGACATTTCTCTTGGCTTGACTTCGCGAACGAAGATTCTATAGGGCTTGCCCACGTCGTCTGCAGGCATTTTCGTGGCTGCGGAGGCCAATCCAGGACAGGCAGGTTCGACCGCAGTGGCTGCAGGGGAAGGTCTGGTCAGGATTCTGAGTTATGACAACTCTGTTTTTTCTTTTGAGCCGCTTGTCCTTAAGGTTAGCTCTGCGAGAGTCCTCAAAGGAGACGGCTGCCTTGTGAATGGTGGAGTGCCAGGTGTCACGGTCCGCAGCAAGCGAAGACCACTGGCGGTGGTCGATTTGGCAGGCACTAAGTGACTTCTTGAGACCGTCTTTGTATCTCTTCTTTGGTGCCCCTCTGTCTCGGTGTCCAGTGGCGAGCTCGCCGAACAGAGTGATCTTGGGTAGGCGATGATCCTCCATCCTGGAAACGTGCCCCGCCCAGCGAAGCTGTGTCCACAGCAGCAAAGTCTCGATGCTCACAGTTTCCGCCTGTTCAAGGACCTCGACGTTGGTGACATAGTCACTCCAGTGAATGCTGAGGATGGTACGCAGGCAGCGCTGGTGAAAGCGTTCGAGGAGTCGTAGTTGGCTGCGGTAGAGGGCTCAGGACTCGGAACCGTACAGCAGGGTGGTGAGGATGACAGCTCTGTACGCGCTGATCTTGATGCCTTTTTTCAGCTGTTGATTGTGCCACACCCGCTTGAATAGTCGCCCGAAAGCACTGTTCGCTTTTGCCAGCCTGTTGTCCAGCTCCTTGTCCAGCTTGGCGTCTGACGTGATGATGCAGCCAAGGTAGGTAAACTGGTGTACAGACTTCAGTTCGGACTTGCCGATGGTGATGTGGGGAGGGCGATGCTCTTCCTTGGATGCCGGCTGATGAAGGACCTCTGTCTTTTTCAGACTGACCTCAAGTCCAAAGAGCTGGGCGGCATCTGCGAAGCAGGACGTAATGCGCTGCAAGGCTCTCTCTGTGTGTGCAACGAGAGCAGCTCACGAATCAGTTGGTCTAGGGTTTTCGTGTGGGCCTGCAGTCGTCTGAGGTTGAACAGGCTGCCATCGAGACGATACCTGATGTACACTGCGTCTTCATCGTCGAGGTCCACTGTGGCCTGCTTCAACATCATGCTGAAGAAGAGGGTCGGTGCCAGCACGCAGCCTTGCTTCACGCCGTTGCGAATGGGGAATGGTTCTGAGAGGTCACTATTTAGTCTGACCTGGCCTTGCTGGTCCTCGTGGAGCTGGACGATCATGTTGAGGAACTTTGGGGGACAGCCTAGTCGCTCCAGGATCTGCCACATACCTTGCCTGCTCACAGTGTCAAACGCTTTTGTTAGGTCGACAAACGTTACGTACAGCCCTTTGTTCTGCTCGCGGCACTTCTCCTGAAGCTGTCTCAGCACAAAGACCATGTCGGTGGTACTCCTGTTGGCTCTGAAGCCACACTGGCCCTCTGGGAGGTGGTCTTCAGCAATGGCAGGTACCAGCCGATTCAGGAGCAACCTTGCGAGAATTTTCCCGGCAATGGACAGCAGGGTAATTCCACGATAATTAGAGCAGGCAGACTTCTCTCCTTTGTTCTTGTACAGGGTGATGATGACTGCATCACGGAGGTCCTTTGGTAGTGTTCCTTTTTCCCAGCAGCAGAGAAAGAGGCCGTGGAGCTTGTTGTGCAGTGCTGCAGTGTTGATTCTAGAGCGCGTTTTGCGCGATTTCTCGCAATATTATGCTCCAAATCGCAAAAAAACACCGATAGCGCGGCCGAAGAATCGCAGAAAAAAGAAACTGGACGCTTTTTTTGCACGACCAGTGCGGCCGCACCGCTGCTGCGTAAAAGCCTGCTCGAGCGTCTTGGTGCAGTGTGGCCTGAGTCGAGCCAGGGCAATTTCACTATTATTCACCTGTTTAACACGAACACAGATTCCATTCACAGAAAACCAATTCACGTGTCGCTCTCGCGCTGTGGAAGTACACATGACAGATCAGAGCGAACTTTAGTCTGTGATTGGCTGAATAGCCTTCGGCCGCGAACGGAAGTTTTTCAAGTGTGTCACTTGACGTAGCCTGGTCTGTTTCAAGCAATTACCACGAAACACTGGGGCCCATATGGTGCACTTTTAACCTGGTACTCATTCATGCACACATCTTACACACTTTCTCCTTGAGGGCCGTGATCAATTTTGAGGCCATATTGGTTAACACGAAATACGGTTAACACAAAGTGATTTTCCGTGTCCCCAGAAATTCGTGTTAAGCGGACTCCACTGTATGTATGAATGTGTGTATATATGTCGTTTTAAAGTAAGCAGTGCAACGCGATTTGAGGGCCTCCCTTTTACACCTTGAGGGGCTCCCTTTTTTGATTAGAGGGAGCCTTTGGGCGCCCTTTTCTGAAATCCTAGAATCAACACTGGTGCTGGGCCTCCATGTTTCCAGATCTCTGGCGGGATTCCGCCAATGCCTGCTGCTTTGCCACTCTTGAGCTGGTGGATGGCTGTGAGGGTCTCTTCGGCGGTGGGCGGTTCGTCCAATTCAACCTTTAGTGGAAGGTGTGGGATTTGGAGGATGACTGTTTCTTGAACAGTGCGCTCAGCGCCGAAGAGGTCCTGAAAGTATTCCGACCAGCGGTTCAAGATGGAAGTATTATCTGTGAGGAGTGCCTGTCCATCAGCGCTTCGCAGGGGACTTTGTACCAGGTGCCTAGGGCCATACACTGCTTTCAGTGCTTCGTAGAAGCCCCTGTAGTCACCGTTGTCAGCGCAGAGCTGGGTCCTCTGTGCGAGTCTGGACCACCACTCGTTCTGGAGCTCTCTAAGCTTGAGCTGGAGACTGCTGCAGATGAGGCGGAAGACAGACTTCTTCACAGGGCAGGAAGGCTGGGCTAGGTGGGCCTGGTGGGCGGCTCTTTTTTTTGCTAGAAGTTCCTGGATCTCTACGTCGTTTTCGTCAAACCAGTCTTTGTTCCTCTTTCTAGCAAAGCCCAAGACTTCCACAGAAGATTTTACAATAGCAGTTTTCAGTTGTTCCCAGAGTGTTTCAGGGGAGGAGTCTGCTGGATCAACTGTGTCTTTGAGCATGCGCTGTAAATCGGCCTGAAGGGCAGCTTTCTTGTCGTCACGCAGAAGGCTGGCAACATCAAGCTTTTTCTTGGGGGGGCCTCCTTTCTTGGGTTTCAGCTTGAGTTTGCAGCGAACAAGGCGGTGGTCAGTGTGGCACTCTGCGCTGGGCATCACTCTGGTGAGGAGGACGTCACTGCGGTCCCTCTGACGCACTAGGACATAGTTGATAAGGTGCCAGTGTTTGGAGCGAGGATGCATCCAGGTGGTCTTTCGACTTTTTTGCTGGAAAGTAGTTTTGGTGATGACAAGTTGCTGCTCTGCACAGAGCTCCAACAGTAGGCGACCATTGTCATTGCAGTTCCCAACGCCATGCTTGCCGAGGACTCCTTTCCAGGCTTCAGAGTCTTGGCCCACTCTGGCGTTGAAGTCGCCAAGGATGATGACTTTGTCGTCTGCAGGGGTGCTCTGCAGGAGGCTGCGCAGGTCAGAGAACTTGTCTTTTTCAGCAGGCTCTGCCAGGAAGGTTGGGGAGTACACACTGAGAAGGGTGACGTATTGCTGTTGTCTCAGTGGGAGGCGCATGGACATGATGCGGTCGGAGTGACCCGTTGGTAGGTTTTCCAACTTAGTCGCAATGGGGGTCTTCACCATGAAGCCCACGCCTGAGAGCCGTCTTTCTGATGCAGGCCTGCCTGACCAGTAGAGGGTGTAGCCAGCGCCAAGTTCTTGGAGGCTGCCTTCCTCTGGGAGGCGTACTTCGCTGAGCGCGGCGATATCGATGTTTAACCTCCGCAATTCATGGGCAATGAGGGCGGAGCGACGTTCAGGGCGTCCGCTGTCTGCTGTGTCGAGCATGGTTTGGATGTTCCAGCATGCTACGTTGAGTCCGGTTGTGGTCGTCATGAGAGTGGATCCATTGTTTTTTCTTGTTTTCTGACCTCATGAGAAGATGCCCGTTGACCGCGGCTAGCCAACTGGGGTTACGAGGGGATGAGCTTTGGTTAGGCCACCTTTTCTAGGCCCCTCTCCGTGTGGAGCAAGCAGTGCTGTCCCTAGAGAAGGCTGCTTGGTCGTTCAGGGAGTGACGTTGTCATCCCCAGGTCAACATCAGGTGACCAATATCCTGAACCGCCTGCATGCAGGTTTGAGACTGCGGCTTCCAGTGACATCTTTCACCTGCCATTTTGCCCCTTGCCCATCGCTACAGGACTTGGAAAGTTCAAGTGTCATAGTCCGTGGGCATTTCCTAAAGCCTGCGCGGTGGAGCTTTTTGGTGGAGTGCAGTGTGCGCAGTACTGGCCCCACCCTTTAAACCCTTGGTTCGTTTGCCATGGCCTAGCAAGCTGGGACGGTGGCATCGAGGTCCTCGGGTCGTAGGTTTTATATCAGACTGTCCTTGTCTTAGTCTCTGGCTCAAAAGCCTTCCCCGGAGACATGGGGGCTTTGATGTCAGGGGTTTCCTCCCTTAGCCTTTCCGCAGCCAAGCGGCCAAGCCTGCAAGGCAGCAGGGGACTCGTGGGGGCCGGGGTCGTCTATGTCCCATGCAGATGTGAACATCTGCCCACTGCATTTATTCACCAAGTAAAACGTTAAAGGATTTTTGTGTGACATGGTGACAGTAAAATACATTTTCACTTGTAGGGCATTCATCATGTCATACACAGTTGGCTATCATCCTATATACAGCACTAAAAGATAGATAAACACAATATTAAACACAAATCAGTCATATGTCACAAATCATGGAATCACGTTGTTTCATGGATGGTGATGTACTGAGGACAGCTTCTGGAAAGAAACTGCATCTGAATTGAGAGGTGCTGGCTTTAAAAGCACGAAACCGCCGGCCATAGGGCAGAAGCTCGAAGAGATGATTGGCTGGGTGTGACAGATCTGACAATAGTACTGGTGGCCACATGCACAGGGGCACCATGGTGTACGTACTTAAGCTGTATGCTGATGTGTATATACAAAACCTACATTACAAACGAACAAAATAAATAAATAAATAATTTAAATAAATAAGATAAAGTAAGTCTAAGGTACCTAAGGGACATATGCATGCTAGGTAAAAGATTAAAATTATGAACATACACAGATGTGCATGTCTTTTGGTAGGTGTTAGGCGGTTTTATGTGTGTATTTAGGTAGGGGTTGGGAGCAGGCAGTATGGCACCTATTACCATCTATATATGCTTATATTTTCTTCTTGTATGCTGATGTGTATGTACAAAACCTGCATTACAAACAAACAAAATAAATAATTTAAATAAATAGTTATTTGGGTTTAATGCCGAGCAGGCGACTAATGTCATCTCATGGCGGTTAAATAAATAAGATAAAGTAAGTCAAGATACCTGGGTCATATGAATGCTAAGTAAAGGATAGATTATGAACATGCACAGATGTACATGTCTTTTGGTGGGTGTTCTGTGGTTGTGGAGTGGGATTGGGAGTGGGCAGTATTACCATGTATGTGTATGTCTTGGCTTGACTTCGCGAATGAAGATGCTATAGGAAAAGTCTATGGGGGTTGCCCACGACGTCTGCAGGCATGCTCGTGACTGCTGAGGCCAATCCGGGACAGGCAGGTTTGACCGCAGTGGCTGCAGAGGGAGGTCTGGCTAGGGTTCTGAGTTGCGGCATCTCTGTTTTTTCTCATGAGCCGCTTGTCTTTAAGGCTAGCTCTGCGCGAGTCCTCAAAGGAGACAGCTGCCTTGTAAATGGTGGAGCGCCAGGTGTCAGGGTCCGCAGCGAGTGAAGACCACTGATGGTGGTCGATTGGCAGGCACTAAGCGACTTCTTGAGACGGTCTTTGTATCTCTTCTTTGGTGCCCCTCTGTCTCTGTGTCCAGTGGCGAGCTCGCCGAACAGAGTGATCTTGGGTAAGCGATGATCCTCCATCCTGGAGACGTGCCCCGCCCAGCGGAGCTGTGTCCACAGCAGCAAAGCCTCGATGCTCACAGTTTCTGCCTGTTCAAGGACCTCGACGTTGGTAACAGTCACTCCAGTGAATGCCCAGGATTGTACGCAGGCAGCGCTGGTGGAAGCGTTCGAGGATTGTAGTTTGGCTGCGGTAGAGGGCCCAGGACTCGGAACCATACAGCAGGGTTGTGAGGACGACAGCTCTGTACACGCTGATCTTGGTGCCTGTTTTCAGCTGTTGATTGTGCCACACCCGCTTATATAGACGCCCGAAAGCACTGTTCGCTTTTGCCAGCCTGCTGTCCAGCTCCTTGTCCAGCTTGGCGTCTCCCCCCACCCGGGTCTGCCCTGGGGGACTTGGGTGGGGTTAACTACTTTTTAGTTCCCAGGGTCACCCTGGTCAGCCCCACAGGGTGGGTTTTCCCTCTATTCTGGGGCATGTGTTTCTGTCTACCCTTGGTCCATTCACCTGTATTTGTCTTTTTAAAACTCTCCCAACTGTCTGCACTGCCTGTAGCTCTTGATATTGGATGTGTGTTGCTAAATGGTCTTAACTTTATTTAGGCCCCATGTCGTAGGTTTATTTAACGTATTGGACCGGCTGGCGACATACATTCAATTTTCTGTTTATTTTTTTTCACAAGCAGTGCAGGCACGTCCTGAGAAAGCCTTGTTGCTGTCGGGACGTTAAGCAATGTACAATCAATCAATCAATCAGCTTGGCGTCTGATGTGATGATGCAGCCAAGGTAGGTAAACTGGTGTACTGACTTCAGTTTAAAATCGCCGATGGTGATGTGAGGAGGGCGATGCTCTACCTTGGGTGCCGGCTGATGGAGGACCTCTGTCTTTTTCAGACTGACCTCGAGTCCAAAGAGCTGGGCAGCGTCTGCGAAGCAGGATGTGATGCGCTGCAGGGCTCTCTCTGTGTGTGCAATGAGGGCAGCGTCGTCAGCAAAGAGCAGCTCACGAGTCTAGGGTTTTGGTGTGGGCCTGCAGTCGTCTGAGGTTGAACAGACTGCCATCAAGACGATACCTGATGTACACTGCATCGTCATCATCGAGGTCCACTGTGGCCTGCTTCAACATCATGCTAAAAAAGATGGTGAAGAGGGTCGGTGCCAGCACGCAGCCCTGCTTCACACCGTTGAAAATGGGGAATGTTTCTGAGAGGTCATTGTTGAGTCTGACCTGGCCTTGCTGGTCCTCGTGCAGATGGACGATCATGCTGAGGAACTTTGGGGGACAGCCAAGTCGCTCCAGGATCTGCCACATGCCTTGCCTGCTCACAGTGTCGAACGCTTTTGTTAGGTCGACAAACGTTACATACAACCCTTTGTTTTGCTCGCGGCACTTCTCCTGAAGCTGTCTCAGCACAAAGACCATGTCGGTGATGCTCCTGTTGGCTCTGAAGCCACACTGGCCCTCTGGGAGGTGGTCTTCTGCAATGGCAGGTACCAGCCGATTCAGGAGTAGCCTTGCAAGAATTTTCCCGGCAATGGACAGCAGGGTAATTCCACGATAGTTGGAGCAGGCGGACTTCTCTTCTTTGTTCTTGTACAGGGTGATGATGACTGCATCGCGGAGATCCTTTGGTAGTGTTCCTTCCTCCCAGCAGCAGAGAAAGAGGTCACAGAGCTTGTTGTGCAGTGCTGGGCCTCCATGTTTCCAGATCTCTGGCGGGATTCCGTCAATGCCTGCTGCTTTGCCACTCTTGAGCTGGTGGATGGCTGTGAGGGTCTCTTCAGCAGTGGGCGGTTCATCCAATTCAACCTTTGCTGGGAGGTGTGGGATTTGGAGGATGACTGCTTCTTGAACAGTGCGCTCAGCGCTGAAGAGGTCCTGAAAGTATTCTGACCAGCGGTTCAAGATGGAGTTATTATCTGTGAGGACTGCCTGTCCATCAGCGCTTCGCAGGGGACTTTGTATCAGGTGCCTAGGGCAATACACTGCTTTCAGTGCTTCGTAGAAGCCCCTGTAGTCACCGTTGTCAGCGCAAAGTTGGGTCCTCTGTGCGAGTCTGGTCCACCACTCGTTCTGGAGATGTCTGAGCTTGCGCTGGAGACTGCTGCAGACGAGGCGGAAGGCAGACTTCTTCATGTGGCAGGAAGGCTGGGCTGGGTGGGCCTGATGGGCGGCTCTTTTTTTTTGCTAGGAGTTCCTGGATCTCTACGTCTTTTTTGTCAAACCAGTCTTTGTTCCTTTTTCTAGCGAAACCCAAGACTTCTGCAGAGGATTTTGCGATAGCCGTTTTCAGTTCCCAGAGTGTTTCAGGGGAGGAGTCTGTTGGGTCAGCCGTGTCTGTGAGCCTGCGCTGTTAATCTGTTCTTACAGGCAGCTTTTACGTCGTCACGCTGAAGGCTGGCAACATCAAGCTTTTTCTTGGGGGGCCCCCCTTTCTTGGGTTTTGGCTTGAAGTGGAGCCTGAGTTTGCAACGGACAAGGCGGTGGTCAGTGTGGCACTCTGCGCTGGGCATCACTCTGGTGAGGAGGACGTCACTGCGGTCCCTCTGACGCACTAGGACATAGTCGATAAGGTGCCAGTGTTTGGAGCGAGGATGCATCAAGGTGGTCTCTCGACTGTCGTTTTGCTGGAAAGTAGTATTGGTGATGACAAGCTGCTGCTCTGCACAGAACTCCCAACAGTAGGCGGCCATTGTCATTGCAGTTCCCAACGCCATGCTTGCCGAGGACTCCTTTCCAGGCTTCAGAGTCCTGGCCCACTCTGGCGTTGAAGTCGCCAAGGATGATGACTTTGTCGTCTGCAGGGGTGCTCTGTAGGAGGCTGCGCAGGTAAGTGTAGATGTAGAACTTGTCCTTTTCTGCAGGCTCTGCCAGGAGGGTTGGGGAGTACACACTGAGAAGGGTGACGTGTTGCTGATGTCTCAGTGGGAGCCGCATGGACATTATGCGGTCTGAGTGACCGGTTGGTAGGTTTTCCAGCTTAGTCGCAATGGAGGTCTTGACCATGAAGCCCACGCCTGAGAGCCGTCTTTCTGATGCAGACTTGCCTGACCAGTAGAGGGTATAGCCAGCGCCAAGTTCTTGGAGACTGCCTTCGTCCGGGAGGCGTATTTCGCTGACCGCGGCGATGTCGATGTTTAACCTCCGCAATTCATGGGCAATGAGGGTGGAGCGACGTTCGGGGCGTCCGCTGTCTGCTGTGTCGAGCATGGTTCGGATGTTCCAGCATGCTACGTTGAGTCCGGTCGTGGTCGTCATTAGAGTGGGTCCGTTTTTTTACTTGTTTTCTGACCGCAGGAGAAGATGCCCGTTGACCGCGGCTAGCCAACTGGGGTTGTGAGGGGATGAGCTTTGTTTAGGCCACCTTTTCTAGGCCCCTCTCCGTGTGGAGCAAGCAGTGTTGTCCCTAGAGAAGGCTGCTTGGTCGTTCAGGGTGTGCCGAGTGACGTCATCCCCAGGTCAACATTAGGTGACCAATATCCTGAACCGCCTGCATGCAGATTTGAGACTGCGGCTTCCAGTGACATCTTTCACCTGCCGTTTCGCCCCTCGCCCGTCGCTACAGGACTTGGAATGGTCTGTGTCATGGTCCATGGACGTTTCCTAAAGCCTGCGCGGTGGAGCTTTTTGGTGGAGTGCAGTGTGCGCAGTACTGGCCCCACCCTTTAAACCCTTGGTTCATCTGCCATGGCCTAGCAAGCTGGGACGGTGGCATCGAGGTTCTCGGGTCGTAGCTTTTATATCAGACTGTCCTTGTCCTAGTCTCTGGCTCAAAAACCTTCCCCGTCTTTGAAGTCAGGGTTTTCCTCCCTTAGCCTTTCCGCAGCCAAGCGGCCAGGCCTGCAAGGCAGCAGGACAATGATGATTAATTTTTGAGGTTCTCTCCTCTAGATCCGCCGTGTTTAGCCTGGGGGCTCGTGCTGCCCAGTTTTTGAGGTCACCTCTGAGAGGATGTGGCCAGGGACCACGCACGGACGGTCTTGTGATAGAGGGATGCTATGCTAGTCCAGAGGGATTACACACGAGGGTGCCTCACGAAGGCCAAGAGGCCCTAGACTAAGGTGATCCCGGGGGAGGCGCTTTAAGAGTTCCGCACCATCAACGCAACTCATTCCCCTGGGGCCCCCACCCTTTGAGTCAGGCAGAGACCCCTTGACCCCTTGTATGTGTATGAGAACATCAGCATATCACATGTACAAAACCTACTTTTCCAACAAATAAAACTAAATACTAAATTTAAATAACTAGGACACATGAATACCAAGTAGAGGATATATTATGAACATGCACAGACGTGCATGTCCTTTAATGGGTGTTCTGTGGTTTTGTATGTGGGATGGGGAGCGGGTGGTATGCACCTATTACAATATCTGTGTACATGTTATGTTCACATCATTATTACCATATATGTGTACATGTAATATGGTCTCATCATGTATGCTGATGTCCCCCACCCGGGTCTGCCCTGGGGAACTTGGGTGGGGTTTTAACTACTTTTTAGTTCCCAGGGTCACCCTAGTCAGCCCCACAGGGTGGGTTTCCCCCCTATTCTGGGGCATGTGTTTCTGTCTACCCTTGGTACATTCATCTGTATTTTCCTTTTTTAAACTCTCCCTACTGTCTGCACTGCCTGTAGATCTTGATATTGGATGTGTTTTGCTAAATGGTCTGGTTAGGTTTATTTAGCTTATTAGACCGACTGGCAACATAAATTCAATATTCTGTTTAGTTGGGGTTTTTTTACAAGCAGTGCAGGCACGTCCTGTGAAAGTCTTGCTGATGTCATTGTATGCTAATGTGTATATGCAAACATAAATCACAAACAAATAAATAAAATAATAAATTAATAAATAAAATAAGTCGGAGATACTTGGGACCTATGAATATGCATGCTAAGTAAAGGATAGATTATGAACATGCACTGATGTATGCATATTGAAAACAAATTTCCTCTCCTTGGTGGCCGCTACCATACCACTAGTGATCATGTGCATCAAAGAATTCCTTCCATCTATAATTAAAAGGATAAATAATAAACAGATATGTAAGTGAATACATAAATGAATCAATAATAAATAAATAAATCATGTAATGGAGAGGGCTACTATCTGTATTGTGTCTCATGCAGTCCCGATAAAGCTTGATCATAAGAGTTCTTGTGAGTACTTTGACACTATAGACCACTCTATCCTCCTCCACCGACTCCACCACTCCTTCGGCATCACTGACTCTGCTCACTCCTGGTTTCTCTCCTACCTCTCTGACAGACAGCAGTCCGTCACCATCAACGGCGTCTCTTCCAACCCGGTAACGCTCTCATGCGGAGTTCCACAGGGGTCCGTCCTGGGCCCGGTCCTTTTCACACTCTACACCTCTCCTCTGTCCAACATCATCCAGTCTCACCGCATACACCACCACCTCTACGCTGACGACTCACAACTGCAAGACAAAGACAAACTCGACAACACTCAGTCACTATTGACTCGCACGGCTGACTGCTACAAAGACGTGAAAAACTGGATGACAGCAAACAAGCTGAAACTGAACGATGACAAAACGGAAGCCATGCTGGTAGGCACTCGCCAAAAACTCTCCCAGCTCCCTCCCTCTCTCCACCTTCAACTCGATAGCACCCCCATCTCCCTCTCTGACTCGGCCAAGAACCTCGGCGTCATCCTCGATTCCTCTCTGTCCATGACCAACTTCGTCTCCGCCACGACCCAGGCATGCTATTTCCACCTTCGCCGCATCAGTCAGATCAGAAAATACCTCACTACCGAAGCTGCCACCAAACTTGCTGTCTCTCTCATCTTATCTCGCATCGACTATTGCAACTCTCTCCTTTCCGGTCTCCCTCAATCCACCATCTTCACTCTCCAACGCGTCCAGAACAATGCTGCCCGCCTCGTCCTCAGAAAGAAAAAATCCGACCACATCACACCCCTGCTCAAACTCCTTCACTGGCTCCCCATCCCCCAACGCATCCAATACAAAGTTCTGTCTCTCTGCTACAAATCCCTGAACAACTGCGCTCCTGCCTATCTCTCCAACTTACTTCACCCCTACACACCTTCCCGCTCCCTCCGCTCTGCCTCCGACCCTCTCCGCCTCCACATCCCTCGCACCAAACTTAACACTTTCGGTCCCCGCTCCTTCTCCGTCTACGGTCCATCCATCTGGAACACTCTCCCACTCTCTCTCCGTCAGAAACACTCTCTCTCCTCCTTCCAGTCCGCCCTCAAAACTCACCTCTTTCAACAGTTTTAGCACTATATCACCGCACTCCCCACCCCAAGCTGACCGTCGTAATGTTTTTCACTGTTTGTGGTACGTGAGTCATTGTCTAAAGCGTGCGCATGCGTGCGCGAGTTGTGAGTGTGCGCTTAGAGTTATAATTATTATAAGATAAGCGCATTATAAATACCGTAATTATTATTATTATTATTAGTACTTGAGTGCGGATTGGTTGAATGTGTTGCAAAAACTATTTTTTTTTTATATTTAGGTGTTTAGCTGAACATGGTGATTTAGATGGAAACGGTTCGGAGATGTATTTCACTCTACCTGGCTTGTGCCTAAGACCAGTCGGATGAAAGTGTGCTTGACCAGTTAAAAATTCCATCTCCACTAATAAATAAAAAAAAAAGAGCAGATCTACACTTAGAGCCGTTTGGCTGGAAAACAGACGAACAACATGCATGTTGTATCCAGACAAAAAGTCTTCAGAATGTTGAAGATGGTCGGCAGACACAATGCACAACGGGAGTTTACTTTCGATCTGCTTTCCTCCCACAAAAGACCGAGTTCTATGGGGAAGGCTATTTTCAAGACCAGGAAAAATAACGTTTTTGACGTTAATAAGATGTACTTCAAAGTTCAAATTGAAAATACTCTATGTTTCACTTCAGGAGCAAAGAAAACCTTCATCAACCGTGCGCGTCTGATTGACTTCTTTCGAAGGCATCTCGCTGACCGCCATTTTGAAACTAGCGACGCGAGTATGCTTACCGCATTAAAATATTGCTTTTAAACTTATTTTATCGTAAATATGTATGCAAGTTTACTTGCTCATGATTTTAATTTACTCACTGGAATAAACTTGTAACGTGTATGCTTGAAATTTTCAATGTTATGCACAAAAAATGTCTTGCACCTTATCCGGGCCGTGTACGAGGACTGGTTCCCTCACATCGAAAAATAGCTTTCGAAAAACACTTCTACAAAAATGTCTCCATCCTAAGACAAATATTGTTGCCATGCATAAACCATATGGCATAAGTACTTTCGTTTCGTACCTGCAAACCATTGTTACTCTTTAGACGAACTACTTACCTCTGCAGAAATTGCGTAAGCTGCTAGAGGTCACGGTATACATTTAAATTGGAAAGTTGAGGCAGTAAGAGGTCCCGTGTTTTTTTTTAAAAATAATTTTTGCCTTGTTTGAAAATTTGCAGTTGGGCTGAATGTGGGAATTTGCTGGAAATTTGTGGTTAGCTGAGAGGAGACATGTTTGGTGCTTTGATTCATACCATCCTGAGCTTATCCAGTGGACATTTGTGGGCCTATGTTGAGTTGCCTTTGACGTAGTGATTTGAGGGGCACGCTGATTTCAGCTGTGCTTGGGTGTGGGGTTGGTAAGGAACCAGTTTCATAGCCAAGAAATGAGACGGGTCATGTGCTGTTTTTTTTTTTGTATTTTGTGCATGGCAAATGTGCAGCTGGTGGGCGGTAGTGCTTTTTAGGGAATTGAACAATTGGGGGATGACTGGGATTGACTAAGGCTAAGAGACTGGACAGTACGGAAACACCACTGTGGTCCGTGGCCTAGACTACTTGGTGTGCAGATGCAAAATGGCTGTCAGTGCTGATGTACTTATCCGGTCATGTTTATGGACTGCAGAGTGCCTTGGATGAATGCCCTTTGACAGACGATTTGACGATCTTAGTGGAAAGCCTGTTGTAATAGAATGGTAAAAGCCAGTCATCCCCAGCGACGTGTGATAAGCCTCTCCCCCTTCATAACCTTTATATTGTAACCGGACTCTGGTTAGCTAGCTTCAACTAGCCTGGCTGGCTTGTGTTTTAGATGGTCAGACTCTGCGGACTGCCCATCCAACGTAGTGCAAGTCGGTGCCAGTCTAGTTCAGTTTTCATCATCATCATCATAATCATCAGTCCCTTGCCCGAACTGGGCGTTGGGGGGACTGAAAGGCAGCAGCAACAGACAGTGCTCTCCACTGAGTTCTATTTTGGGCGGTGGCAAGCAAGTCTGACATCTCGAGTTCGGTCCATTCTTTTATGTTTGCGACCCAACTCTTTCTCTGACGACCTCGCCGACGACTTCCTTCGAGAGTGCTTGAAGGTGTTGTGTCGGGTCACGTGGCCAAACCAAGCAAGCTTGCGCCGTTTCACGGTTGCCAGAAGGGGTTCATGTGGGCCCACCAGGGAAGTGACGATGCTCCGTACATATTCGTTGGTCTTGTGCTCGCGGTACGAGATGCGGAGCAACTTCCTCAGGCACTTGTTCTCAAAGGCCTGGATTTTCTTTTCTGAGTCTGCAAGCAGTGTCCAAGTCTCACAGCCGTAGAGTAGAATAGACACTATGAGGGACTTGTAAAGCCTGTACTTGATGGTGAAGCTGATGGAGTTACTTCGCCATATCCTGTCCAGCCTGGCCATTGCGGATGTTGCTGTACCTATCCTGATACGGATCTCTGCTATGCAACTACCGTCTTTGGACAGGGTGGCTCCCAAGTACTTGAAGCTATTGACCTCTTCTAGCTTTTGGCCATTCATGTGAATGTTGCTGCTGCTGTCACTTGTGGTGTTGATCATCACTTTGCTTTTATCCGTACTGATCTCCATGCCATAAGACCCTGCGCTACTTGAAAGTTTGTCTGTCAGGTTTTGGAGCTCACTATTGCTGCCTGCCATGAGGTCAATGTCGTCTGCGAATCGAAGATTGCACAGGGATCTGCCACCAATAGAGATTGAAGTATGGTGGTCGTGGAGGGTTTCCTGCATGATCTTCTCCAGGAATATGTTGAAAAGGACAGGAGAGAGCAGGCATCCTTGACGGACACCGATCGTCGTCCTGAAGAACTCGCCTGACTGATTGTTAAGTAGAACCGCGCTGCAGGCGTTCTTGTAAAGCGCTTCTATCATTTGTATCAGTCCCTCCTCTATGTTGAACGATCTCATGACTTGCCAGAGTCCGTCGTGCCAGACGCGATCAAATGCTTTCCTGAAATCAATGAAGTTGTGGTAGAGTTCGCGCTGATGCTGCAGATGTTTCTCGATCAGGACGCGGCAGTTGAAAATCTGCTCTACAGTGCTTCTTCCAACTCTGAAGCCAGCCTGTTCTTCTGCCAGCAGTTCCTCGGCGAAAGTTTTGAGGCGGTTGAGAATGATTCTAAGCATTACTTTGCTAGGGTGACTTATCAGACTGATAGTTCTGTAGTTCTGGCACTGTTTCAGGTTTCCTTTCTTGGGGAGCGGGATCACTAGAGACTGTGTCCATTCTACTGGCCATTTCTTTTGCTCCCAGATCTTTTGACAGAGTGTAGTGAGGACCTTCGTTGTTACTTCTCCTCCATGTTTCAACAGTTCAGCAGGTACGTTGTCTACACCTGGAGACTTTCCTCCCTTCAGGCCGCGTACGGCTGCTTCCACCTCTTCAGCTAACACTGGCAGGTCTTCAGCCTTCCTGGCCCCAGCCTGGTTGTTTTGGAGGATGCTGGTGTCTGGCTCAGCCTTGTAGTTATACAAGTCTCGGCAGTACTCAGTCCATCTGTTTAGTACAGCAGTGTTTTCCGTAAGGAGTTGGCCGCTGCTGTCTTCGATGACTGTGGCTGTTCGCTGTTGAGTCTTGGTGAGGGTCCTTAGCGTTTCATAAGCCTTCTTGCTGTTGCCATTTGCCATGCCCTCTTCCACGCTACAACACTGGTCTTCAATCCAATCTTCTTTGGCTTCTTTCAACCTCTTCCTGATCTTCTTGTTGACAAGTCTGTACTTGTTTGCTGATGTGAGGTCTTGGCCTCTCTTTTTCTTCCAGGCTCTCCTCTCATCACAGAGATCGAGGATGTCATCGGTGACCCAGGGCTGTTTGCGCTTCCTCTGCTTCCCCAGCACTTCTTCTGCTGTAGAAAGTAACACCTCTTTTATATTTCCAGCAAGGGTGTCTACGTCGCAGTCCAAAGTAGCCAAGGCTGCAAATCTGCCTCCCACCTGGGCTTGGAAGAGCTCTTCTACTTCCGGGTCTTTTAGCTTCTGGAGGTCGAATCTGATGCGAGGGTTCTTGCTATCTCGTTTCAATGCCAGCTTCAACTTGAGGCTAGTAAGGACGAGGTTGTGGTCGCTGCTAATATCAGCGCCAGGAAAGGACCTCGTTTGTGCTTTGTTAACGCTGGATTTGAATCGTCGAGGCAGCAAGATGAAGTCAATCTGGTTATGGACCAGGCCTCCTGGCGATTGCCATGTCACTGTTCTTGACTTCTTGTGTGGATGGAGGGTATTAGCAACGGTGAGACGGTGACTCTCTGCGAACTCTAAAAGTCGCAGGCCTCTGTCATTTGTTTCTCCAAGGCCAAACTTGCCAGCTGTTCCTGCCCATTGTTGGTAGGCGTCAGGGCCGATCTTTGCATTCCAGTCACCGAGGACAGTCAGAATGTCTTTCTTAGGTGTTTTCTTGATGATGTTGTCCAGTTGTTCGTAAAATTCTTCTAATTCTTCATCATCATGGTCTGCTGTTGGAGCGTATACTTGTATGATAGTGATGTTGTGCGGTCGGGCGGAGATGCGGATGGAGATTAGTCTGCTTGACACGGGGGTGCAGCTGATGACAGTTCCAACCACCTCTTTCCTTACGATAAAAGCTACGCCATGTTCGTGCTTGGTTTCTTTTCCGCTGAACCAGATTTTATGGCCTTCATCTGTTGTTGTTTCTCCGAAGCCTGTCCATCGAACTTCTGCAAGTCCTACAATGTCCCAGCGATAGCGCTTCAACTCGTGGGTGAGTTCCTTCACTTTGCCGCACTGGTAGAGTGTGCGAACGTTCCAAGTTCCGATAGTTATTCCTTGCGTGAGCAGCTTGATGGTGGGTTTGGTTCCAGTAACACACTTGTCGCCCCCACCCTGGAGACCTCCAATGGGGTGCGCGGTCGTTGGTGATCCGGGCCCCGACCGATCCGGCATGTTATTCTTATTCTGTTGCTTGTCCATCAGTCCTTTCAATGGGCTTAGGCGAACTTGGCGGCGCCCGTCTCCTCTCCAAGTATTTCAACTGACTGAAAGACGCGTCAGCCCCTCACAACGTTTCGCCCGCCAGCAGAAGTGGTTACCGGGGTGTGGCTAGGTAAAGGACCTGGAGCCAGCTGTGAGAGTTGAGTGCCATGTGAAGACCAGTGCTCCCGCCTGCCCCAAGAGGCGCTGCTGGCTGAAAAGTCAAAGGTACTACTTCTCCATGAACACTCTACACCCCAGTTCAGTTCAGTTTTAGCCACCTTTTAAGTCCGTGTCCCTTTTTCGGTTTCGGGAAGGGGCTGGAAATTGCTGTGGAGTGTAATCTTCAAGTCTTTTACACTGGTCGCGCATGCGCACTCACAAAAATGTGTGTCTGCCTCGCGTTGTGTTCAAGATACCAAATCGCGCAATGGACCTACCACAGTATCCAGCGAAACCCTAGTTGATATGATCGAGTAGTGACTGTGCGTGCATTGCCATGTGTGCCACACTGAACTGACAAGCTAAGTACGTCAACAAACTCTCAGCATGTTCTCAGTCTCACACACACACACGCCCACACGTGCACTCTTGCGCTACCATCATCACACACTGAAACGTGTACAAACATCAGTACTGACTCGCATCCGTTCTCGCATTCATCATCAATCTCTGACTCTCAGTGATGAGATTTCTATAAGTGCTTTAGTTTTATTTACAGTACATTGACATTCCATTACCAGTCATGATGTCAGACATGTCAAAAAACCATTCATTGTAGCACAAAACAAAACACAATAATACACACGCTCATAAGACACCTGAAATCATAACTATGCTTACCTACTCACTAGACCCTATAAACCAAAACTATGCTAGCCTACACACAACCAACACAAGTGAAAACCAAATTCTAATACCCAGTCCTATAGGTCAAAAACTCACTTAACTAAGTACTTAAATTGCCTACTTAATTAATCATAAATGTCCTTTGCGGGACTAAAGAAGATTAACACTCGTCCGTTTCTGGACGAAGCACTAAGATACACTTAAACTGAGTCCTTTACGGGACTATCTAAACCATGCGGTCTGTCCGTTACTGGACAGTATTCCTTTACAGGAATTCTGCTTAACTATGCGTCCATTGCTAGACAGTATTCCTTCACAGGAATTCTAATTAATTACAGGTCCATCGCTGGACAGTATTCCTTCACAGGAATTCTAATTAACTAAGTCATGCAGTATGTCCGTTGCTGGACAGTATTCCTTTACGGGAATTCTAATTAACTACAGGTCCATTGCTGGACAGTATTCCTTCACAGGAATTCTAACTTATTTACAGGTCCATTGCTGGACAGTATTCCTTTAAAGGAATTCTAACTTATTAATGTTCTTTGCAGAACAGAGTCTTCTCTTGCGGGAAGCCTTACTACTATTTAATGTTCTTTGCAGAACAGAGTCTTCCCTTGCGGGAAAGCCTTACTACTATTTAATGTTCTTCGCAGAACAGAGTCTTCCGTTGCGGGAAAGCCTTACTACTATTTAATGTTCTTTTGCAGAACAGAGTTTTCCCTTGCGGGAAGCCTGCTCGCTTTTGCTAGGCACCGCTATTTATACTCTCACCCCTAAGGGTGTGTTCGGCGTGCCCCTTGCCGATTGGCTTGGTACTTGACTCGCTCTGACACTAGCAGGACTGCTGACCACTGGGCCTGCGGGCGTGCTGGGGGAAATTGGTACAACTGTACTAGAACACTGAGCTAAATTATCTCCCCTGCTACAATATACATATGTTTCACTGCAGATTCCATTAATTTTCCATCCTGTGTAATGTTCTAGTGAACTGTGTTTTGTGTTAACCAGGTACCTTGATTTGAGCTGAACTAGGGCTTCTGGGCACTACTGTGGACACAAAATGGAGTTACCTGACCTGCTGGTGACAGCAGACGTGAAGATAGAGATCGATGTGGCGGAGGAAGATGAGACTTGCATAAAGCAAGAATACGATACTGGTACGTACACACTTATGCTTACAAAGATCTCTGTATACAAACAAGTTACTATACTTACTTTCAACTGTTTGTTTTGGTTGCCTTAAAAAGACAACAAAGAAAAAACATGCACATGTATGCACTTGTGAATGTTTTTGTCTTGTTATCTTTCTTTGTGTTGATTTTTGGCTCATGTGCGAAGCAAAAGTGAGTATATTTTGGGCCAGTGGTCGTCTGTCCAGCATTCCTTTTGCCAATGAAGATAAGTAGCGGCTAATCTCTCTGTTTGTTTGTTTGTCTATTTTGACAAAGGGTATTTACCCGAAATATTAATAAATTGTGTTGTACCCGTCTTTTCTAAGCGTATTTCTTTCTTCGTTGGGTACTTCTTTGCATATTACACGCTTGGCAGTCACCTTTTTGGTCTGGATTGTCTGTCCAGCGTCCGTGGTAAACTTTAATGTTGGCATTTTCTCAGAGACTATTCAATTCAAGTCACAGTCTTGAAACTTGGCCCAAGGATACTTTGTGGATAGACCTTTCTAAACATACCAATTTCAGTGACCTCTCACAAAGGTCAAGGTCATAGGGGATCAGGAAATATATATATAAATAAATAGCTATTTTTGGATATAATTTATTTTTCCTCAAATACTATTAACAACGTCAAACCCAAATTTGGTACAAAGGTACCTGATGGTAAGACCTTTCTATGCATACTAATTTGGTTGATCCCTTGGAAAGGTGAAGGGTCACAAGATCTCAGGAAATAGGTGAAAAAATAGTCATAACTCATATTGTGACAAAAAATTTTTTTTTTCTCAAATACTGTTCACAACTCCAAACCCAAACTTATTACAGAGATACCTGATGATAAGACCTATCTATGCTTACTAATTTGGATTACCTTTTGGTCAAGGGTCCAAGTGCTCAGGAAATAGGTCCGAAATAGCCATATTTTGACAAAAGATGTTTTTTCTCAAATACTATTCACAACTTTAAACCCAAACTAGCTACATAGATAGGAAGACCTTTCTATGCACACTAATTTGGTTGATCCATCAGAAAGGTCAAGGGTCATGAGAGCTCAGGAAGTAGGTCCAAAATAGCCATATTTTGACAAAAGAATGTTTTTTTTTTTTTTTTCCAAATACTATTCACAACTTCAAACCCATAATTATTTGGTCCAGAGATACCTGATGGTAAGACCTATCTATGCATACTAATTTGGATTACCCCTCAGAAAGGTCAAAGGTCACTGAGGAAATAGGTCCGAAATGGCCATATTTTGACAAAAGATGTTTTCTCAAATACTATTCACAACTTTAAACCCAAACTTGCTACAGAATAGGAAGACCTTTCTATGCACACTAATTTGGTTGATCCATCAGAAAGGCCACGGGTCATGAAAGCTCAGGAAATAGGTCAAAAATAGCCATATTTTGACAAAAGATTTTTTTTTTTCAAATACTATTCGCAACTTCAAAGCCATATTTGGTACAGAGATACCTGATGGTAAGACCTAGCTATGCATACTAATTTGGATGACCCCTTGGAAAGGTCAAGGGTCACAAAAGGCTGGCAAATGTGTGTAAAGTGCCATGTACGTCAGTGTGTGTGTGTGTTCGTACGTGCATGCGGGCATGTGTGTTTTGTGACATTTCAATCTGTTGATCAGTTCCTGATCTTCATTTTGTTATACAAGTTTAGTTGCTGGAGATGGGTTGCCGACCATCCAGTGTTTTGCACATTTACAGCAGTACATCACAGAAGCAGATACTCTTCCATGCTGACAGAGTGTGATGACTGATGTAATGCAGGCAGACTTGCCCCCAGTCATACGCACAGACTCTCGCACAACAGACACATACACCGCCACTGACTCAGACAGGCGCATTCATGCGGTAAAACTCAACACACGGGCTCCCTTTTTAACGTAACTTTTATACAAGATAAACAATAAAAGAAGAATGCTCACAAACTATCACAACTATATACACCACTTCTTTCCCACTACCAGCATCTTAACACCACATCCTCATACACACAATATCACTGCCAGGCTAGGTATTAGTTTCTCACTATCCAACCTGTTTGGTGTTCTCGCCTGGTTACGTTAGTCCTTTCACTTCTGGGCTTGCAAGTCCTTCTTCGTATGCTCACGAGTCGTCCCATCTCTCGTACCGTAGACGTCCTTGTAGCTCGTACCGTATCTTCGCTGTGACCCAAGTGTCTAGGCACCGGTCGCTCACTCCCCGAGTGAAGAGATGGAGAGATGACCTCGCATTAGGTCCCTGGTGACTGACGTCTCGGCGTCCGTCGCTCCAACTCGAACAAGCACTCTGAATTCTAGGTTCCAGAGTCTTGGAATACGGGCTAGGGTATCTCACACATCTGAACCCTCTGACAATAAAGCCCATACTAATGTTTCTACCACTCTGGCCGGGCTGAACTTTTGCCTACTACTCACTAAACTCCCCGTGTCTTTAAGATTCCACGTGGGTCTTGGCCTCACGGACTATCGGCACAAAACAAACCATTGACAACTACTGTACCGTATTTACCCTACTGTGTGAACACTATGCACGAGCATAGAGTTTCATCACAATTCCCCCTTCCTCGGGGAAAAAAAGAAACGACCGAGTTTTTTTTAAAGACTACTCGACGCAATACTATCACAAACAAGATGGGACTAACTTTAACTGTCTAGAATACAAGAAAGCAAAAATAGAACAGCCTTAAGCCTCAATGCACACAATCGGATCGCACAGCGAACGCGAAAACAGAACTAACGCACTAGTACCTACAGAAATGACAACGATCCAACGACTGCCCACACAATCACGAGACTGAACAGTCACCGACCTACCTAAAGTCAGGGTGGTGAGCGGCATTTCTGTCTGCAACAGAAGTATGCCGTCTCTGGCCAACCCGACTGGTGGGCCACACCCGCGGACCGACATCCTTACTGTTGACACGGTCCGTTTGAATACAATTACGCTTGTTTCGAGCTCCCGTCGCGACTGATGCGACTTCACCGCGAGGAACGTGAGCTCGCTTAATCGCACCGACCCTACCGATGACTGGATGACTGGCTGCATATCCTTCATGTTACCGAGAACTAAATCAACAACTGGCTCGTCGATGACACAAGAAATTAGATCACCTGTGAAAAACTCCGTGTCAACCTCTATCTTAGCCAACGGAAGAACTTCTACCTTCTCTCTGCACGAAATCACTTTCCGTGTCTTCCCCGTGTACTGATCCTCCCTAACAAGGCTACGTCTGACCCCTGCGGTCGTTGTACCGGAGTCACGGAGAATAGAAGCGAGCCATCCGTTTACAACACCGTTCCTCAAAGGCAGGCAACGACCTCCGTCAGCTGAACACACTCCGCCCAGCTGTGGTTCCTCCCCGACTGGGACTGCAAAACTGGCCATGTGAGTGGGCTACTCTGCCCCCTCCACCACACCAGTATCGCTAGGACATTGATGAGCCAGCTGGCCGTGCCCCTGACATGTGAAACACTGAGCGCCTGAACTACTGCTAGGACAGTTATGAGCGAAATGACCGTACGCGTGACACGCAAAACACTGAGTGTCCGAATTAGCCATACGACCACGACCGTACCCACGCCCAGATTTCTCTGCTCATGCGTAAGGATCGCGAACGCCACTGTTAGCACCTCTATCCCCACGCCGAAACCGGAAAGAACCTCTCCCGTTAAATAGTTGGGCCCCACGCAAGGTATTGACGCCCCGAGATCCCCAAGTCGTGTTAGCAGCGACCAACCTGACTGGCGGTGACTCGGTCCTACGCGCTAGGTTTTTCGTCGGATGCGCCAGCCGAAAAGCCTCCGCGTTTTGCACTAACTCATTTGTACACTTGAGGTTACGTTCCCTCAAGAACACCGCTAGATCCTTAGAAACGCTTCCAAAGAACTGTTCCGCCAACAGGAGATCAAATAATGCCTCGTACGTGTGGTCGATCTTGGACAGTTCAACCCAACGTACGAGCAAATGGGACAATCGCCTGCCAAAAAGAAACGATTCCCCTGTCTCTGGCCGACAAGCTCTCAAGCGTTCTCTGAAACCTTCCACACTACACTGGAACTTCTGTAACAGACACTCCTTCAAAGTATCGTAATCTATGTTCTCCGAAACGTTCAGGCTATGCCTATGGAAAAGACTCAAGGCCTGACCTTCTAGCACCGACGAAAGCAAAACGGGCCAGTTGGCAGAAGGTCAACTCAATGCCTGCGCGTAAACCTCAAAACGACACTGAAAAGCGTCAATGGAGTCAACAGACTCCTTAAACATCGGTAATCTAGGGTAATTACGTATGCCCCAGCCTACTGAATCACTATCTGGAGCTGTTCTAGACCGCGTGTCTCGAGCTAACTGTAACGCCCTATCTCTCTCTTTTTCCTCTCTCTGATACTCTAGTTCTCTCTCTCTCAAGGCTCACTCCTTCTCATCTTTCTCTCTCTGAAACGCTAGTTCCTCCTTTCTAAGGACTCTCTCTTCTCTCTCTCTCTGAGCTTCTAACTCCTCTTTCTTAAGTACCTCTTCTCTCTCCCTCTGAGCTTCTAACTCCTCTTTCTTAAGTACTCTCTCTCTCTTCTCTCTCCCTCTGAGCTTCTAATTCCTCTTTCTTAAGTACTCTCTCTCTCTTCTCTCTCCCTCTGAGCTTCTAACTCCTCTTTCTTAAGTACTCTTTCTCCTCTCTGAATTTCTCTCTCTCTCGCCCTATCCTCCCTATCCTTACATTTTTCCACATGTTTGGCATCCTGTCTCGGAAGACAATGGAGTATATGCGCTTGCTGGGTCAGTCACTGGAGTGACCTCTCCAGGGCGCAAGCCTGGGCGAAGTGTATGGAGATCCTGGGGTGCCCAGTCGTCAAGATCCCCCTCTCGGCCTCGCTGATGTATCCAAAGGAATGCAAAGCAGTACGTTTGGCACCAGTTTGGCTGCAGGAGCTGCCAGAACAGTGCGTGAATACAGGCAGCTGTCTGCCTTCGGGGCTCCACTCCTGATTTGAAGGGTTTACTCCCCCACATTTGGCCGTTGGATCCAACCTGATCTCCTCCGTCCTCTAGCCGTTGGCTGTCAGAAACAGCTCATCCGCCTAGTGGTGCAATGTGAACACCACCCCCTCACGTGGTTTAGCCCACCAGCTGAGGTGGTTTGCCAGGGTGTGGCGCTTGGAGCCAGCACGTGAGAGATTAAGGAGATGGATGAGGACCAGTGATGCCCGTCCGTCCTATGTAGGACGCAGCTGCCGAACAGCAAAGGTGCTACCTCTATCCAGAGCCCCCTACACCCCATAGTCAAAAGGTTTTTCCTCCTTCAACCCTAGCCTCTCACCTTGCTTAATATAAGCCTCTACCGGGTCTGACTCCATATTTACAACAACTTCTAACAACGAACAAACGTAAAAATACAAATCAACGGCAACAATACCAGCAAGCTACGCAGAAGAACAGTGACCTACTTGAAAGACGTCCAGATGGAACGAAAAATGAGAAAGATAGAAAGAAGAGCAAGGAAAAAACAAGAACTAGCTCCCCGCAAGATCCAGAAAACTACAGAAATAACGGATCTTACCCCCTAGAATCGGAGAGGAGAACTAACCCAAACAAACAAACACCCACATAGCAATAAAACCTTACTCTACTCCACTAGCGCCCGCAGCTATTCCAACCTACCGCTAAATCAGGGTCACCACTGTAACGCACGCAGACTTGCCCCCAGTCGTACGCACAGACTCTCGCACAACAGGCGCATACACCGCCACTGACTCAGACGGCCGCATTCATGCGGTAAAACTCAACACACCGGCTCCCTTTCTAACGTAACTTTTATACAAGATAAACAATAAAAGAAGAATGCTCACAAACTATCACAACTATATACACCACTTCTTCCCCACTCATCATCATCATCATCAGTCCCTTGCCCGAACTGGGCGTTGGGGGGACTGAAAGGCAGCAGCAACAGACAGTGCTCTCCACTGAGTTCTATTTTGGGCGGTGGCAAGCAAGTCTGGCATCTCGAGTTCGGTCCATTCTTTTATGTTTGCGACCCAACTCTTTCTCTGACGACCTCGCCGACGACTTCCTTCGAGAGTGCCTTGGAGGATAGTCTTGGACAAGGTGTTGTGTCGGGTCACGTGGCCAAACCAAGCAAGCTTGCGCCGTTTCACGGTTGCCAGAAGAGGTTCATGTGGGCCCACCAGGGAGGTGACGATGCTCCGTACATATTCGTTGGTTTTGTGCTCGCGGTACGAGATGCGGAGCAACTTCCTCAGGCACTTGTTCTCAAAGGCCTGGATTTTCTTTTCTGAGTCTGCAAGCAGTGTCCAAGTCTCACAGCCGTAGAGTAGAATAGACACTACGAGGGACTTGTAAAGCCTGTACTTGATGGTGAAGCTGATGGAGTTACTTCGCCATATCCTGTCCAGCCTGGCCATTGCGGATGTTGCTGTACCTATCCTGATACGGATCTCTGCTACGCAACTACCGTCTTTGGACAGGGTGGCTCCCAAGTACTTGAAGCTATTGACCTCTTCTAGCTTCTGGCCGTTCATGTGAATGTTGCTGCTGCTGTCGCTTGTGGTGTTGATCATCACTTTGCTTTTATCCGTACTGATCTCCATGCCATAAGACCCTGCGCTACTTGAAAGTTTGTCTGTCAGATTTTGGAGCTCACTATTGCTGCCTGCCATGAGGTCAATATCGTCTGCGAATCGAAGATTGCACAGGGATCTGCCACCAATAGAGATTGAAGTATGGTGGTCGTGGAGGGTTTCCTGCATGATCTTCTCCAGGAATATGTTGAAAAGGACAGGAGAGAGCAGGCATCCTTGACGGACACCGATCGTCGTCCTGAAGAACTCGCCTGACTGATTGTTAAGTAGAACCGCGCTGCAGGCGTTCTTGTAAAGCGCTTCTATCATTTGGATCAGTCCCTCCTCTATGTTGAACGATCTCATGACTTGCCAGAGTCCGTCGTGCCAGACGCGATCAAATGCTTTCCTGAAATCAATGAAGTTGTGGTAGAGTTCGCGCTGATGCTGCAGATGTTTCTCGATCAGGACGCGGCAGTTGAAAATCTGCTCTACAGTGCTTCTTCCAACTCTGAAGCCAGCCTGTTCTTCTGCCAGCAGTTCCTCGGCGAAAGTTTTGAGGCGGTTGAGAATGATTCTAAGCATTACTTTGCTAGGGTGACTTATCAGACTGATAGCTTCCCTTATCAGACTGATAGTTCTGTAGTTCTGGCACTGTTTCATGTTTCCTTTCTTGGGGAGCGGGATCACTAGAGACTGTGTCCATTCTACTGGCCATTTCTTTTGCTCCCAGATCTTTTGACAGAGTGTAGTGAGGACCTTCGTTGTTACTTCTCCTCCATGTTTCAACAGTTCAGCAGGTATGTTGTCTACACCTGGAGACTTTCCTCCCTTCAGGCTGCGTACGGCTGCTTCCACCTCTTCAGCTAACACTGGCAGGTCTTCAGCCTTCCCCACTACCAGCATCTTAACACCACATCCTCATACACACAATATCACTGCCAGGCTATGTATTAGTTTCTCACTATCCAACCAGTTTGGTGTTCTCGCCTGGTTACGTTAGTCCTTTCACGTCTGGGCGTGCAAGTCCTTCTTCGTATGCTCACGAGTCGTCCCGTCTCTCGTATCGTAGACGTCCTCGTAGCTCGTACTGTATCTTCGCTGTGACCCAAGTGTCTAGGCACCAGTCGCTCACTCCCCGAGTGGAGAGATGACCTCGCATTAGGTCCCTGCACGAGCATAGATTTTCATCACAACTGAAATTGTCTGATGGGCAGCGGGTTACTCCCTACTAGCCTGTCAGTTGCTTCCCCTGTGTATGCTGGCATGGTGTATTGTTTCCTTTAAGGAAATATCAAAGGACGAGGATTAAATCGAGGAACAGATCAAGCAAAGCTGTCTAATCAGTACACAGCAGCGTCGCTGTGTCATTTTTAAGTCCCTTCTATTTATAGAAGAGACTCTTTAGGGCGGGTCACGGTGGGACGAATTTAATAGCTTGTCCATGATGTCAAAGGCGGGCAAGCCTAAACCTCTGACAATTGAAGTAACAAGATACAATTTACCTCATGTCTAGTTACGCTAACCTCGCTGCTGAACGTACATTTGGCTCGAATCACCGTGTACGCTTATGTGTGTGTGTGTGTGCATATGTACAAGAGAATCTACGAAATTTCTGTACACACGAGCTTGAAACGTGGTAAAAATACTTTCTTAAAAGGGTGGCTAAGAGAGCGTCCAAGCATATTGTAATTGATTGTCTCATTTAAGACATAAACAACCGTTTATAGGAAGTCGGTTGGCCAGGTTAGAGTCTGTAATTTTTGTCATATTTACTTGAAATTTTGGATATAGCTAGTTTGGATAAAGACATTGGATGAGTTCGTTAGCCAGCTTTGTATTCTTTTAATTTTTTTACTTACTGCCTGTAACACCGAAGGCGCATAGGGCAGCAACTAAATCCCTCCACTTCAGCTGGTCGCAGGCCAGAGTGCCTATCGTTTTCAACTTCTTTAGTAAAAATTAATTCTTTTCAGAAAACAAAACAGAAAAAAAACTTTACTTCTAGAGAAAGTCGGCCAGTGGTGGTGACGTAAAAGAGGCAACTCCATCACCATGCAGACATTTACATAATACTCTAAATATGACGTAATTCTCTTTAGCACTTGCTGCGTGCTCTCTCTCAAAGACATGTACGCAGCTCCAAGAGGCATAGATCCTCATGTGCCTGAAGATCACATGAGCATCTATGTCTCTTGGAGATGTTTGGAGTGCATGCGCATGCACGCACTAACATCGTCGCGATTTCAGAAGAGCATTCAGGCAACCTGATATAGCTAGTTTGGAGAAAGACTTTGGATGAATTAATTCTTTTCAGAAAAAAATTAAAACACTAAAAAACTTTGACATCTGGAGAAACTCGGACAGTGGCGATGACGTAAAAGAAGCAACTCCATCACGACACAGACATACTCTAAATATGACGTAATTATTCTCTCGTTTGCTCGCTCTTTCTTTCACATATATGCGTGCATCTCCAAGAGGCATATATCCTCATGTGCTCGGAGTGCGCATGAACATCTATGCCTTTGAGGATGTTTATAGCACGCACACACATGCACGCACACACACACACACACACACACACACACACACACATAAATGCGCTTTCAGAAGATCA
Source organism: Semisulcospira habei (assembly GCA_036245525.1). Lineage (NCBI taxonomy): Eukaryota > Metazoa > Mollusca > Gastropoda > Semisulcospiridae > Semisulcospira > Semisulcospira habei. The sequence continues at coordinate 186,024,772 of BTPG01000006.1, read as the reverse complement.
TGCAGGTGTACTTAATATATCATGTAGCTAGGTAAAGTCAACGTGCTTTCACACAAATTATAGCAAGACTGAAATTGTACCATGAAATTCTAGTTTTGTCACCATTTTCCCCAAGTCTTGAAGCAAAAGCAAAACTCTTATCACGTCAAATATAAAATTACCTAAAAGCAAAAAAATACGTCATTACAAATGACATTTGACAAGCCAGTGACATGTATTTACTGTGCGTGCCCCTTATTAAGTTCACTATGGCGCATTGGCACATCTGCAAGGCTTTTTCGAAAGGAGATATTTCAACATCAGAATCAAGTCAAAGACAAAAGGTAGAGATCCTTGACAGTGAAGACAGCTCTCATATAGAAGGGACTTTGTGGGTTATGGTTCATTTCATCTTATATGCATACCAAGGGGAACGACTCAGCGCTGGACAGACAAACGGATCCCCTGCCCCCACCTATCAGGCACCCAATCGCCAGCCCACAGAGAAATACGCAGGCTGTTGTCAGTCGTGTTACCAAAGATAAGAGTGGTAGGTATGCTCATTCAGTGTTTTCTAATGGTCAGATTGCAAGCTTCACCTCAAGACGATGTAAATTAAGCTGAACTGCATGCAAGCTGTGAAAAAGATATTCTGTATATTTATTGTGTGGTATTGAACCATCTTTCAGACAGATTTACAGCGCAGGCTCACAGACACAGCTGACCCAGCAGACTCCTCCCCTGAAACACTCTGGGAATGGCTGAAAACTGCTATCGCAAAATCCTCTGCAGAAGTCTTGGGTTTCGCTAGAAAGAGGAACAAAGACTGGTTTGATGAAAACGACGTAGAGATTCAGGAACTCCTAGCAAAAAAAAAAACCCGCCCATCAGGCCCACCTAGCCCAGCCTTCCTGCCCTGTGAAGAAGTCTGCATTCCGCCTCATCTGCAGCAGTCTCCAGCGCAAGCTCAGAGATCTCCAGAACGAGTGGTGGACCAGACTCGCACAGAGGACCCAGCTTTGTGCTGACAACGGTGACTAAAGGGGCTTCTACGAAGCACTGACAGCAGTGTATGGCCCTAGGCACCTGATACAAAGTCCCCTGTGAAGCTCTGATGGACAGGCACTCCTCACAGATAATAACTCCATCTTGAACCGCTGGTCGGAATACTTTCAGGACCTCTTCAGCGCTGAGCGCACTGTTCAAGAAGCAGTCATCCTCCAAATCCCACACCTCCCAGTAAAGGTTGAATTGGATGAACCGCCCACTGCTGAAGAGACCCTCACAGCCATCCACCAGCTCAAGAGTGGCAAAGCAGCAGGCATTGACAGAATCCCACCAGAGATCTGGAAACATGGAGGCCCAGCACTGCACAACAAGCTCCATGACCTCTTTCTCTGCTGCTGGGAGGAAGGAACACTACCAAAGGATCTCTGTGATGCAGTCGTCATCACCCTGTACAAGAACAAAGGAGAGAAGTCTGCCTGCTCCAACTACCGTGGAATTACCCTGCTGTCCATTGCCGGGAAAATTCTCGCAAGGCTGCTCCTGAATCGGCTGGTACCTTCCATTGCAGAAGACCACCTCCGTGAGGGCCAGTGTGGCTTCAGAGCCAACAGGAGCACCACCGACATGGTCTTTGTGCTGAGACAGCTCCAGGAGAAATGCCGCGAGCAGAACAAAGGGCTGTACGTAACGTTTGTCGACCTAACAAAAGCGTTCGACACTGTGAGCAGGCAAGGCATGTGGTAGATCCTGAAGCGACTTGGCTATCCCCCAAAGTTCCTCAGCATGATCGTCCAGCTACACGAGGACCAGCAACGCCAGGTCAGACTCAACAATGACCTCTCAGAACCATTCCCCATTCTCAACGGTGTAAAGCAGGGCTATGTGCTGGCACCGACCCTCTTCACCATCTTTTTTAGCATGATGTTGAAGCAGGCCACAGTGGACCTCGACGATGACGATGCAGTGTACATCAGGTATCGTCTCGATGTCAGCCTGTTCAACCTCAGAGGATTGCAGGCCCACACCAAAACCCTAGACCAACTGATTCGTGAGCTGCTCTTTGCCGACGACGCTGCCCTCGTTGCACACACAGAGAGCCCTGCAGCGCATCACATCCTGCTTCGCAGACGCTGCCCAGCTCTTTGGACTCGAGGTCAGTCTGAAAAAGACAGGTTCTCCATCAGCCGGCACCCAAGGTAGAGCATCGCCCTCCCCACATCACCATCAGCTAGTCCGAACTGAAGTCAGTGCACCAGTTTACCTACCTTGGCTGCATCATCACGTCAGACACCAAGCTGGACAAGGAGCTGGACAGCAGGCTGGCAAAAGCAAACAGTGCTTTCGGGCGTCTATACAAGCGGGTGTGGCACAATCAACAGCTGAAAACAGGCACCAAGATCAGCGTGTACAGAGCTGTCGTCCTCACCACCCTACTGTATGGTTCCGAGTCCTGGGCCCTCTGCCGCAGCCAACTACGACTCCTCGAACACTTCCACCAGCGCTGCCTGCGTACAATCCTTGGCATTCACTGGAGTGACTATGTCACAAACGTCGAGGTCCTTGAACAGGCAGAAACTGTGAGCATCGAGGCTTTGCTGCTGCGGACACAGCTCCGCTGGGTTGGGCACGTCTCCAGGATGGAGGATCATCGCCTACCCAAGATCACCCTGTTCGGCGAGCTCGCCACTGGACACAGAGACAGAGGGGCACCAAAGAAGAGATACAAAGACTGTCTCAAGAAGTCACTTAGTGCCTGTCAAATCGATCACCGCCAGCGGTCTTCACTTGCTGCGGACCGTGACACCTGGCGCTCCACCATTTACAAGGCAGCTGTCTCCTTTGAGGTTTCTCGCAGAGCTGGCCTTAAAGACAAGATGCTCAGGAGAAAAAACAGAGATGCCGCAACTCAGAACCCTGGCCAGACCTCCCTCTGCAGCCACTGCGGTCGAACCTGCCTGTCCCGGATTGGCCTCCGCAGTCACGAGAATGCCTGCAGACGTCGTGGACAACACCTATAGAATCTTCGTTCGCGAAGTCAAGCCAAGAGAGAGAGAGATTGAACTATCTGTAGATAGCAACACCTTTTTTTTCAGATGTGAATACACTATATTACCATCTTAGTTTGAGGCTTTAAATCTTCTTACATCAGTTTACCCTTAAAAAATGCTGCAGAAGAGCTGGTCACATCTTCGTGTTTTTACCAGTTTTGTTGTTTCATTATTGATTTGTACACAAAACACATTACTCACCTAAATATCACATTTGCATTACTTCAGATGTTAATTTTCATTCTGGTATTTGGGATGTCATACCTACTAGTTGCACTGCAAGTACTTCAAACAAGATGTTTCCTGCTTCTGTGAGGAAATCAGGTTTAAAATACGTAACACTACTGACATATTTCATAAACCTTCATTTTGTTTATTTTTATTTTCCAAAATACAAGTCATTATGGTGGATGTTTCAGTGATACATGCTGCTATGTTTATGGATTCATATAAAAATGTTTCCCAACAAAATTTAGATAAAGTGGTTTTCAGACTTTCTGTCTTCTGAAATTTTGTGCAATTTTGAAAATGTCGTGTCAAAGTATGTGTAAAAAAGAGAGAGGAACAGATTGGCATGTGGCTAACTGAAACGTTTCATGTGCTAGAATTAGTATCACTCACCAGTACAAGCGTGTTTTCTGTTTATTTCCCCAGAAGAGGAAGAAGCAGAAACACCACTGGGTTACTGTGATACAGATGGACACCACAAGGACTTTCCAGCTGCTGGTGAAGACACAGTCAACATGGCTGGTGAAGACACAGTCAACACTATTGGTGAAGACACGGACAACGCTGCTGATGATGACATAGAAAATACTACTGGTGAAGACACAAACAACACTGCTGGTGAATACACAGTCAGCACCTCCGCTGTGGAGAGAGATGGTCCTGTCCAACACCCACAAATCAAACAGGAGCCAGCTATCAAGGTCGAACCTGGTGTCCAGCTAGAAGCTGGGACCAGTCCAGACTCTGGGGTTAAACTGGAACCTGACATCAAGTTAGAGTCTAACTCTGTGCCCAGTGTTTACAGTAATATGGACTATGACACTGAACATGTGATCAAGCTAGAGTCTAACTCAGTGTCCAGTGTTTACAGTGACATGAACTGTGACACTAAACATGAGATCAAGCTAGAGTCTAACTCTGTGTCTGGTGTTATCAGTGACATGGACTGTGACACTAAACATGAGATCAAGCTAGAGTCTAACTCTGTATCTGGTGTTATCAGTGACATGGACTGTGACACTGAACATGACATCAAGCTAGAGTCTAACTCTGTGCCCAGTGTTTACAGTGACGTGAACTGTGACACTGAACATGACATCAAGCTAGAGTCTAACTCTGTGTCTGGTGTTATCAGTGACATGGACTGTGACTTGGGGGTATCTGTGGATCCTGACGGTATAACTTTGTCAACGGAAGGAAAAACCTTGACCACAAAAAGTCACAGTGCGGAAGAGAGTGAGATACCCTTTGCATGTGGGTTGTGTGATGCATGTTTCCAGTTGTCCAGTCAGTTGATGCAACACATGTCTACTCACACAGGGCAGAAGCCTCACACTGTTACCACAGAGCAGAAGACAACTACTACTGACAGTACATGTATTGATGTACAGACATCAGCAGATACACCAAGTGGGCGAACCTGGTTTTGTAGGCACTGTAAGGCAACTTTCCAGAAGCTACATACATGTTTAGAAGGTGGCCCTGGCAGCTTGACAGGCCAGAAGCCACACAAGTGTACAGAATGTAGTGCTAACTTTTCTACGTCTAGTGATTTGAAAACACACATGCTGACACACTCGGGCCAGAAGCCACATGAGTGTACAGAATGTAGTGCTAGTTTCAGTCGATCTGTTTACTTGAAAAGACACATGCTGATACACACAGGCCAGAAGCCACATAAGTGTACAGAATGTAGTTCTAGTTTCACTCAATCTGGTACCTTGAAAAGACACATGCTGACACACACAGGCCAGAAGCCACATAAGTGTACAGAATGTAGTGCTAGTTTCAATCGGTCTGGTCTCTTGAAAACACACATTCTGATACACACAGGCCAGAAGCCACATAAGTGTACAGAATGTAGTGCTAGTTACACTGTATCTGGTTCCTTGAAAAGACACATGATGACACACACAGGCCAGAAGCCATATAAGTGTGCAGAATGTAGTGCTAGTTATACACAATCTGGTTCCTTGAAAATACACATGCTAACACACACAGGCCAAAAGCCACATAAGTGTACAGAATGTAGCGCTAGTTTCACTAGATCTAGTTACTTGAAAGTACACTTGCTGATGCACAGAGCCACCAAAGAGCGCGCTAGAGTTATAATTATTATGAGATAAGCGCATTATAAATACTATAATTATTATTATTTCTTATAAAGTATGTCGCCTCAAGCACCAGACGGCGCAGAGAGGACTGAACTTATAAAGTATTTTCTTGTGTGAATTAACAATTTGCAATTTACCCAGCAACAAAGTGGACCGCAACTTAATTGTGCAGCAACCCATGAACACGAGCACATGCTGCAGTGAAGTGTGACGTAACAAGATTTGTGCACATTGAAATGAACAATGCACGTGTGGAGCAGAGCAGTCTGTCGTTTCAACTTTAACCCTTTGGGCATCAGTAGCCATCTCATCAACAATGGATACAAGTGGTTTCTCACAAGCCCCTGTAACTGCGCTGATTCAAGAGGATTGATACCTATAGCAGTAGTGTCGTGTCCAGCGGCCATCCCATCAACAATGGATACAAAGTGGTTTCTCCCAAGCCCCTGCAACTGCGCTCGCTCAAGAGGATCATGTTCATACCTATTGCAGTAGTGTCGTGTCCATTTTTTTCGGGTGTGAATGGGTTAACATTATGGTAAACATTTTTTTCTGTGATCCACTGGAGCCGTGTAGACTCGGCACTACCTGTATTTCTATATGTATGGACAGCTGCGTAAAAAAACTGTAGAAAACATCCCTATGAAGAAAGAAATACGCATAGAAAAGACAGTTACAACACAATCTATTCCTATTTTTGTTTAAACCCCTTTGTCTCAATTCACACATGACGAGACATGAGCGCAAAGAAAGAAGGCAAAGTGGTGATAAAACTTTAGGTCACATGCTGTCCATGCGACCTAAACCGCTTTTGACCTTTCAAAGGTGCACTGATATAGACCTATCTATCTATGTATATCCCGTAGTCTTGCCGACCGTTGGGGCACCACTGATAACCTACTGTTCTATTAATAGATCGTGCACTGACTGCTGTCATCTGTGACTAAGAGTTCACTATCAAGTGACTCACTTCTCTTTCATTCTTAACAATTATTTTTTAAAAGACAATACTCAACTAAGAGGCAACGAACAGAGCGACACTGGCTGTTGCTAAGTTATTTTGATCTTACTTGTTCGCTCAGTGAATATACACATGTGTAACTCATAAGTAATTCAATGCAGACAGGTAATCTTCATGGTACAAATGTAACCCAACCTTCCTGCCACTGTGAATGGAAACTTCCAACACGCTGAACACAGACAGGCTGTATCAACGCTAAGTGATCAGATGGTTCTGAGGGAGAAAACAAAGATGTAATTTAAATTTGAAACCTGCTAAAAAACACATAACTTTAGCACTAACAGCAGTACATGCGTTATATTTATATGTTTACAAACACTGTAGATTCAAAGTTAACAATGAACTTCATTGATCTGAAACCTCTAAACCCGGGATTTCACGTCTACAATCTGTACAAATATGTGGCTTCTGGCCTGTGTGTTGTCAGTGTTTTGAAGGTACCAGATTGAGTGAAACTAGTGCCATAAGTACGATTGCTCATTTCTCCTCTGCATGAAAGAACACTAATTTTGGGGGTTGTGTTTGTGGTTGTTATTTTTTTGAGTGCATATGTGTGTTAATCATAGGAAAGATCCGATATTCACTTGAGTTATATTTCGAATAAGAACCATGTACCTGTTTTAGTAGGATTCGTTTTCTTTCGCACGGAGAACTGCGATTGATTTTTGTTGCGACGCGTAGTTTTGCTACGATGAAACTGAAAGGTTTGAGCAGGGTCGCGATCTTTCTAGTGACCGCATATATGACGTCAAAGTGTTGGAAACATTTCGTAACACTGTATAAATGCGCTTAAATAGTAGTGGAATTTTGTAGTTAATTCTAGTGAATTCTTTTTCAACAATATTAATGAGTTTTGGTTACGTTTTCTGATCTGATTGGTTGTGTTATACGAATTTGCTGGATTATTCTGGAAATCTGTAATAGTATAAAAGACTGTGCTAGGAAGTATGTCTGTACATTGAAGTACCCAACGGAGAAAGAAACACGCTTAGAAAAGGCGGGTACAACACAATAATAATGTTTTAATAAATTGTGTTGTACCCGTCTTTTCTAAGCGTGTTTCTTTCTCCGTTGGGTACTTCTTTGCATATTACACGCTTGGCAGTCACCTTTTTGGTCTGGATTGTCTGTACATTGTATGAGAGACGCAGTGTGTCAAAAGTGTTGATGCATTGTAGAGGAGACAGTGTATCATTGTTGGTGCATTTGTGAATGCATTGTGTGGAGATTGTATTGCTGCAATAAAATACTGTCGAACTGTTACTCCTGAGTGGTCTACAACCTTGTGCCACGTGGGACGAGTTGCAGCTGAGTGAAGTTTTTTTACAAGAACCCTACGTGCGTATGTCTGGTATGATTTCATACTACAACTACGACTACCATGTAACAGGGGTGTTATACTGAAAATTGTTACACATTCTTGCTTTTTGCTAGACTCGATCTACCAATACACCAGCTGCGCGAGTGAGCTTAAATCCTGCGCCAATCACTAAGCAAGCTGCCCTGCTATAGCGGAACAAATTGCTTTAGCAGCTTGCACAGGATTTAAGCCTTCTCGCGCAACTGGTCCCTGTTGACATCAACTAGGTGCAGGATGGAGAGGACCCATTTGGAAGCAGAAACTGTTCTTGTCCAACAGTGGGTAAAGGTTTATGAAAGGCACTTTTAATCTTACAAGTTGGCTGTAGAAAGAGTTTCTGTTGTCTTACTGGAAAGGGATTTCATCAATCAGTCAGCATTGAGCTAACAGGGTAGCAAGTGAATATTAACCATTTGCATGTCGGTAGCGGTTTTTGTCACGCTGATTCCTACAGGAAACATCGTGACAAAAATTGCTACCGACATGCACAGGGTTAATATGTCACAGGAAAGATCCATTTTCTTTCCAATTGCCTTTATATATATAATTTATAAAATCATCTGCCAGTGAATTAGGATGACAGCACCAGCCCATTACGCTGAAAGCTTGATATTCCTAAAATTGGAAATTGTTTTCTAACAGTACAAACAAGGGGGGTGTTGGGTAGTGATTCTGCATAAATTACCATTGCTGGAAACACCACGACAAAAGTGCTACCGAGAGTCAATGGGTTAAGCTGCTGGGGTGATGAGAATCTTTGTCTTGTTGACCAAGGCCAGCTCCGTCCGCTTTTTATAATGGCCGGGCTGGCATCTAGGGTTAAGCATACAACTGTCTAGGTATTACACTTGCAAAGTTAATGCTAATTTATGCGCGTGACCCTGGGGAATGACACACAAACTGAAGGCACACAGTCGTAGAAAAATCAGACAAAATTGAAACCACCATAAAATGAGAATCGGTAGGCTGCTCTCCTTTTGTAGAGGAACTTGATGTTCTGACCCCCCCCCCCCCCCCCCCCCCCCCCCTTGCGTGACAAGATGATATTCCATCGTGAAAATGATTTCAGCAGTTTAGTGTAAACAAGAAGAAAAAAATAGCCATACAACTTGTTTACAAGAACTAAGCTACATTAAACTTTACTGGTGTATACACACTCAGTCTGCATTTATCATGGTTACATCATTTTCCTATGGAGGACAAAACCCAATTTCATAGGGCTTGTAGATTTCATCTTTGTTTGGTCTACACGACTGATTTGTGTATCAACTCTTTTGGCAGATGCTTGGCTACACACAGGTGTTCTGGACCCATTCAGCCTCAGTGGTGCATCTCCAAAATTGTGGAGGTGTGGCCTAAAGAGTATGTGCCAACTGAAAAAGATGGATTGACTATAATAATTCAAGGGTAGTGCTGGATGAGCTTGGCGCCTGTTTGCGCCAAGCCCATCCGGCACTACCCTTGAATTATCATGGTCAATCCATCTCCTGCTACACAAGTCCTGGGTCAAGTCACCATGAAAATGTTTGGTGTTTTTACACCTTTATAAACTACAATAATAGGCAGAACGGTTAAAATTACAATGAGAGGAAAATAAATGCGAGAACATTAGAAAACAGCATGTGACCTTTTCTCCAACACTGGTATCCAGGCATGCAGCTTATTCAGTTATCTCAACAATATATCATTTCGTCAAGTGCAGCATTGGCAAAAGATGCAATTGTAGATCAGTCNAGAAATATTTAATTACAGAATACTGACTGGTCCAAACAGAAAATGGTGTAATAATGGCAGTGAGATTATGTGCTGATATTTGTAAAAATTATCATTTGGGTTGGGTAGATGAATACATTTATGTGTGACAGTCCGAACAACTGAAAAACGACTGCGTGTCCCACTATAGCATGGTGACAGTTAGTATTTCATACTTGCTCATCAGCTGTGCAGATTAACCTTTTAGCCCTGAGTCCCTACAGCAGGAGATTGATTGACCATGATAATTCAAGGGTAGTGCCAGATTAGCTTGGCGCCTGAAGGCGCCAAGCTAATCTGGCACTACCCTTGAATTATCATGGTCAATCCACCTCCTGCAACTGGTACATAGTCGTTCAGTGACACTTCCAAAATTTGGGAAAAGCACACCTGAGGCTAAAAGGGTTATTTGTGGACTGTCCATGTCAGCAGGAGACATACATTGTCACAAACTGAGACCGTGCAGTTGTGCAACTGGGCGCGTTTGCACGAGTGGTGCATAGTGCTGCACAAGCCACAGAGCAAGGTGCTCCGCTATAGCGCCACTCCACTAACCCCACTATAGTGCCACTCCACCAACCCCACTATAGCGCCACTCCACTAACACCACTATAGCGCCACTCCACTAACCCCTCTATAGCGCCACTCCACTAACCACGCTATAGCGCCACTCCACTAACCCCGCTCTAGCGCCACTCCACTAACCCCGCTATAGTGCCACTCCACTAACCCCTCTATAGCGCCACTCCACTAACCACGCTATAGTGCCACTCCACTAACCCCGCTCTAGCGCCACTCCACTAACCCCGCTATAGCGCCACTCCACTAACCCCGCTCTATCGCCACTCCACTAACCCCGCTCTTGCGCCACTCCACTAACCCCGCTCTTGCGCCACTCCACTAACCCCGCTATAGCGCTACTCCACTAACCCCGCTATAGCGCCACTCCACTCACCCCAGTATAGTGCCACTCCACTAACCCTGCTATAGCGCCACTCCACTAACCCCGCTATAGCGCCACTCCACTCGCCCCGCTATAGCGCCACTCCACTAACCCCGCTATAGCGCCACTCCACTAACCCCGCTATTGCGGAGCACCTTGCTTTGTGGCTTGCACAGCACTTAGATCACTCGTGCAACTGCGCCCTGGCCTCTGCATTTATGCAGGAGAGAATGAGAATATGAGAGCCCCAGCCCACCCCTCCCCCAAACAATATATTTATTCTAATTAACACGGTAATTAAGCAAGCCCACGTCAACAAAGACACCCAATACCTTTATTACCTAGCCATTTTAGTTCCACTCCAGAAATCATTCAAGCTACGTTTGGGGGAGGGGTAGGCTGGGGCTCTCATATTCTCATTCTCAGAATAATTAATTCTAGAATGAGAATATAAGATTTGAAAACCAATCAAATCGATAAATGCCACATCGATCAACTAATTATTGTAATCAACTAGCCATTTAGACAAACCCAACGCCACCCAATACACCCAATACCTTTATTACCTATCCATTTTAGTTCCACTCCAGAAATCATTCAAGCTACGTTTTTTGATCAGCTACCAACCTGTGATTATTAAGCCAGATCCCCCACCTAACCTAAATTATTAATGCTGCCATTGACTACTATCAGCCGTTTTCGGGAAATGACTACTTGCGCCATTGTGGGAATTCCCGTTAGGCATAATTTCCACAACACCCAACCCAAAAGTAAGTGACGTCAATGTTGCCAATAACAACACCACGTGTCAACTCGTGACCCTAGTCTCGTGATCAAGTATTGCGTCGTTGAGACGTTTCAAGGATTTCTGTTGCTGTGAGAAGATGTGTTATTTGTGGTAGCCATTGGAAATATTACAAATTCCGGACTTCGATATTCAGTTCAGTGATACATCTTGTAGAATATTACTATTGTGCGTTATGTTGAAACAACAAAAAGGTTAGTGAGCCGAGACTAAAGAAAACTTACTGTTAAATTGCGGAGTGTCGAGTACAACCGGGTTCAGTATTGCGTTTTACTTTAAACACGGCTGTGAGTGAAAAACCGCGGTTTTAGTTTATTGGTTGTACCGTACGCAAAAGCATGCGGGTCTCTATGTAATAGGACATTTATTCTCGTCAGGTTGTTTAATTTATCTAGGCAGTGTCACGTTTACAGACCTATGTCGATTTCTATCGAATTTAGGTGTGCAGTCACACACGGGGACCGCTAACGGCGTAGTAAGCATGTGTTGAGGGGCAAAACAGAAGATTGAGCCTACTAAAACAGAGTCATTTGCTATTACTTCCGTCTCGTAAACAACTAAGAAATGAGAGTAGAACACAGAGTTAAATGACTCTTAACATAAAGTCTTAAATATTCTGTTTACCACCTTGCCGTTAACGCCGTCAGCGCGGACTGCAGACAGTGTCATTCAGTTGAGGACAGAGACAGAACACAGAGTTAAATGACTCTTAACATAAAGTCTTCAATATTCTAATGACACCCTTGCCGTTAACGCCGTCAGCGCGGTTTTAAAATAGATTATACGTAGCAACCACCGCTGGTGGTAAATAGCGCGGCGTGGGCTCAGCGGCCTGTAGCTCTGTAGCAAGCAAAAACAGAGACAGAACATAGAGTTAAATGACTCTTAATACAAAGTCTTCAGTCTTCTATCATAACACCCTTGCCGCTAACGCTGTCAGCGCGGTTTTAAAATAGATTTTACGTAGCAAACATCGCTGGCGCGCGGCGTGCAGACAGTTTCATTTGAGTATTGGTGCAGACAAATACGTCACTAGCTGCAATGCGGAAGTTGCCGATCTACTTATATTTAGCGGCCTGTAGCTCTGTAGCAAGCAAAAACAGAGACAAAACATAGAGTTAAATGACTCTTAATACAAAGTCTTCAGTCTTCTATCATAACACCCTTGCCGCTAACGCTGTCAGCGCAGTTTTTAACGTAAACACTGACATAGGGACTTAGTAACGTGACTAAGTACACAGTCGCCACGTCTATATCGTGTCATACAACTGAAATGCGGTGAAGTTTTCTGCGGACTGGAGTCTACATGCTGAATAAAGATTTTGTGTCTGTCTGTCTGTCTGTGTGTGAGTGCTTGTGTGTGTTTGTAGGTATGTGTGAGTGTGTATGCGTGTGTCTGTCAGTGTATGAGTGTGTTTGTCTGTCAGTGTGTGAGTGCATGTATGTATGCGTGCGAGTGTTTGTGTGTGTGAGTGTTTGTCATTGTGTGAGTGCATGTATGTATACGTGTGCATGCTAGTATGTATGCATGTGCATGCGTGTATGTATGTGTGCGAGTGTTTGTGTGTGTGTGCGTCTGTGCGTGTATTTATGCATGTGTATATATAGTTAGTGTTAGAGATATGATAATTTCAAGAACATTTATACCATTGACTCTACGTCAATACCCCAAAACACAGTTATTTAATAATAACCACACACACACAAAACATTCTTATATACACTTGATACCAATTTAAGTTACCTACAGACACTTGTTAACAAATTTCCAAAGTCACCTACAACCGCTAACTAACTTTACAGGTAACTTTGAAGTTAGTTGGTGCAAGTTCTGATAAGTGACTTAAAACAAGTTCTTACAAGAACCTAATCATAAGATCTTGTAAGTTATTGAACCAAGTCATAACTTACTTGGACAGAATTTCCAAGTTACAAGGACAACAAGAAAACTTTTTTTTCTCAGTAGTACTCTGGTGGTGGGGCTGATGGCATCAAATGAGCAGGCATGACATCTCTTTGTGAAGAGTATTTCAGAATTAATGAATGATTACCAAAACTGATCTTTACTTGCCTAACAGTCCGTAAACTTTTTTCATAGTTTCTTCTACGCCTATTTTCTTTCCTTCCTCTAAAAAAGATTGCTTTAGCTCTTCAACATTCGCGGGTTGACTACGCATCTTATTCTGTATTTCAGACTTCTGTTGCTTGTAATTTGCTAAATCATCCTGGACTCTTTTAAATTCGTTATCGTCAATTTCATTATTTTCCAAAGCCTTACTAATAATAAGTTTCATACTCGTCAGCTTAGCTGCTGCGAGCGTACTTAATGCTTCATGCTTCTGCAACTTCATATAAAATCTTTTGTTAATAGCTTCCATACCAAAGCATGCTAGACTTGTGACAAGACCAATACCTTCAACAGCAATTCCTATAACACTTCCCACCCCCGTTGCAAAAAGAGTTATACCTCCTACAGATAATCCGGCCGAAACCACCCCCATGGCCATTGATGTGTTGTGTACAGAATTGAAAACCGTATTGTAACGGCGTTTACACCTCGAGTATTTTGCTTGTTCTTCTTCCAAATACTTCAACGCTTCTGTAATATTCATTAAACGGAATGAATCTGCCTTTAATGTTTTATCACGCTCAATAGGCTCAAGCTGCTCAGGTGGTATTTGTGGATACAAGTTCACCATTTTTTATTTACAAATATTTTTTTAATCAGCAATTACATTTTGCAACTCTTCAAAAGTATACAATTTGCTGGCATAATAAAATGCAACAAGATCAATGTGTTCAAGGTTTATGTAAGTTAGACGAACAAAAGTTGTTTTGTCAACCACCACCTTGACAGTGGGAATACTGCTTGAAACATTAATAACATCATTATTTTTTGTAATGGCAATAAAGACCTTTGATGATTCTGTTACTGTTTCATTCCATGTAAGTTTAATTCCTTGTGCAATTTGAGCCTCTTTAGCAGTAGCAACAGATTTCATGATAATTTCAAATACTATTGTCGCTTCTCTAGCCACGACTAAGCTTGCTGGCATAAACACAACAGAAGTATCTGATCTACCCTTTCTAGTTGTTAGAATATATCTCCGTCTCTCATAATTTTCAACTTTCAGTTTTTCTCTGCTATTGTTGTCTGGGGCAAAACTTGGAACAAGGCTTACAATAAGCGGCCCAGAATTAACAACCTTCCTAAACACTAAGGCGCCTTCATCATCAGTGTATACATAAGGACTAATAAATTCAATCTTTATGTCCCAGTCAATTGTGGGTGGTGGAACAGGCACAGGTGAAACAACCCACTTATTTCCCACATGTATTAAGTTGTAAGGCGCATTATTTACAGGTGGAGTGGGTACAGTAACATCACGAAGCTGACCAAGTTTAGGAATCTGTTTTTCACCATCTTTCATGTCAACAATTACTTTCCTTTTGTACATGCCATTTGAATCAAGTTCAAAACCATATATTTCTCCAATTTCCCCTTCCTTCTCAAAATCCTGTACGTCTGCCAAATCTTTCAACTCTGTTACTGGACATGCAACTGGTATGATTCTAGGCTTTGGACCAAGACCACTCATTTTTTATAAACAAAAATAAAATTATTTAATTTCTAACACAACACTAAAATCATGCATAAGAACTGGTTTACCATCCTGATTAGTTACAGATATACTCAGTGATTCAAAGAAACTAGAACCTAATTTCTTAAACTGCAAATTAGGAAATCTAACAACCACACTTTCACAATAGGGAGCAGTTCCAGTTGGTAAGCATCTCAACAAAGTTGATGGTTTTCCATTGTGTACATTTTCAGTCGTGTTTAGTTCTTTTAAATAAACATTTAGAAATGTGTGTACTGACAAATGAACAGGATATGTTCCAGTTATTTTAGTTACAACTGACGTATAATACCATCCACTAGTACCATTATCTGTAAAACCCATTACCCAATTTACAGGCATTGTATTTCTGTCTATTAAACCAAGTAAATATGCAAGTTCAGTTGAAAATAAAGGTATAGTGCCTGTAGGAATTTCTAATTCAACAAACAAGTTAGCCTGATTTAAAGTTGCTTTAATTTTTAAATTATTTTGAAACCATGTAGCTAAAGTACAAAAGTCATAATACCCAGATGGTATAAAGTGTGTATTAGTGTCCAAGCCACTATTACCAGCATTAACATAACTCATATAAAAACTTGTATTATCCGTTACATTAAACCATTTTACTGTATAGAACATTTCATGGATAGCTGCAGCCTTGTTACCATCACGATTATCAATCCCATTAGTTAACCACACTGGTTTGCTTGTGTCAAGATTTGTTAAGGTAATAAACATTTTTATTATCACATAAAAAAAGGATGGAATTTAAATCACCAACCATTACCACTACAAACGCATTTCAATTTAATGTAGATGCCAAATACAATGTCGCCCCTACTTATGAACAGAAAATAATTCAACTAAATCAACTCGACATAGCTGTAAGCGAACAAGATTTATTTCAAGTCAAAGTACCCAACCCTTTTGATCATTACCTAAACCCTCCAATTACAGATGACTCTACTGCAAGAAAGTGGTCTTCAAGCCCACTACAGATGTTTCAAAACCAACTTAACTTTGCCATACTGTGTTCAACTACAGGCTGTGGTGTTTCATTCACAGATCACTTGAATCACTCAAACAAACTGATTAGGTCTGTGTATCGTTTTCATGTTTATTACCAGCTTAGACGTATACTGTCAGAACTGCATACACCATTACCAACTGAATCCAGTTTTAATCAGTTTAATAATCCCATGGATATGAAAGCATTTGAACGCATCTGCAATGAATTTAACATAAGCACTAAGTATGACTTCACACAAAAACTTGATGATCACCACGGCAGGGGTACACTGTATTATGCTATGAGTCACAGACAATACCCTCAAGATTATTACCCTGGTTACACTTCATTCTCATCAAAATCTGAAGTGTGGTTAGGCTCAATTGAGCAGAAGCAGACTAATGCCTGGACCACATTTGTCTTGGACAGGAGTGACGGATTTACTCAAGCGGGAGTCGAGCGCGTAAATGAGTCAATCAGAACATATGTCTGGTGTATACTAGGAGCACAATCACTAACAAAATCAAACATTTTGAATGGAAGTGGTAAATTTGAAGCACAAAAACAGTTTCTCGCTAATCTTGAAGATTCAGTAAATTCAGTAGTTGATCTCCCATCAAGCATACAACGCTACCAAGACGTTCTCAGATATGCTAGATCAAAAGTTGACTTTGTAGTTGGTATTGGGTTATACATGTTGCCATCAGACCTTCAACTCCAAATGGGTACAATAACAAATTATAATAATGAAATAGTTGTTGCAGGTGTTGGTCAGAAATTAGGACTCAATCAATCTGTAAACTTGGGGGTCACAACCACACATGTACAGACATTAAAACCATTAATGACACCAGCACCAGTAACGTCATCACCCGTACAGACAGTAACAACCCCGGTCCCAACCCCAACCCCTGACACCCATGAGTCAGAGAGAACAGCATTGGTAATAGGTCTCACTGGATTAGGGGTTTTACTTCTTTATCTGTTTCATTAAATAACCCACTATTAACCCTCCTACTGTAACCAAAAAGACCCACACATGTTCTGCCATAAACCCTACTGCCTTTGCCGCTGTACTAATCAACCAACTGACAACAGTGCCTATAATGCCAGGCAAAGCGTCCATTGCTTTCACAGCCAATTTCTTAAGCAAGTCTGATATGTGAGACAGTTGTTTCTTTACCCACGACTGTAAGTCTTTTGGATCTGTGGGGACTGGGGTTGGTGGTGCTGGAGGTGGAGAACCACCACCCGTTACAGCCAACACAACTGTACTGATAATAAACCCCAGAGCTGTAATTAAACTGGTAATTGTGATACCCTGTTCTCTGAAAAGTGTTTTTAGTCTCTCAGCCAGAGTAGTGTCTTCGTGAAGTATTTTCTGAATAGTTTCTCTAATCCTGTTGACCTGTGATTTTAGTTTTTGTCTTCCAATACTAATCGCTTCTAACCTTCCTGATCTTTCTATCTGCAAATCATTTAATCTGTCTTGAATTCTTTCTTTCATTTCTGCGTCAAGATTTCCATTGTCTGCGGTAGCCAGTTTCTCTTTTTCACGTTCTATGTGTTTATCAAGCTCACCCAGTTTGGCAACATTGTTTACCATATCACCTCTTATCGTCTGCATTAATTTATTCAACCCTATAATCTCCCTCATTGTAAAAGGAGAGTCACCAATTGTTTTTAATTCGTCATTTATTTGTCCTTCTGTAAATGAGGTTTCTTGTATCACTGTGTTTGCTATTTCTGGTAGGCTTGTTACTGGTGCCATTTCAATCTGTTGCCCTGTTGGCAACTTTGTTTGCGTGTCTTGAAGCATACTAACCAGTCTTGGGGGAACAGGAGACCCTCCAATACCAAGGTATCTTGCCAACCCAGAGTTACCACCGACTTCACCTTTAATTGTACTTAAAGCTCTAAACTTAGAAGGATTATTTTTATGTGTTAGATATATTTTCCCTCTGTCTGTATTTACGAATAAGTGTCCTTTATCATATTCAAACTGATTAGGATCTATTACATCTGGGCGCGCTCCAACACTGTCATAAAATGAGTTTACTTTGTCTTTTAACAGTTCATGATACAAAGGAGAAGTAGTTACCATTCCAGTCATATCTGTGATACTGGTATCTGAGGCATCCATGACATCCATGTTAAAATCTTCATGATTAAATCCTCCTGCTGCCATTGTTTTATTAATTTATTATTTTTTATTGTGCATAATAAAAATGACACAGTCTTACGGATCAAAGTTAGACCCATACAGAAAACTACGTGAGCCCCTGGGTGTTAAGGGCATAAGACAATCAATCGTCATCACAAACAATCCAAGTACCATAGACCAGAACCAAACACTTACAGTCAAGTTTCCAAACCTAGGTCCCAGTGACGTTATTGTTCCTGGCACTGCACGCCTAGCATTTAATATTGAACTATCATCAGATGCAGACGTGAACAGAACACTGGTTAACAATCTTGGCAGAGCAATTGTTAGAACTATTAAAGTAAAACTTGAAGGACAGGAAGTGTTTAGTCTTGATGACTCAGATGTATTCTACTGTTACAAAGACCTTTGGCTAACAAGAGAAGAACGAGAAGACCGTATTTACCAAGGCATACAGTCTGATAATGTTGGTAAACTTCGAATCGACGCTGGAGATAAGGTAACTAATACAGCCATGGATGTTATAATGGCCGAAACATATGGATCCAGATTCTACATTCCACTTGAGTTTGAAATCCTTACAGCTCATCTGCCTTATTATCAAGGAGCACTGAATGACCGTCTGAGTTTTGAACTAACTTTCAATGACTACTCCAAAGTTATAAAATCATCTGCCACAGATGCAACATACAAGATCTCTAACATTTCCTTGGAATACGAAATTGTCACACATACTGAACTAGCCAGACTCATTCAAAATCAGTACCAGTCAAGACTTCCAATTTATTATGACAGGGTGATTAGACATAGTTTAATACCCAAAGACAAAAGCGACCCAATGTGGAACATAAACTTAAACACGCCTGCTAGGTCACTGAAAGGTATTTTTATGTTGTTTATTGAACCAGCGGCTCCATACAAACGGGATTCAGAAAAATTCTACAATCCTAAGATTACACATTTGTCCTGCACAATCGAAGGCCGTCCTAATCAAGTGTACGCGTCTGGAATGCTGCCTTATCAACACTACGATGAGATCACAAAGTATTTTGCGGGTGGAAGGATTAGAGATAAACCAGCAAACATTGCGTGCAAAGATCTACATCTGTATGACGTTAGGATTGGTCAATACCTGACAAACAAGTATGCACTGTGGTTAGACCTGCGTAGTACAGATGACGATTACCTTCATGGGTCAGGACGTACTGTCGAGAACGGTAGTGATGGAATAACAATTCAGATACAAAAGAAGGTTGAAACTGCTGCAGCCATAAACATATATTTGTACCTGATATATGACGCACAACTCAATATTGCAGAAAGCAGACTAAGTGGACACATATATTAAAATTATATTGTGTATTAAAATGAACCTAATGACCCTTGACCCCCATTGTGGATTATTTTGTGGTGCGACAGGGTGTGGTAAAACTGAATTTGTACTTAACCTATTACAAACAAGATACATCCACCATTTTGAAAACATTGTAATATTTTGTCCAACAATCAAACACAACAAAGCTTATCACAACCGTTTATTCATTTGGACTGACAGCAACATTTACTTAGTTGACCCTGAAAAGAAACTGAATGAATACCTACAATATTTTTACAAGAAATTTGAAGGACAGTCAACTTTATTTATTGTTGATGATTGCTCTGCAGAAAAAGACATTGTCAAAAAGAGAAATACTTTAGCAGAACTTGCCTTCAGTGGTAGACACGCAAACGTGAGTGTATGGATTCTCACTCAGAAATATAATGCTGTATTGAAAGATTTTCGAGAACAGTTAAAGTTTATCTGTTTGTTTTACTGTAAGGATCGTGACAGCTTTGAAGACTGTCTCAGAGAAAACGATGTCATTCCAAATAAGCATGAACGTGATGATGTAAAAAATAAACTGAAATCGACTAAGCACCTAAAGCTTATTTTAAAGACAGATCAGCCCACTGGGTATGGGTTAGTAAATTAATTTATCTTTTTGGTTTGTCTTTAAAAAATGACGGACGGACAAGAGGATCAAAATTGGCCTATTGGTAAATTCATGGATATTACATCGAGTTTCAGGGGTTTTATGCTTATTAGTGACTTAAAAACACAAGTTAGACGCCCTTTTTCAGAACTCCCAACACCGATGAAGATGTACATGACATATAGTTTTTATCTTGGATATTCTAATACTTTTCCATGTTATAATAATAGGACAAATGATTTTTTAGTTTATGATGCTGAATCTGACTGGTTTAAGATTATGTGTTTACAAATATACCATCAAATAAAAAAAGAAAATAAAAATATTAAATTTATTACTGTCAATAAAACAATATTACACATGCAAAAGATTGAACATGATACAATAGAAGACATATCGTCAAAGTGGCTTATTAGTTGGTGATTAATTTTGTCTATTTTATAGATTTTAGTCAATAAAGTGCCATTTTCATTATGTAATTTTCTATTTATTTTTTTGTCGGACAAATAAAAAAGATGGACAACCATCAAAGATTAAGAAACGTGTTTCACACAACTAACTTACCTATATCTAATATTTACAATGTCTATGAATCAATAGAAAGATCTTTTTTAGTCATACAAAATAACCTTCTTTCTGATAGTGTAAAGATTCAGATTGTTGCAAAAATAGAATTTGCCAGAGATGTTGGTGAAGTTATTGTAACGTATATCTCAACAAGGCAGCACACAGTTAATTCGAGAAGAGAACTAGAGAAAGTGTTTAGAGAAAGATTGTTACCAGACTTCCATGAAGCAATTGACAGAGCAGAAATGCAAGGGTCTGGCTGGCATGAAGGCCTTGTACATGAACTACAACTAAAGCAGTCAAGATATCATCCTATTTTAGGCAAATCATGGATACCACTACCAATAGAGATTGCAAACAAAAAGGCTGTAGTCAATATTCAAAACAATGATAATTTATGTTTTATGTGGTGTGTGCTTGCAAAACTTCATTTTGTAAAAGCAAAACCTGATCGTGTATCTAACTATACCAAATTTGTAAATGAACTCAACTTTAGTGGCATTGAGTTCCCTGTTAAAATAGAAGACATAGATTTGTTTGAAAAACTAAATCCTGGTATATCTGTGAATGTGTATGTGTGGGATAATAAATCTGAAAACAAGTTACAGCCAATTAGAGTATCTCCAATTGCCCCAACCTATGGGCAGCCAGAAGATAAACATGTTGACATGTTGCTAATTGGAGATGACAATAACTTCCACTACACAATTATCAGGAATATGTCACGTCTAATTTATTCACATACAACGAAACACAATGGGAAACAGGAAGTGTGCAAGAGATGTTTACAGAGATTCTCTTCTATTAAAATAGCACATAATCACATTTTACACTGCAGGTCAGCTGATGACATACAAACTGTACTTAAGTATCCAGATCCTGGTAGTCAAGTGTATTTTAAGAACTATGGAAATCAGCAAAAGCTGCCGTTTGTAGTGTATGCAGATTTTGAATCACTCGTTGTTCCATATGAGGGTCCAGTTCCAGAGTCATTACCAAAGACTATAAAACTAAGTGACCAAGTGGTGTGTTCTTTTGGATACATTCTTGTTAGGTCAGACGGTCTTCATTCAGAACCTGTTATCTACAGGGGTGAAAATGCAGCATGCCTGTTTTTAACAGAAATGAGACAACTGTATAGTCAGGTAGTACAGTATCTCACAACATGTCAGATGCCTTTGGTGATGACAGAAGAAGACAAACTAAAATTTGATACAGCAGAGACGTGTTGGATTTGTGAACAGCCTTTAGATGGTGATAAAGTTCGTGACCATGATCACATAACTGGGCGTTACAGAGGAGCTGCACATAATAATTGTAACTTGTTATTAAAAATAGATCCTAAGACATACACGTTACCAATCTTTTTTCACAATCTGAAGGGATATGATTCACACATTATCATGCAGGCTGTAGACGAGTCGTACAAAAAAATTAGTTGTATTGCCCAGACAACTGAGAAATACTTGACTTTTAGGTTAGATAAATTAGCATTTTATGACTCCATGCAACATTTGTCTTTAGGTCTTGCTAGTCTGGCAGAAGGACTGAGTGAGTATCCAATAACAAGTAAATATTTTGAGCCGGACTTGATTAAAAAAGGTGTTTATCCATATGAGTACATCAGTGACTGGGTAGTGTTTGAAGAAAGGAGACTGCCTCCAAAAGAGAAATTTTATTCTACACTAACTGGTAAAGGTATTTCTAACTCTGAATACCAGCATGCACTTGATGCGTGGGAAAAACTAGGGTGTCAGACAATTGGTGACTACCACGATCAGTACTTAAAGGCAGATGTTTGCTTGCTAGCAGATGTATTTGAAAGTTACCGTGAAAAGGGTTTGTTGCACTACAAGCTTGACCCTGCTTGTTACATAACTAGTCCTGGCATGACATGGGATGCATTTTTGAAATCCAGTAAGATATCTATAGACCTGTTGTCTGATCGTACGATGGGTGAAATGGTGGAACGTGGATTGAGAGGTGGTATTAGTCTAGCAGCAAACAATTATGGTAAGGCAAATAATAAATATCTTGACGACTTTGACCCCTCAAAGCCAATGTCATTTATTACATACTTGGATGATAATAATTTGTATGGATTTGCAATGTGTGAATTGTTGCCATTAAAAAACTTTTGTTTGTATGATTTGTCACAGTATGGCATAAAAAAATTAACAAAATATATTATGGCTCGAGGTCAAAATGATGAAAAGGGTTGGATCTTTGAAGTAGACTTGGAGTATCCACACCATTTACATGATTACCATAATGATTATCCATTAGCAGTTGAGAAACTGAGTTTGACTGGGAAAAAAGAAGACACCAAACTTGTACCCAATTTGAATGACAAATTTAATTACGTTTGTCACTATCGATTGTTACAGTTTTACATCAGACATGGGTTAGTATTAAAGAAAGTTCACAGAGGAATTCAATTTGACCAAAGTGCTTTTATGAAAGATTACATAATGAAGAACACAACCCTTCGTGCCAGAGACGGTAACACTGCATTTGACAAAGACTTCTTTAAGCTTATGAACAATGCCTGTTTTGGCAAGACAATGGAAAATCCTCATCACCGCAAAGATGTGAGACTGGTCACAACTGAATCGGGCGCAATTAAACTTACAAGTAAGCCTCAGTACACAGGGTATAAAGAATTTCATTCATCATTGTATGCTGTGTCACTCAAAAAAAAGATTGTTAAACTGGATAAGCCAGTATTCATTGGTATGGCAATTCTTGAGTTATCAAAACTGTTAATGCTTGAATTTTATTATGATTACTTCAAACCAAAGTATCCTGAGTGTCGTCTGCTATACACTGACACTGACTCTATGATCATAGACGTGCCTACTGAAGACTTTTATGAAGACATGAAAACAGAGTTACACATGTATGACACGTCTGACTACCCAAAAGACCATCCACTGTTCAACACACAAAACAAGAAAGTGCCTGGAAAGTTTAAGGATGAACTAAATGGTGTGCCAATAGTTGAGTACGTTGGACTGAGATCAAAAATGTATTCTATACTGCATCAGAAAGGTAGTCAGTCGAAAGCCAAAGGAATTAAAAAAACAGCAATAAAAAATAAAGACATTCGACATGAACATTACAAGCAAGTGTTAGATGGTGCATTAATGCCTGATTATCCAAACAAGACACTAAGATCAAACAAACATAATATTGAAATGATTCAAACATATAAAAAGTCTCTAGCAGTTGGGGATACAAAAAGAGTGTTTCACACTAAGGAAAAAGCTTATGCACCAGGTCATTACAGGCTCAAATTATCTGAAAAAATAGCTGATGAACTGTTTGATGAACTAATTGATGAATTGAAATTGTTAAAAGTGAGTAACGGTGTCTGTGGGAATAATCTGTAATTCTTCTCTAACAAATGCCCTCTTTGGTGCAGGCTCATACAGATAATATATTGTTGCATTAGCTGAAGGAACTATTTTTTTTATATTATGAACAGATGTAGACCAAATTGGATCAGTTGCCCTACGTCTAACGTCATTCTCAGCTTCACCTGGTTGATACAAATATCTTACCTGTTTTGTAAACAAGCTAGTGTCTGGAGGTGTTGTTGTTGTTTTTATTTCTGACGGTATTGTTTTCAATTTAATAGCATCAACAGGTTTAGGGTGACCCTCATTATTCATTGCTTTTATTACAGACGGTAATCTTTTAACCCACTCAGTGTTACGTGTGTCATGCATGAGTTCCTTAGAATACTGATAGCTAAAAAGTCTCTCTGATAATTGTTTATTGAAATTTTCTACAATAGCCTGTGATCTATGCAAGCCTGGTATGCCTCGCCGCACTAGCACTCCATGCTTTGCAAATAACTGATTAACAGCGCCTTTAAATTCACTCCCATCATCAACCTGCACAAGCCTAGGGTATTTTAAAGGACCTCGACTATATATTTTTGATAATGCAGTGGCCACTGTTACAGCTTTTTTGTCAGTTATGGGTTCTGCATCCTTATACCTTGAAGCTATGTCAACAACAGTTAATGCATACTTGTATCGTTTCTTTTTTATTGTGTCATGCGGAAGAAACAGGAGGTCCATTTGGTGTGTGTCATTAGGGATAGTGTTTTCAAAATGAGGCCTTGTTATTTTTCTTGGAGCAGGAAGATATATTTGCCAAATTGCCTGTTTTTTAAGCCACTGTTTTATTTGGTTAACATCTCCACCCACAGCAGCATGTAATTTTTTATTGCAGTATTCCCTTTCCAGTAGCCAATTGGGGAGTAATATATTTTTGATAGTTTAGCGTCTGCCATTTTTTCTAGCAATATAAACTCCTGTAAAATATACTAATGTCATTCCTACTAAAACAAATATTATTTCTCCATTTCTTTGTTCTGGGCTTGGTTGGTAGTAGTCACTAAGTTTTGGTTGTGGAATAGATATGTCTTCACCAGTAACAAGATAGTATTCTTTGATCGCGTCATCAACGTTTGAAAATGTATGCTGTGCGTGACCCTCAAGTTTTAGTTTTTCATTAATAAAATCAAGTTTCTCAATTCTTTGCTTTTCATAATCTTGTTGAGCTTGAGCTAGTTTTTCAGATGCCTCATTGTGACGCTTCATTTCTTCTGCTGATTCTTCTTTACTCACTTTTGAAAAGAAATAGTTTGATCCACTAAAAGCTAATGCGTTAATAACTGCACCACCAATCATAACAGCTATAGTTGCCATATTTTTATTTACATAGAAATATTTTCTGGAATAATTCCTTGCTTAACTAGAAAATCTTTTGTTGCAATCGATGCTGTTATAACAACTACTAGCTTAGCACTGTCTTCAAAGTCTAATTTACTAAGGTCTGCTGATTTCATTTTGAGTAGACTTTTCCCCAACATAGAATATGCTACTGCTAGTCCACTTATTACAGCAGAGTGATAGACAAGGTTCATTAAGTTCTTTGTGTCGCTCATTTTCTTATACCATAAAAATTAAAATAATAAATTTATTTACTGCATGTAAAATGGGTCCAAAGGTTTTGGAACTGCTGGTAATGTGGCGACTACTTCTTTTGTTTTTGGAGTGTTTGATTTTTTGGACACTGTTTGAGTGTTTGGTTTGTATTTTTTATATAATTGGTAACCTACGTAACCAAATCCGACAACAAATCCAGCAACTATATATTTTGTAGTTTTAGGTTTAGTTGTTTGTCTCTCACTTTGTGGGGGGTGTGACGGTAGTGACACTGGTGCTGTTGATGGTGTGTCAGTCTTTTCTGTTAATGCTTGAAGCTGTAATTTCTTTTGTCTGTTATATTCAGCTAATCTTTTTCCAGCCTCTATTCTACCTGGGCTTTTAGTCTTAGTCACTGTTTGAACCTGTGTCAAGACATGGCTCTGTTGTGGAGTCGTCTCGTCCATTTTCTTCTAATTTAAAATTTATTTTAGAAAAATCAATATGACTACTAGTAACAAGTAAGGTTACAGCAGGTGCAAGGTAATTCCCAAACTTGTAAAACATAAGGCATGCTAATTTACCTATTGAACTTGAAACTATGGGGTTGCTTTCGAGATCATGTGAAAGGCTGTCACTATCAACAGGTAGGAAGTGACTTACAGCTTTTGTGTATAGGCAGACAAGAGATCGACTCAAATCACGTGTCATTAGTGAAGCAATGTGATTTTCATATTTAGAATGTAGTTTAATTAGCTCATCAGCAGTAAGGGATTCTATGTCTTCTGTCATGTATTGTTTACCGAGAAAAGCTTTTGATTTGCCGGACACAACTACAGATAGAAGCCGCTGTTTTTTTTGGTCTAAGTCTTTGTTCTCTACAGCACAGATATCGCTTAGAAGAAGTAATTCGTCTTGGTTCATTTTAAAACGTAATATAATAATTTTGTTTAAAGAAGTCAATGGCAGCATTAATAATTTAGGTTAGGTGGGGGATCTGGCTTAATAATCACAGGTTGGTAGCTGATCAAAAAACGTAGCTTGAATGATTTCTGGAGTGGAACTAAAATGGATAGGTAATAAAGGTATTGGGTGTATTGGGTGGCGTTGGGTTTGTCTAAATGGCTAGTTGATTACAATAATTAGTTGATCGATGTGGCATTTATCGATTTGATTGGTTTTCAAATCTTATATTCTCATTCTAGAATTAATTATTCTGAGAATGAGAATATGAGAGCCCCAGCCTACCCCTCCCCCAAACGTAGCTTGAATGATTTCTGGAGTGGAACTAAAATGGCTAGGTAATAAAGGTATTGGGTGTCTTTGTTGACGTGGGCTTGCTTAATTACCATGTTAATTAGAATAAATATATTGTTTGGGGGAGGGGTGGGCTGGGGCTCTCATATTCTCATTCTCTTGCAGGTGCTTGTGAAATTCTCTGTCCGTCTGTAGATGGAACGAGCTGGCTGAAGCACTATGGTCAGTGTACTTTTTGATGGTGGTGTGAACAATAAACCTAAAGGCATCATTTGGCAAATGGATATGTAAATTTGCAACGCAATCTTATGTTTATGTAATATATAAAGATGTTTATTGGAGTATTACCCTCGTCTGTATCTTTCTCTGTGTGTGTGTCTGCGTTCTGGATTTTTGTTTGTTTATGAGACCATTTGACCAATTGTGCTGAAACAGTAGATGATGAAACCGTGGCATGTAGAATGTAGAGGCTTCAAATGTCATGGCACCTTTTTGTTTAGGGTTGTTTATAATCTGTCAGGCGGCAAAACTTAATGTCCTTGATGCAGTCAACAATGTGTCTGGGCTGTGTCGGTGAAAGTACATCTTTACTGTCTGTGCACAATTTCCGTCCCATGCAGACAAGACAGAAAATTGAGCAGATTAAAGCCTACATTAGAGTACTAAGCGGACTGCTTCACAGCGAGATATAGAGAGATATACTGCTTATTGCCATTTGCCTTAAGAAGCATAAAGCATAGGAATGTGTGTTGGTGTCATTACAATTACGAACATCACAGTCAACAATAAGCCCTATACACACTGTAAAAACTTTATACTAGTCAACTAATATCGCAAACCGATACGTGACCACTCACAAAACCACGCTCAGTGCAGTCAATTTAAAATAAAAAAGTCAGCAGTCTCACAAGTGTCAATTTATGGCTGAGTCAAGAGGAAGACTCCGTCCTGGAGCTGAAGCAAATGGGATGAACCATGCCAAAAAACGATCATTCAATATAATCTTGTGATATCATTTTCACACTTTGCAATACACATTATTGTCAGTACTGTGGAAATTGTCTTTGTTTTCACAGACATATAAATCAAAATATAACAGACTCGTAAGACAATACTGTATGTTAAATATTTACACTCATTCGAACTTTATTTGCTCACACACTCACACCGACACACACTGTTACTCATGCTGCAAGTGAAAATCATACATTAAAAAAAAATAAAATTGCCTTCTAAGAATAATTGCAACACAAAGATCTATATAAGTAAACGGCACAATATGTTTGCAGACATAAGATTTAGAGGGTCAGCGGCTATACCCCTAAATCAGATGAAACTGTTGGCGAGTCGACCCCTTCCATGGCCGAGTTGATTTTTGGACGAGTTGACTGTCACCAGAATGGGTAATGTCCCTTTATTAGAAGCTTCCGCTTAAATGGCGTCAGGTGTTGAGTCAGACAAAACTTGATTTTGCATAAAAAGTCCGTCGCTTAGAAAGTAATATCTGCACATAGTGACTGCATGTAAGTTGTTTTGTAACTAAAAATCTTACTGAATTATTAAGAAGAACAGTGGGCTGGTACGGATGAAATGTTCACTGTAATTGCTGTAGATTCGCTAGTTACCAGTCAAAGCATCGCTATCTGAAAACGTTTTGTGTGGAGCACTCTGCCTAGAATTAGTAAGGTATGGTTAATGTCAATTATACATGTAGCATGGAATACCAGTTTGTGTCAAATCCTGCTTGTCGCCACCATATGTGTGTGTGCGGTGTATTGACAGACTGCACAGTACATGAACTGCTGGACACTTACAACTGTACACTCTCTGACAGGGTCCTACTAAAACCCGGAATAACCCGGAATAACCTGTCCTAAGCTAAAATAACCATATCTATAACTATTATTGCGTACCTAAACACAAAATAATCATGTGTTAGAAGGTTGGTTTACATTAAAGTTGATTTAGTTGTACTAGTAAGCCGTTTTCCACAACCGTTGACGCGTCGATTACTTCCCTTGCTACACGATCGCGCTGTCCGAAACCAGTCGAAATAACCTCTCCTAAGCCCAAATTACCACATAAACACATATTATTGAGTACTTAAAGTAGTAATATTCATATATTTGAGATTGTAGGTGCCGTAAAAGTTGTTTATTTAGCGTTAGAAAGCTTCGAAGGACTTGTTCTTTGAGCCTCTTGTTCTATGCCTATTTTCGCCCTACGCGCATTCGCCCACACCGTTCGTCCCAATCACATTTCGTCCCATGACGTTTCATCCCCGATGCTGTTTAATGGAAGACATTACGCTATGAGCGGACCATGATAATCAGTTGACATTCAAAGAGAACATAACTGGAGCGTTTCTGAGCTCGAATATAAACATCTAGACCGAAAGAGTTGACTGCCAGTGCTTGTAATTTAGAAGAAACTACCAAGTGAGTAGGAAAAAGTACTGTCAAGGGGGGAATTGTGCATGATAGACCAATGATCATAAATCTACTTTAGTCCAAGCACAAAAAAAAAAAAAAAAAAAAAAAAAAAGGAAAGAGGGGGTGCGCTAAGTAAGTGACTGGAAGCAATGCATATGGAAGCCAGAGAAAGATAATAGACCCGTAAGACAATTAATTGAATAAAGCCGCATCAGTCATTAAATTACGCCATTTTTAATATTACATTTTTTTTACCCCATTACACCCCCATTATTTCTGAATCAACCCTTTGATTTTTAAAAGTGACGAGCATCTCTGATGCGGCCTTATTGATCTGATTATCTTACGGGTCTCCTATTATCTTTCTCTTTAACTATTGTCTCTGTGAACACCTAATGACCCAATAATTAACTAATTAAGGCGGTTAACGTCCACACTGACGTTTCTCTCAAATCAAACTATATTCTGTCAGTGCACTCTGTAATAAATTAATGACATTTTACACACCCCCACCTAATTTAATAATTAGAGAATTACTCTTTTTTGTCTCACAATACTGTCAGATTTGATTTCTCAGGAAAGCAATTTTCTCAGTCAGATACATTTCTCAAACACCGGCTATGTTTACTACTCTTGCACCGCGCCCATACACGTCACACATGAAAAGATCTTTAGAAACGTGTAGTGCAGGCAAGTTCACAGGGGGACCGCTCAGTGCAAACTCTATTGAATTGGCTCTGTGTAAGCACGGCTCTGAACATAACAAAAGCCAAACATACACGCACACACACAGACACGTCAGTTGTAGACCAAGATAATTCAAGGGCAGTGCCAGATTGTCATACAAGTTATATACACAGACATACATACACACACACAGACACACTTTCTAAACAAACTCACCATATATGATACCTGACGCAAACAACAACAACAAAAACAAAAAAAAAACCATGTCACTGCAATACCGCCTGTGACTCAGTATGAGGTGATAATAACTCTTATTTAATTTCACGCTATGGTGTGTTACGCTGGGACATCTTCAAGAGCCCCCCTTGTTACAGCGTTTCAGTTAGCTGTAGTTCTGGGTTTTCTCTTTATGAGTAGTCTGTAAGGTTTGACAACAAGCATTGGCCATAAGCCATGGCATGGCCTACCCAATACTCCCACACTCCTTAGGACTACCTGAAAATTGGGTCTCGTTAACGTGAATTGTGCCAAGTGAGGACTATTGTCTGCTAAATGGGCCTGCCGTCGGCTTACTAATGTTTGGTCTAAGCCTTTGTGTTGTTACCGTGGAACTGTAGGTAACATGAATGACGCATTTTCACATTAACATTTATGTCCCATTAGCCACCTCACACAGAGAGAGACTGATTTTAAAGTCAGTACATAGATGTGTTGTAAAGTGATACCTGTGCTGTTTAAGTCTGTGTATATTTAACATAGAAAAATTGTCATTTTGTTTAACCTGCAGTGAGTCACGAACACCTGCCTGTTTGCACCGAAATCAGTCTCGTCATAATTTCTGAGGAAAAGTCGTGCCTATGCACGCAAGGCGTTCATGTGTGGCAATAACATGGTGACAACATCATTTTGAAAGGGTGAAAAGTTATGCTAGCTGGCTGGAAAATGTAAACTGTTTGAGAAAAACCTGCTCTGTCTGTGTGTCGCCATGCCGGGATGTTACGGGTGTACGTGTATAGCAAGGTAGGCTTAATGTTTTTGTTTATAGTATGTTAATATGCATGTTCGTGCGTGTGTCTGTTCGTCTGTTTGTGTGCATGTGTTAGTATGTGTACAATGTGGTGTACTGCTCAGAAATTTAACACACAGTCTGGATTTTAGTGAATGATGTAGTCAACAGGAAGGCTTTTTGTCATACAAGACATATATACTCGAGAAAGGATATTAGTCGTGTTCACACATGACTGAACCGTCTGCACTGAGAATTCTAAAGGTGTGAAAAGAATTTATGTATATGCGAGTACAGTGTGTACACAGTGATAACCAGGCTCAAACATGTTTGTCTTTTCATTGCGTCAGCTTTTTCAGACATTTCATCAGCCTAATTTTATTGGCTCAAAGAATTTGGCTAATCTATGCCTAGAGCTTTCTCATATATAACCCAGTGCGTTACCAAACATGACACAACCATTTGGAGAGAATGCGATATTGCAAGCTGGTATTCTTCGTAAGCGACTTACCGTTTGTAAGAAAAGGGACAGTTTTCTGAAAAATGGATTACAACTCCTGGAAAATAAAGTATAAGAGTTTAAAAAAGATTTAACTGATATGGAAAATGAGATGGCAGCATCTACAGCTTTTTTGGTAAAGTACAAAGATGAACCAAATGAGGTGGCGTTTGCAAAAGAGCTGGTATTTCACGGCAAACTTGAAAACAAAATAGGGAAAATTAAAGTTCATATCAGTGGATTGGATCAAAAGATACGACATCAAAAGAGTTCTATAGAGAGGAATGAAAAAAAAGTTAAAGCTCTCAATAAAGAAATGACACAAATTGAATTGAGCCCCCCAGTTCAAAATGTGGTTGCATCTATGAATGAAATGAGAACAAAGCTACAACAACAAAATCAACCAACGGATACAAAGTAGTTCTACATTGTTAAATCGCTTACGAAGAACAAAAAATGTAAACGGTTTCAATGCTCTCGGACTTTGTGCTTACCATCAATTTTGACACATCACAAGACATACTATTTAGTGTGGTGTGTTGGAAATTCACTTTCACATGGTATGCATTCACAACGCAGCCCGGGAGTGCCACGTTCAAGTGTCTTTCCTAGGGATGTACCAACAGCTCGCACATTCACACACACACGAAACTACATCCGAGAGCAATACATCTGTTTGGCTTTGACATGTGGTCTTTGGTACAAAGTAGGTGGCCACGAAAATTTTTCATCCACAATGGGCTGTCAAAGGATAATGTCCTTTCTGATGAGACTAATTAAGTCGAAACAGCCACTCTTTACAAAGGGCCCCCACCCGGGTCTGCCCTGGGGGACTTGGGTGGGGTTAGGTATTTTTTAGTTCCCAGGGTCACCCTGGTCAGCCCCACAGGGTGGGTTTTTCTCTCTATTCTGGGGCATGTGTTTCTGTCTACCCTTTGTCCATTCACCTGTATTTGCCTTTTTAAAACTCGCTACTGTCTGCACTGCCTGTAGCTCTTGATATTGGATGTGTGTTGCTAAATGGTCTTAGCTTTATTTAGGCCCCATGTGTTAGGTTTATTTAATGTATTGGACCGGCTGGCGACATACATTCAATGTTCTGTTAATTTTTTTTTTTTTTTTACAAGCAGTGCAGGCACGTCCTGAGAAAGCCTTGTTGCTGTCGGGACGTTAAGCAATGTACAATCAATCAATCAATCTTTACAAAGGTAAGTGTTTCATTTTTATTTCACTTGTCTGTAACTGTGTATCCGGGCTTTTGAAAACTTATCTCAGGCCACGTGTGGTGCGGCACAGGCCGCATATGGTATTGTAACCTCTGTATGTTATGTCTAATGTTTTACTTGGCTCTTATTGGTCAGGGTGGTGATTTATAATTTACTGCAAAGTCAATAATCGCCAATACTATGTCAGGTATGTTTGCTGCAACGGACAGGGTTACTGTACATGACACCACAATTGAAATCTGTGAAGCATATTAATAAGCCCCCTGAGAGAGATAATAGCCCTTATAGTACAGGCAAATCTTGTCTGGGGTAAACTCAAAAACTATTGACTACATTGCTGAGTGGTGTAAACATATGAAGTTACTGTTAATTTACTTTCTAGAAAAACATGATTTTGCTTGATAACAAATTTTAATATATTTAATTATAGTTTCAAAAATTAATATTTTTTATTATAAAATGAATCAAGACGAATTACTTCTTCTAAACGATATCAACGCTGTAGAAAACAAAGACTTAGACTCGAAAAAACAGCGTCTTTTGTCTGTTGTTATTTCGGGGAAGTCAAAGGCTTATCTCGGAAAACAATACATGACAGAAAATATTGAATCTCTAACCTCTGACGAACTATGTAAACTTCATTCTAAATATGAAAACCATATTGCTTCACTAATGACTCGTGATTTAAGCTGGTCTCTTGTATGCCTATACACAAAAGCAGTGAGTCACTTTCTACCTGTGGATAGTGACAGTCTATCACACGACCTTGAAAGCAATCCTATTGTTTCAAGTTCAATTGGTAAATTAGCATGCGTCATGTTTTACAAGTTTGGAAATTACCTTGCACCTGTTGTAACCCTTCTTGTTACCAGGAGTCATATTGATTTTTTGAAAATAAATTTTACTGCAGAAGAAAATGGACGAAACCCAGACGACTCTACAGCAGAACCCCGACCCTGTTTTGACACAGGTTCCAACAGTGACTAAGGCTAAAAGTCCAGGCAGGGTTGAGGCTGGAAAAAGATTAGCCGAATATAACAGGCAAAAAAAATTACAGCTTCAAGCACAAACAGAAAAGGCTCATGTAACTGACCCGCCGTCATCACTGTCCGCACCGTCAGGACCAGTGTCAGGACCAACATCGACAGGACAGTCACTACTATCACACTCACAACAAAGTGAGAGACAAACAACTAAGTCTAACCCTGACCCCGAACCTCAAACAACAAAATATATAGTTGCTGGATTTGTTGTGAGATTTGGTTACGTAGGTTATCAAGTATACAAAAAATGCAAACCACAGACTCGTACAGTGACCAAAAAAATTAAACACTCCATCATCAAAAACAGAAGTCTCCACATTACCAGTAATACCCAAAGTCGTTGACCCATTTTATATGGAGTAAATAAAAATATTATTTTAATTTTTATTGCCTAAGAAATGAGCGACACAAAGAACTTAATGAACCTTGTATATCACTCTGCCGTAATCAGCGGACTAGCAGTAGCTTATTCTATGCTGGGAAAAAGTCTACTCAAAATGAAATCATCAGACTTGAGTAGATTAGATTTCGAAGACAGTGCAAAGCTAATTGCTGTTGTAACAGCGTCAATTGCTACGAAAGACTTTCTTGTCAAGCAGGGAATTATTCCCGAAAATGTTTCTATGTAAATAAAAATAATATGGCGACGATAGCTGTTATTGTGGGAGGTGCAGTTGTTAATGCTCTGGCATTCAGTGGCTCTAATTATCTCTTTTCAAAAATGGGTAGAGACGAATCAGCAGAGGAAATGAAAAGACATAATGAGGCGTCTGAGAAACTCGCTCAAGCGCAGCAGGATTATGAAAAAAATAGAATTGAAAAACTTGATTTCATCAATGAAAAACTCAGGCTTGAAGGTCACGCACAACATACATTTTCTAATGTCGATGACGCAATCAGGGAATATTTTTTAGTCACTGGTAATGACATGTCTATCCCAAAACCGAAACTAAGTGACTATTACAAACCGAGTACAGAACAAAGAAACGAGGAGATAATTTTTGTTCTAGTGGGAATGACATTTATATTTTTTACTGGTCTTTATATTGCTAGAAAAAATGAACGTAGAAAATAAACTATCGAAAATATATTACTCTCCAATTGGATATTGGAAAGGAGCAACCACTATTCAGAAATTACATGCCGCTGTGGGCGGAGATATAACACTCAATCAAGTCAAACAATGGTTACAGAGACAAGCAATTTGGCAAATATATTTACCTGCTCCAAGAAAAATAACAAGACCTCATTTTGAAAACACAACACCAAATGACACGCATCAAATGGACCTCCTGTTTCTACCACATGATACAACAAGAAAGAAACGATACAAGTATGCATTAACTGTTGTAGACATTGCTTCAAGGTACAAAGACGCTGAACCCATATCTGACAAAACTGCTACCACAGTTGCTACAGCATTAACAAAAATATATAGTCGAGGCCCTTTAAGATACCCCAGACTTGTTCAAGTTGATGACGGATCAGAATTCAAAGGTGCTGTTAATCAGTTATTTGCAAAGCATGGTGTACTGGTCAGACGAGGCATTCCAGGTGTGCACAGATCGCAGGCAATTGTAGAGAACTTTAACAAACAGTTATCAGAAAGACTTTTCAGTTACCAGTATTCTAAGGAACTCATGCATGACACACGTAACACTGAGTGGGTAAAGAGATTACCACATGTGATAAAAGCAATGAATAATGAAGGACAAGGATTGCGCCCAAAGCCTGCTGATGCTATTAAATTGAAAACAATTACAGAGCCAAAAACAATGTCAGCCCCACCTCCAGACACAAGTTTATTTACTAAACAGGTAAGATATTTATATCAACCTGGAGAATCAGAAAATGACGTCAGACGCAGAGCGATCGACCCCATCTGGTCAACGTCTGTACACAATATAAAAAAAATAATTCCTGGTCCTGACGCAACAATATATTACCTGTACGACCCTGCCCCACAAAGGGCATTTGTCAGAGAAGAATTACAAATTATTCCCCCAGACACCGTTACTCATTTCAGTAACTAACTCATCGATTAGTTCATCAATCAGTTCATCAACTATTTCTTCAGATAACTTGAGCCTGTAATGACGTGGCGCATAAGCTTTTCCCTTACTATGAAACACACGTTTCGTGTCCCCAACTGCAAGTGACTTCTTATGTGTTTGGATCATTTCAAGATTGTGTTTGTTTGACCTCAATGACTTGTTTGGATAATCAGGCATTAATGCACCATCTAACACTTGCTTATAATGTTCATGACGTATGTCTTTATTTTTAATCGCTGTTTTTTTTTTTAATTCCTTTGGCTTTTGACTGACTTCCCTTTTGGTGCAAAATAGAATACATTTTTGATCTCAGTCCAATGTACTCAACTATAGGCACATTATGTTCATCCTTAAACTTACCAGGCACTTTTTTGTTTTGTGTGCTAAACAGTGGATGATCTTTAGGATAGTCAGACGTGTCGTACATGTGTAACTCTGTTTTCATGTCTTCATAAAAGTCTTCAGTACACACATCAATGATCATAGAGTCAGTGTCAGTGTATAGCAGATGACACTCAGGATATCTTGGTTTGAAGTAATCATAATAAAATTCAAGCATCAGCAATTTTGATAACTCAAGAATTGCCATACCAATGAATACTGGCTTGTCCAGTTTAACAATCTTTTTTTTTGAGTGACACTGCATACAATGATGAATGAAACTCTTTGTACCCTGTGTACTGTGGCTTACCTGTAAGTTTAATTGCACCCAATTCAGTTGTGACCAGTCTCACATCTTTGCGGTGATGAGGATTTTCCATCGTCTTTCCAAAACAGGCATTGTTCATAAGCTTAAAGAAGTCTTTGTCAAATGCAGTGTTGCCATCTCTTGCACGCAATGTTGTGTTTTTAATTATGTAATCTTTCATGAAAGCACTCTGATCAAATTGAATTCCTCTGTGAACTTTCTTTAGTACTAACCCGTGTCTGATGTAAAACTGCAACAAGCGGTAGTGGCAAACGTAATTGAATTTGTCATTCAGATTTGGTACAAGTTTAGTGTCTTCTTTTTTCCCTGTCATACTCATTTTCTCAACAGCCAACAGATAATCATTATGGTAATCATGTAGATGGTGTGGGTACTCCAGGTCTACTTCAAAGATCCAACCCTTCGCGTTGTTTCCGTCAAGATTCATAATATTGTTTGTTAACCCTGACTCTGTTACATCATACTGTGACAAATCATGCAGACAAAAGTTTTTCAAGGGCAATAATTCACACATCGCGTATCCGTAAAGGTTATTAGCGTCAAGGTATGTAATGAATGACCTTGACCCTGAGGGGTCAAAACCCTGGTCAAGGTCATCAAGATATTTGTTGTTGGCTCTGGCATAATTGTTCGCTGCAATACTAATCCCACCCCTCAATCCATGTTCCACCATTTCACCCATCGTACGATCCGACAACAGGTCTATAAATATCTTGCTGGATTTCAAAAATGCATCCCATGTCATGCCAGGACTAGTTATGTAACAGGCTGGGTCAAGACTGTAATGTAACAAACCTTTCTCACGGTAACTTTCAAATACGTCTGCTAGTAAGCAAACGTCAGCTTTCAAGTACTGGTCATGGTAGTCACCAATCGTCTGACACCCTAATTTATCCCACGCATCAAGAGCATGCTGGTATTCAGAGTCAGAAATACCTTTACCTTTAAGTGTGGAATAAAATTTATCTTTTGGCGGCAGTCTCCTTTCCTCAAACACAACCCACTCACTGATGTACTCGTATGGATACACACCTTTCTTGATTAAGTCTGGTTCAAAATATTTACTCGTTATTGGATACTCAGTCAGTCCTTCTGCCAAACTAGCCAACCCTAAAGACAAATGTTGCATAGAGTCATACAATGCTAATTTATCTAATCTAAAAGTCAAGTATTTCTCAGTTGTCTGCGCTATACAATTAATGTTTTTGTGAGTCTCGTCCACAGCCTGCATGATAATGTGTGAATCATATCCTTTGAGATTGTGAAAAAAGATTGGTAACTTATATGTCTTAGGATCTGTTTTTAATAACAAGTTACAATTGTTATGTGCAGCACCTCTGTAACGCCCAGTTATGTGATCATGGTCACGAACTTTATCACCTCCTAAAGGTTGTTCACAAATCCAACATGTCACAGTTGTATCAAATTTCAGTTTGTCTTCTTCTGTCATCACCAAAGGCATCTGACATGTTGTGAGATACTGTACTACCTGACTATACAGATGTCTCATTTCTGTTAAAAACAGACATGCTGCGTTTTCCCCCCTGTAGATAGGTTCTGAAGGCTGTCCGTCTGACCTAACAATAATGTATCCAAAAGAACACACCACTTGGTCACTTAGTTTTATAGTCTTTGGTTTGGCATTCTGTCTCGGAAGACAGTGGAGTATATGCGCTTGCTGGGTCAGTCACTGGAGTGACCTCTCCAGGGCGCAAGCCTGGGCGAAGTGTATGGTGATCCTGGGGTGCCCAGTCGTCAAGATCCCCCTCTCGGCCTCGCTGATGTATCCAAAGGAATGCAAAGCAGTACGTTTGGCACCAGTTTGGCTGCAGGAGCTGCCAGAACAGTGCGTGAATACAGGCAGCTGTCTGCCTTCGGGGCTCCACTCCTGATTTGAAGGGTGTAGGGGGCTCTGGATAGAGGTAGCACCTTTGCTGTTCGGCAGCTGCGTCCTACATAGGACGGACGGGCATCACTGGTCCTCATCCATCTCCTTAATCTCTCACGTGCTGGCTCCAAGCGCCACACCCTGGCAAACCACCTCAGCTGGTGGGCTAAACCACGTGAGGGGGTGGTGTTCACATTGCACCACTAGGCGGATGAGCTGTTTCTGACAGCCAACGGCTAGAGGACGGAGGAGATCAGGTTGGATCCAACGGCCAAATGTGGGGGAGTAAACCCTTCAAATCAGTCTTTGGTAATGATTCTGGAACAGGACCTTCATACGGAACTACCAGTGATTCAAAATCAGCATACACTACAAGCGGCAGCTTTTGTTGATTCCCATAGTTCTTAAAACATACTTGACTACCAGGATCTGGGTACTTAAGTACAGTTTGAATGTCATCAGCTGATCTACAATGCAGTACATGTTTGTGCGCTACGTTTATGGAGGAAACCCTTTGTAAACATTTCTTACACACTTCCTGTTTGCCATTGTGTTTTGTTTATGTCCGTGAATTAGACGTGACATATTTCTGATAATTGTGTAGTGGAAGTTATCATTATCATCGGCAGGGCCAATTAGCAACATGTCAACATGCTTATCTTCTGACTGTCCGTAGGTTGGAGCAAGTGGTGATACTCTAATGGGTTGTAACTTGTCAACAGACTCATTATCCCACACATATACATTTACAGATATCCCAGGATTTAGTTGTTCAAACAAGTCTATGTCTTCTATTTGAACAGGGAACTCAATGCCACTGAAGTTGAGTTCATTTACAAATTTGGTGTAGTTAGATACACGTTCAGGTTTTGACTTTATAAAGTGTAGTTTAGCAAGCACACACCACATGAAACAATGGTGGTCATTGTTCTGTATATTAACGACAGCCTTTTTGTTTGCAACCTCTGTTGGCAGTGGTATCCACGATTTACCTAGTATAGGATGATACCTTGACTGTTTTAGTTGTAGTTCATGCACATGACCTTCGTGCCAACCAGACCCCTTCATTTTTGCACTGTCAATTGCTTGGAGGAAGTCAGGTAAAAGTCTGAACAAGAAGCAAAAAGCTGTTCCGGTTTTGAGCAAAACTACGGACTATGCCAACGACTTAAATCAGTTCTATGCAAGATTTGATTGTCATGATTTTGAGCATGAGAGGGAACAGGTCAAGGAAATGCTAGTTAGTGGACCTAAACACATGCAAAGTGAAGTGATTGTGGTGACTGAGGAGGAGGTGCTTAGCGTACTTAAACATACCAACCCAAACAAAGCGGCTGGGCCAGATGGTGTTAGATCAAATGTGTTAAAATTATGCGCTGAACAACTGTACCGAATTCTTTGCTATATTTTTAACATGTCACTTACCCAGTGTGTCGTTCCCTGTTCATGGAAGACCTCTTGTATTGTCCCCGTGCCAAAAAAGCAAACTGTATCTGTGATGAATGATTTAAGACCAGTTGCTCTTACCTCGTGTGTCATGAAGGTTTTTGAGAGGGCTGTTCTTTCACATTTTAAAATACAGGTTGCAGATTTTATGGACCCCTTTCAGTTTGCTTACAGAAGGCAAAGAGGTGTTGATGATGCCATTTTGCATGTTGTAAACAACATCTACTCTCATTTAGAGAACCCAGGAGCCTCCATTCGACTGATGTTCTATGATTTTTCGTCTGCTTTTAACACCATTCAGCCACACATACTCGCCTCCAAACTAGTTCACATGAACATAAATGCCTCTACCATTCTTTGGGTTTTGGACTATCTCACTAACCGGCCACAGTACGTCAGAATTAGTTCGGATCTAATCTCAGATGTACTTTTTACCAACACCGGTGCACCACAGGGGACTGTCCTGTCGCCTTTTTTGTTTTCTTTGTACACAGCAGACTGTAGAGCTACTCATGACGACTGTGTCATGGACAAATACGCTGACGACACGGCACTGACAGGTCTGATTACAGATGAGGACGACAGACACTATCGACAAGAGATCGATGACTTTGTAGAGTGGTGCGATAGAAACTACCTTGAATTACATGTTGGCAAAACAAAAGAGATGGTCATAGATTTCAGGAATAACAAACAGCATCCCGGTCCTGTTGTTATCAAGGGAACAGAAGTTGAGCGTGTAGAGTCCTACAAGTATTTAGGTGTTCTTTTTGACAACGCGCTCAACTGGAAACAAAACACAGATGCTATTGTGAAAAAAACGCATACCCGTCTTTACTGTTTGAGAAAGCTCAGATCATTTCATGTAAGCACTCAGCTTTTACAGATGTTTTACTGCTCCAGTATTGTTAGCATTTTAACTTTTGGACTGACGTGCTGGGGGAGAAATTTATGTAACAGAGACCAAGATCGTCTTAACAAAGTAATCCGGAAAGGGGGTGGGGTGATTGGTAGGGCACAGGATAATTTGGACACACTGTACAACAGACGGATTACGAACAAATTGGCTGACATTCTTGATGACAAAACACATCCACTTAGATATGAATTTGACAGCAGACGTATCGAACGCAGTGGCAGACTCCGAGTACCCAAAAGTCGTACATCACGTTACGCCAACTCTTTTGTCCCTCAGGCTGTTACCCTTTTCAACAGTAATATCAGTAGATAGTGTCGGTCAACATTCTTCCGTCCTTAGTACTAGCCCTCTCAGTATTATTACTAGTATTATTATTATTGTTATTCAAAGGTAACAATATGTCTGTTACAGTTCATTTCTTTAATTGAGTGTTATGGGTTATTTAATGATTTTTATTTTTATTTTTTAATGAGTGATTGATGATGCCATGTGTTGTATGGGCAGACAGTGAATTTCCCCGTGAGGGATTAATAAAGTATTATTGTATTGTATTGTATTGTATTGTATTGTATTGTATTGTCTCTAAACACGTTCTCCAATTCTCTTCTTGTGTTAACTGTGTGTTGTCTTGTAGAGATATATGATACAATCACTTCACCGTCTACTCTAGTAAATTCTATTTTAGCAACAATCTGAATCTTCACACTGCCTGAAAGAAGATTATCTTGTATGACAGAAAAAGATCTTTTTATCGATTCATAGACATTATTAGTATTAGATATAGGCAAGTCTGTTGTGTGAAACACATTATGTAGGCTTGATGTGCCTGATGGGTTTTGAGCATTGTCCGTCATTTTTATTTGTCGGACAAAATAATAAATGAAAAAATATTACCTCTGGCTCACCTTGTGTAATACCACTTTATTGACTGTAACACTGTTAATATAAACATTTAGTTTGCGCAGTTGTTTAAATATGCTATAACAAACTTCCCCTAACCAACCATAGTTGGTATCATCAACTTTAAAAGTAGGTGTCTTTAAATCAACTGTCATGCACTCCACATCTGGAAGCTCATCAACATAATCCAAAGTCACACTATATGTAGCATATATTTCCGATGGTGCTGAAAGGCTTATGTAAGTCTGTTTGGGTGATGTTATTAAATCAGTAAAGTGCACAACATTTTTGAAGCAGTGTGAGATATCAATCACTTGTATGATTTGTCCGTCTGTCATTCTTTATTGGACAAACAAATGTATAAATTAATTTACTAACCCATACCCTGTGGGCTGATCTGTCTTTAAAATGATCTTTAGATGTTTAGTTGATTTCAGTTTATTTTTTACATCATCCCGTTCATGTTTATTGGGGATGATGACAGTCTTCAAAGCTGTCACGATCCTTACAGTAAAATAAACAGATAAACTTTAACTGTTCTCGAAAATCTTTCAGT
Source organism: Semisulcospira habei (assembly GCA_036245525.1). NCBI lineage: Eukaryota > Metazoa > Mollusca > Gastropoda > Semisulcospiridae > Semisulcospira > Semisulcospira habei. Next base: position 185,982,613 of record BTPG01000006.1, on the reverse strand, counting down.
ACAGCATTATATTTTTGAGTGAGAATCCATACACTGATGTTTGCATGTCTGCCACTAAAGGCAAGTTCTGCTAAAGTGTTTCTCTTCTTGACAATGTCTTTCTCTGCTGAGCAGTCATCAACAATAAACAAAGTTGGCTATCCTTCAAATTGCTTGTAAAAATATTGTAGGTAGTCATTCAGTTTTTTCTCAGGGTCGACTAAGTAAATGTTGTCGTCATGCCAAATGAATAAACGGTTATGATAAGCTTTATTGTGTTTGATTGTAGGACAGAATATTACAATGTTTTCAAAATGAAGGATGTATCTTGTTTGTAAGAGGCTAAGTACAAATTCTGTTTTCCCACACCCTGTGCCCCCCCCCACCCCCCCCCCCTCCCCCTCACTGGCGACCCAAACGCCAGAGCTTGCTTGCTTGACTTGAAAGGGACAAGGACTTCCAACTCTCGTTGATTTCGTCCGGGGGGGGGGGGGGGGTGGGCCAGGGGGGTTGGGGGGGGGGGGGGAGTTGTCTCGCTGACTGTCTGCCGCTCCGTCGCTCAGCTGGCTGATGTTACTGCCGGGGCCGGGTGGTTGGTGGTGCAGGAGGCAGGTGGTAGGCCGGGGGACCGTCGCCTATCGCCAGGCTGGTGGGTGGTGGGAGGCCAACCACTCCAGAAGATGTTGTAGGAGTGGTGGCGGTGGTGGTGGGGGTGGCCGGGGGAACCGTGGCCGGTTGTAGATGGGTCTGGGGAGGTAGGGTGGTGGTGGCGGCGGCCAGTCGATTCTTGGTCGAGGTGTGGCGCGCTGTCGTGGACGGGGTGGGTGACGGTACTGCGGTGGTAGCCGCATGTGGGGTGGCGGCGTGGGGAGGAGTGGTGGGCGTTGTTGTCGGGCCCGTTTTGGAGGCCGGTTACGCCGTCGCCGGTGTGGTTGCGTGCTGGTTGACTGGCTAGTGGTTGGCTGTGGCGGCTGTTGTGGAGCTTGATCGGTGGTGGTGCCCTTTTCTTCTCTGGTCGGTGCGGTGGTATTGCACTCTTGATGTTTGGTGGTGGTGATGCTGGTCCCTGTCATTTTAGTTGCCGTTTCCGGGGCCACTGCCGTCCCTACAGATGTCTGGTCGGGCGCCGCCTGGCTTTCTTCATCCTTGTAGGTGGTGGCGGCGGTCTGGCTGGCTGACTCCTCCAGGGTTGAAGTGCGGAGGTCATTGATGGCCCCGGTGTGGACCAGCCACCGAGCGGCGAATAATGCCCGGTGGTAGGTGTCCTCCTCGGACGCTACGATGGCAGGCACCGCATCCTGGAGTAGGAGTACTAGGTCGCTGAAGTCAATACTTCGGAGCCGGGTCCCTTCCTCCACAGACGATGCCGGCCGTTCCCGGGTAATGTGTTCCGGGAGAATGACCGGCGGCGGGGAGGGTGAGGTGTCGGGCTCCGAGTCCGGCTCCTGCGGCTCTTCAGACTCCGTCTCCTGGGGCGGTGACTGGGGGCGATGATGAGGGGCCTGTGTTGATTTCTCTTCTTCGTCTTGCTGGTCGTAGTATTGGCTCCGTGGAGCCACCCTTCCCTCCATCAACCGTCGTATGTACTCAGGTGATGGAAGCCCGGTAAGGCCAGGTGGGAATGGCGGGTAGGCAAATGGTCTCACGCCCACTTTGCCTTCCGGTGTCCAGCTGGCCTGTGGGTCGAGGTGTGATCGCGCCGGCGGCTGTATCGGTGGAGACAGAGGGGGCCGATAGCTCCTTGTCTCCCTCCGGGCCGTCTGCTGTGGTGTTGCTTCTTTGGGGAGGGTGGAGGAAAATTCCTACCCTACGGCCGACCCTACGGTCTCTCCCCTTCCTCCCCTGCCCCTACTGGCCAGCCAAACGCCAGATTCATTCTCCATAAACAGTTAAACACCACTCGGCTGATCACACACCCCCAGAGCGATCGAAGGGGACGACTACCACCGAGCGCTGGTCGCCGCCCGGTGGATGGTGCACGCCGGGGCTCTCAAAGACCTTCACCCCCCAAAGACCACAAATACGGCCAGCCAAGCCACCACCACCACCACCTACAAGGACAACGAGTGCCAAGTAGCACCAGAGCTAAAGTCAACAGGGACAACAGCCGCCCCAGCGACAGCGACAAAGAAGATAGGAACTACGACCACCACCACCACCAAGAACAGAGGACACCACCAAGAACAGAGGATGCGGGAACACCGCCCCGCCCAAGCAAGACGTAGGCACCGACGCAACCCCCACCCCAACCACAGAAACGAAGAGCACCTCTACAGACCCAGCACCACAAGCGACCAACTCCAACCAGCACCAACCAGCCAACAAACCAGCCGCAGCCCCCCGAAAACGGCACAGGCCACCCAAGCGCTTCCGACACCAGCGCCCGCCACTACTCCCCACGCCGCCACCGCACCTTCGCCTGCCACTGCAACACCGCCACCCACCCCGCCCATTCCAGCAACCGACCCCCCGGCCCAGGATCAACTGGCCGCCACCACCACCACCCAAACCTCCTCAGACCCTACTACAGCCAGCCACGGTTCTACCGGCCACCACCACCACCGCCACCACTTCTACAAGAAATGCTAGAGTGGTTGGCACTTCAACACCTCCCAGCCTGGCGCTAAAAGCAACGGTTCACCGGCCACCACCCGCCTCCTCCACCACCAACCACCCGGCCCCGGCGTTAACATCAGCCGCTGCGCGACGGAGCGACAGACAGACAGCGAGATAACCCCCCCCCCCTCCCCTGGCCCACTCCCCCTGGACGAAATCAGCGAGAGCTGGAAGTCCCTATCCCTTCCAAATCTTCACCTTCATACACCCCCTCACAGTCCCTCTCCCGCCCTGGCCTTCCCAGTCACCGGCCACCCAAATACCAGATCTCACTGTCCAAAAAGAGGCAGATGTAAATGCGGGAGAGATGGTTAATTTCGCTTTATGACCTAATACCCTAAACTAGCTTGTAGACTGAAACTCTGTTTCTACCGAAGGTGTTGTGGTTTCGCCGAAAGACTTCCTTCATGCGCGTTCAAGCATTTGCACCCGCCGAGAAACGCAGGACAGTCGGGGTGAGGTATTGGCCGTAATTAGCGCCGGAGTGCGAACTGTACCAGTGATTCGGCGGCAGTAGTGTGGGCAGATAACCTTCACTGGGAATAGCCCGAGGGGTGGGGAAATCCCGTCCCGGCCCCGGTAGCTGGACTCACAATCCAGGGGGGAAAACGGATTTGTTCAATAGCATGTCCGTTGAAAGGTCCTGGTAAATCAAAGTGGCACAGTTGGAGTGCGCCTGAGTTGATCAGTGTTCAGGTCGTACTCCATAGGCAATAGATTTCCCTGTCCCCCATAACCCGCCCGTCAGGGCCGTCCATGATCACCTCGGTGCTGTGGACGTTAAACCCGAACTAACCAACCCGAGGGGTGGGGAGGCGGGGGGGGGGCGAGAAGGGAGGGGGTGGGGGGAAGCAAGTGATTCTCTGGGCCAACCCTACTTTATCAAGTCGGAGGAAAGGGGGGGGGGGGATCTACTTTTTTTTTTTTATTGTTAAATATTTATCACTGATCATAACGGGCTTTAGACCCGATAATCCGGCCGAGCGTAAGTGGATCGTACAAGCCACACTGTGACGTGAAACTTCGACACTAATTAACCTATGTACAGTAAGGTCCGTGAACAGTACACTTGCCGAGTTTACTGCAGTTGTTAAAAGACTGTCCGGCAGATTTACAGATGAGCATTAAAAGCCGCATTCAGAGAGTGTGAAGCTAAAATGTTCTTGTAATGTCACGTGTGCGGGCATTTCTATTTCGCCACACAGATCATTCAGACAGTATCTCAATACCTTTTCATTCTGTCCGTTCAACTGCGGGTTCAACGATCACATTAAGTTACGGGTAGTGCCTAATTAACCTAGTGTTTCTTCAGATGCTGAGTTTAAGACGCATAATAATTCAGTATGATCTGTTTATTTTAACCCGATAGATGTTTTCAGTCTGAACATAAAATTAAAAATAGAAAATCTATTGAGTGACCAATCAGAGTCGACTCTTCCGTCAGTTTGGAAACTCTCCGTGAAATTACCGTGTCGATGAAGCCAAACATATTGCTTGGTAAAAGTAATTTGAAAAAAGTAATTTGTGTTTAAGTCATACAAGATACAAATTTTAATGACAATCATGAAAAAAGTTCGAATCAACCGTAACAGGTGGTATTTCTTTTCAACCTTTTGTTGAACCGTGCAGACCGGAGGACAAGTTGAAGTTCGCAGAGACAAAAGCAGAAACAGTGGATATAGGCCAAGAAAAATAAATATCGCTGAGTCGTCTACATTCAGTTCGCGTTATGATTTTTACAATCGCTGTTTTATAGCGCCCACCGTAAAAATCGGTGATACCGACAAAACTGACAAATGGGCCTTGGAAAATTAAAAGGGGGAGGGGGGAGGCTGGTGGGGAGGGATGGGGCGGGGGGTGGGGGGGGGGCAGGTACTGGAAAATATGCTTTCCTTCAAACCCCAGAAAATCAAGTAAGATCTTGAATTCAATGTAATCCAATTCCGGTAATATAGTTTATTTAGTTTCGGCGTCACTCAGTGCCTCCGATCGGTATTTCTCAATTCTAACAAGCATCATCAACCGGCCACTACTCAGTTTCAAACCCGGTTTAAATCCGAAAATGACAAGTTAATGCGAACACTGTATATTCCTAAGTGATCTGTATAATCACCGCTCGTATGCCTTTTCCGGGCGCTACAAGAAAGTCAGGCAATATTTGCGCGGAGTGTGGCCGTAGAAGGGTTGAGGGCACTTTAATAAATCCTTAGTATAATAGAAAACAAAATACAGAGTTAAAATATCGCTGTGTCGTCTACATTCAGTTCGAGCTGTGGGATGTCTGTTGCTAGTCTGCATGAATCAACGTAAAAATGCATTGCCAAAAGGGTTGCTTCAAAAATACGAACTCAGAAAAGTTTCAATTAAATATTTGAGCACAGAAACGGTCCAGATATGAATGTCAACTGATTATCATGGTCCACTCATAGCGTAATGTCGTCCATTAAATAGCATCCGGGATGAAACATCATGGGACGAAATGTGATTGGGACGAACGGTGTGGGCGAATGCGCGTAGGATGAAGATAGGCATAGATCAAGAGGCTCAAAGAACAATGCCCTTCGAAGCTTTCTAACGCTAAATAAACAACTTTTACGGCACCTACAACCTCAAATATATGAATATTATTACTTTAAGTACTCAATAATATGTGTTTATGTGGTAATTTTGGTTCAGGAGAGGTTATTCCGACTGGTTTCGGACAGCGCGATCGTGTACCAAGGGAAGTAATCGACGTGTCAACGGTTGTGGAAAACGGCTTACTAGTACAACTAAATCAACTTTAATGTAAACCAAACTTCTAACACACGATTATTTTGAGTTTAGGTACGCAATAATAGTTATAGATATGGTTATTTTAGCTTAGGACAGGTTATTCCGGGTTATTCCGGGTTTTAGTAGGACCCCTCTCTGACATTCTCAACAAGCATGCGCCACTCACCACCAGACGCGTAACCTCACGTCCCCCGGCCCCTTGGCTAACGAAAGAGCTGAAAGATGCCAAGCGTGAGCTTCGAAGCACTGAGAGACTGTGGAGGTGTAGTGGTCTTACAGTACATAGAGACATGTTTGTGAAGCAGCGTGCTGCACTGAAGTCCTCACAGCGTGCAGCTAAGAAAGACTTTGTTTGTGCCAAACTTGAAGACTGCATATCTAGTCGTCAGCTGTTTGGCCTTACAAATGAACTTCTTGGAAAGAAAAATGAATCTGTACTCCCGAATACCATTCCTATGAATGATTTACCTGATAAGTTTTGTCAGTATTTTGATTCTAAGATAAGCACGATCCGTCAGGAACTGGACAACTGTTCTGATGCTGTGTCCTATTTACCATATGACGGGCCTGTGTTACATGAGTTTACTGCTGTCACAGAGGAGACTGTAAAGAAACTAATTATTTCCTCACCCACCAAATCTTGTTCCCTTGACCCCATTCCCACCTCTATACTCAAGCTATGCCCTGATGAGCTTGTCAGTGTGATAACCAGAATTATTAACTTGTCTCTGGAGTCAGGGTCTGTGCCTCGGCATTTTAAGCAGGCTGTGGTAATTCCATTGTTGAAGAAGGCAGGGATGGATGCAAACTTGCTGAAAAATTATAGACCAGTGTCTAATCTTCCCTTTCTTTCCAAGATTCTGGAGAAAGTTGTGCTGAGTCAGCTCATGTCACATCTCAGTAGTAATGATTTACTTGAACTGTATCAGTCTGCATATCAAAGAAATCACAGTACTGAGACAGCATTGCTTCACATTACCAATAGCCTGCTTACACATGCTGACGTCGGACATGTCTCTTTGCTATCATTATTAGACCTGTCTGCGGCGTTTGACACGCTGGATCATGGGATTCTTTTAGAACGCCTACGCGTGTCTTTTGGTATTTCCGGTCCAGCGCTGTCATGGCTCAGGTCTTACCTTTTTGAAAGATATCAGTCTGTATGTGTGAATGGGATCATGTCTCAGCCTGTGCTTTTGAAGTATGGTGTCCCACAGGGGTCAGTTTTGGGTCCTCTGCTGTTCTCTCTGTACACTAAACCAGTTTCCCGAATCATCAGCCAGAATAGCTGTGAGTATCACAAGTATGCTGATGACACTCAGATTTTTAAGTCTGACCATCCTGGTAAACTGCAGACCATTGTCTCCAATGTGGAGAAGTGTATAGTTGAAGTCAAAGACTGGATGACTTGCAACAGACTCAAGTTAAATGATGATAAAACAGAGAGCATGCTTGTTGGTACTCGAGCTAGAACATCCGCCTCCAGCAGTGATCATATTTCCATAGGTGGCCAAGACATTTCTTTCAAATCCGATGTAAAAAATCTGGGTGTATTCCTGGATTCAAGTTTATCGATGGAAAAACAGGTTAGCCATCTTTGCCGCACTGCCTACCTGGAGCTCCGCAGAATAGGCATGATCAGATGCTTTTTGACAGAAAAGGCTACTGCCCAGCTCGTATGCTCTCGCATTCTGTCCCGTCTAGATTACTGTAATTCCCTCCTTGCTGGTATCTCATCTGATCAACTCACTCGCATTCAGCGTATCCAGAATAATGCAGCCCGGTTAGTCCTTCGCAAAAAACGTACTGATCATGTCACACCACTGCTAAAGCATCTCCACTGGCTACCTGTCAAACAGAGAATAGAGTACAAGCTGGCCACTTTGGCATACAAACACTATGACAATACGCTTCCTGCATATCTGTCTTCTTCCCTTGCCTCACACAATCCTAGTAGAAGTCTACGCTCAAGCTCACAAAAACTGCTTGTTCAGCCCAGAGTCAGCCTAAAAACTGCTGGTGCCCGTTCTTTCAGTTATCAGGCCCCTCACGTCTGGAACTCACTTCCACTGCATGTCCGTCTTTCCCCTACCCCGTTGACCTTCAAAACAAATTTGAAGACCCATCTTTTCCAGGTAGCATATCAAGATTAGCTTAGTCTGGATGTGCTGCCTGGAAATGTTGGTTGTTTTCCCATGTTGATAGGCTGTGTGTGTGTGTGTGTGTGTGTTTCGTGTTAGGAATGCGCCTACATGGTGCGAGCAGATGTTTATTTAAAGAGTGAGTGCGTTTTAATTTTTCTCCTTTTTAATATTTTTTTGTGTGCTGTAAAGCGCTCCGAGCTTGCTGTTCGTGGGGAAGGGCGCTATATAAAAACTATGTATTATTATTATTATTATATCAGGTCACTAGTCATTGTATGGTTACAGAGTGGTTATTAAATCTGATGTTCACATCTGCACGGGACATAGACGACCGCGCCCTCCACGAGTCCCCTGCTGCCTTGCAGGACTGGCCGCTTGGCTGCGGAAAGGCTAAGGGAGGAAAACCCTGACATCAAAGCCCCCGTGTCTCCGGAGAAGGTTTTTGAGACTAGGACAAGGACAGTCTGATATAAAACCTACGACCCGAGGACCTCGATGCCACCGTCCCAGCTTGCTAGGCCATGGCAGACGAACCAAGGGTTTAATGGGTGGGGCCAGTACTGTGCACACTGCACTCCACCAAAAAGCTCCACCGCGCAGGCGTTAGGAAACGCCCACGGACCATGACACCGACCTTTCCAAGTCCTGTAGCGATGGGTACGGGGCGAAACGGCAGGTGAAAGCCGCAGTCTCAAACCTGCATGCAGGCAGTTCAGGATATTGGTCGCCTGATGTTGACCTGGGGATGACAACGTCACTCGGCACACCCTGAACGACCAAGTGCTCAGCCTTCTCTAGGGACAGCACTGCTTGCTCCACACGGAGAGGGGCCTAGAAAAGGTGGCCTAACCAAAGCTCATCCCCTCGTAACCCCAGATGGCTAGCCGCGGTCAACGGGCATCTTCTCCTGCGGTCAGAAAACAAGAAAAAACGATGGATCCACTTTCATGATGACCACGACCGGACTCAACATAGCATGCTGGAACATCCGAACCATGCTCGACACAGCAGACAGCGGACGCCCTGAACGTCGCTCCGCCCTTATTGCCCATGAATTGCGGAGGTTAAACATCGACATCGCCGCGCTCGGCGAAGTACGCCTCTCGGAGGAAGGCAGCCTCCAAGAACTTGGCGCTGGCTACACCCTCTACTGGTCAGGCAGGCCTGCATCAGAAAGACCACGGCTTTACCAGCCAGTGCTTGCGGATAGCACTTAGTTCGCTTCAGGCTGTCAGAGAGATAAGGCGCGGCGAGGTCAAATTCCACTCTCACACGCTCATTCTATTTATATCGCACTTGCAACTGTGTGGTACACAGCGTGTCCAGCGCTCTGCGCTATAACAACTACCTACACGTTTGTATTCATAACACATCTCAGCCTAAAGTGACTGTTGTGAAAGCGACATCGTTCAAAAGTTGAAATTCTCACCTACACACTGATGCCAAACATGACAACATTACGACTGACACTTGTGTAGCAGGTTATGATGAAAATAAAGAAAGTGAGAATTTGCTGATGTACGATGTCGGTGTTTGTTGTGAAATTGACAAAGTTCCCACAGCCATAACACGAAGACGTAACTTTTCCCAATGATACACACTTGCATGCATAAGGGTCAGCATGCCTACAGTAAGTATCACTTACCGGATTTTGGTTCCATGGTGGGGGACGGCTCTTTGCTTATGACGCTGCCCTCGTTGCACACACAGAGAGAGCCTTGCAGCGCATCACGTCCTGCTTTGCAGATGCTGCCCAGCTCTTTAGACGCGAGGTCAGTCTGAAAAAGACAGAGATCCTTCATCAGCACCCAAGGAAGAGCATCGCCCTCCCCACATCACCATCGGCGAGTCTGAAGTCAGTACACCAGTTTACCTACCTTGGCTGCATCATCACGTCAGACGCCAAGTTGGACAAGGAGCTGGACAACAGGTTGGCAAAAGCGAACAGTGCTTTCGGGCGACTATTCAAGTGGGTGTGGCACAATCAACAGCTGAAAAAAGGCACCAAGATCAGCGTGTACAGAGCTGTCATCCTCACCACCCTGCTGTACGGTTCCGAGTCCTGGGCCCTCTACCGCAACCAACTACGACTCCTCGAACGCTTTCACCAGCGCTGCCTGCGTACCATCCTGGGCATTCACTGGAGTGACTATGTCACCAACGTCGAGGTCCTTGAACAGGCGGAAACTGTGAGCATCGAGGCTTTGCTGCTGCGGACACAGCTTCGCTGGGCGGGGCACGTGTCCAGGATGGAGGATCATCGCCTACCCAAGATCACTCTGTTCGGCGAGCTTGCCACTGGACACCGAGACTGAGGGGCACCAAAGAAGAGATACAAAGACGGTCTCAAGAAGTCGCTTAGTGCCTGCCAAATCAACCACCGCCAGTGGTCTTCGCTTGCTGCAGACCGTGACACCTGGCGCTCCACCATTTACAAGGCAGCCGTCTCCTTTGAGGACTCTCGCAGAGCTAACCTTAAGGACAAGCGGCTCAGGAGAAAAAACAGAGTTGCCGTAACTCAGAAATGACCAGACCTTCCCCTGCAGCCACTGCGGTCGAACCTGCCTGTCCCGGATTGGCCTCCGCTGCCACGAAAATGCCTGCAGACGACGTGGGCAAGCCCTATAGAATCTTCGTTCGCGAAGTCAAGCCAAGATTAAATCTGCCCACTTTCCTCGACTTCTTTAGGGCCTGTTGTTTTAACTAAATACAGTCCGTTCCCACTCCGCCATAATACCCCTTCCCACCTATATAGATATGTGCCTGTGACAAAAGATTGTTTTTACCAAAAGTAACAACCAACAGAAATGTCGTTTAAATAGGCATATTTTAGGCAATGGTTAGTTTTGATGTATCTGACGTGGGCATGTGAAATTTCAGCAACAAATAATTAAATCTGACTCTTCTGATTCAGTGGGTAGTCGTTTTGAAATGAAGTTTTCTGTAACAATCAGTGTTGGTAAATATTGCTCTGGTGGACATATTCAGTTAATTTAAATCACAAAACACAGTTTGTTGTGTGATTACCACATTTTACAAAAAGAAAAAGTTCTTCAGTCATCTGTATTTCTGATATCTCATCTAATTACAATGACTGAACAACTTTTTCCTGTCACTCAGGACAAAAAAAAAGTTTGTTGACACACTAGACATACTATTGGACATATTATATATATAGATTAGTCCATTTTGGTGAAAAGGAAACTGTGAGAAATGTAAGTGTTCCAACTACAATGTTTTCATAGTGGAATCACAAAAAGAACAAATTTTCTGTTGTAGTACGGTTTTCTTGACTAAAAATATGTTGGTTGTTATGTGCACAATGTTTTGTCACAGGCTCATTTTGTTTCTAACCATAGCCTTTCAGCCCCTGTCTTTTATCGACACTACCCGGTTGCACATCAGTACAGTCATCAACATAAGCGAGAACCCAAGTCTTAATGAGAAGAAGAAGAAGAAATCAGTTCACTCACTCAGAAATAACAATTAAGTATCGCAAGATCAAGAAATTTATCACACATGTATTGTGAGTCTGTAATTGTAAAATTTATTCATGATCATTTCATCTGCAACACCCACATTTAGGGGGAAGGTTGTGAAATAGTCTTTTACTAATAATCCACCTACTGCTATCAACATTATTTATAACAAGCCAACAGTCAGATCATCCCACCAACCCCCATTGGAACAGCATGTAGAAGCCCAGTGAAAGGAGACAGTCCTTTGACGCCAGGCTGTTTGAGCTTCCCAATATTATCTTCACTCCCACCCACCCACACCCCCCCCCTCCCCCCCTCTTTTTTTGTCACCCCATGCACACTACCCAGTATAGCAACGTGATCTTCAGCAAAATGGAGGCGGTTGTTTTAATCGTTTTCATTCTGATACACCTATTGCTAGAAATAAATCTGACATAGTTCATGGGTAGTGCCAGAATAGCTTAGTGCCTGAGGCACCAAGCTGTTCTGGCACCACTTTTGAACTAAACCAGTTCAGCCTCAGGATATAATGGGTTAATCGGCTGTGAGACTTGGACACTGCTTGCAGACTCAGAAAAGAAAATCCAGGCCTTTGAGAACAAGTGCCTGAGGAAGTTGCTCCGCATCTCGTACCGCGAGCACAAGACCAACGAATATGTACGGAGCATCGTCACTTCCCTGGTGGGCCCACATGAACCCCTTCTGGCAACCGTGAAACGGCGCAAGCTTGCTTGGTTTGGCCACGTGACCCGACACAACACCTTGTCCAAGACTATCCTCCAAGGCACTCTCGAAGGAAGTCGTCGGCGAGGTCGTCAGAGAAAGAGTTGGGTCGCAAACATAAAAGAATGGACCGAACTCGAGATGTCAGACTTGCTTGCCACCGCCCAAAATAGAACTCAGTGGAGAGCACTGTCTGTTGCTGCTGCCTTTCAGTCCCCCCAACGCCCAGTTCGGGCAAGGGACTGATGATGATGATGATGATGATGAAAGAAGTACAACAACAATATGAGGAACAAAAACTCTCAGAATACGCTTTTCAAAATGTATGGTACTTCATACTAGACATTTGTACTTTGTAGCAGACTTTACTTGAACAGAAAATACTCCACATTTGACCAACAAATTCTGATAGGGATTGAAAACATGGAAGGACATCCTTCACTGAGAAACCCTGAGGAAAAAGAAGTAACGTCCAGTTGGAAGGTTATGTAAAAACACAAACCTCACCTCACCAAACCCAGCCCCCTTGTAATCTTGTTGGTGTGCAGATGCAAAATGGCCGTCAGTGCTGATGTACTTATCCGGTCATGTTTACGGACTGCAGAGTGCCTTGGATGAATGCCCCAATGACAGACGATTTGACGATCTTAGTGGAAAGCCTGTTGTAATAGAATGATAAAAGCCAGTCATCCCCAGCGATGTGTGATAAGCCTCTCCCCCCCCCCATCCCCCCACCCTGCTCTCACCCAGCTGGCATCAGAATTTGTTCAGACCCTATTCAATTTCAATGCTCTATCTTTGAAATCACTTTCATGGTAGACAACAACAAAAAAATGAAACTGGGGATCAGGATCCTATTGCACTTGTCATTTTGTACTGGGGGGTTTATGTGAAACTAGTGTAAACTGTAACCTTTATATACATATGTTTCACTGCAGATTTCATTAATTTTCCATCCTGTGTAATGTTCTAGTGTTGTGTTTTGTGTTAACCAGGTACCTTGATTTGAGCTGAACTAGGGCTTCTGGGCACTACTGTGGACACAAAATGGAGTTACCTGACCTGCTGGTGACAGCAGACGTGAAGATAGAGATCGATGTGGCGGAGGAAGATGAGACTTGCATAAAGCAAGAATACGATACTGGTACGTACACACTTATGCTTACAAAGATCTCTGTATACAAACACTTACTTATACTTACTTTCAACTGTTTGTTTTGGTTGCCTTAAGACCACAAAGAAAAAACATGCACATAATAATAATAATAATAATTACGGTATTTATAATGCGCTTATCTTATAATAATTATAACTCTAAGCGCGCACTCACAACTCGCGCACGCATGCGCACACTTTAGACAGTGACTCACGTACCACAAATATTGAAATACATTATGACGGTCAGCTTGGGGTGGGGAGTGTGGTGATATAGTGCTGAACCTTTTGAAAGAGGTGGGTTTTGAGGGTGGACTGGAAGGAGGAGAGAGAGTGTTTCTGACGGAGAGAGAGCAGGAGAGTGTTCCAGGTGGATGGACCGTAGACAGAGAAGGAGCAGGGGCCGAAAGTGTTGAGTTTGGTGCGAGGGATGTGGAGGCGGAGAGGGTCGGAGGCAGAGCGGAGGGAGCAGGAAGGTGTGTAGGGGTGAAGTAAGTTGGAGAGATAGGCAGGAGCGCAGTTGTTCAGGGATTTGTAGCAGAGAGACAGAATTTTGTATTGGATGCACATGTGCATGTTTTTGTCTTGTTATCTTTCTTTGTGTTGATTTTTGGCTCATGTGCGAAGCAAAAGTAAGTATATGTTTTGGGCCAGTGGTCGTCCATACAGCATCCGGTGTCTGTGGTAAACTTTAATGTTGGCATTTTCTCAGAGACTATTTAAGCCACAGTCTTCAAACTTGGCCCAAGGATACTTTGTGGATAGACCTTTCTAAACATACCAATTTCAGTGACCTCTCACAAAGGTCAAGGTCATAGGGGATCAGGAAATATATAAAAAAATAGCTATTTTTGGACATAATTTATTTTTTCTTAAATACTATTAACAATGTCAAACCCAAATTTGGTACAAACGTACCTGATGGTAAGACCTTTCTATGCATACTAATTTGGTTGATCCCTTGGAAAGGTGAAGGGTCACAAGAGCTCAGGAAATACTTATTTACTTACTTACGCCTGTCACCCCTACCCGGGTATAGGCCGTCGACGAGAGACCTCCAGCAACTCCTGTCCTGTGCTTCTCCTTCGATGATACTCCAGGTGGTTCCCAGTCTCTTGATGTCTGCTTGGAGGTCTCGACGCCAGGAGTTTCTCGGCCTTCCTCTTTCCCTGGGGGTTCCATGACAATGCCTGCCTAGTGATACTGGAAGCTGGCTTTCTCAGACTGTGATCGATCCATCCCCATCTTCTTCGCCCAATTTCATTCTCTGCTGTTATCTGCTCTGTTCTCTCCCAGAGTCTGACGTTGCTGATCTTCTCTGGCCAGTGGATTTTCAAAATTCTTCTAAGGCAACTGTTCATGAAGGTCTGTACTCTGTTGACTGTGGTTTTTGTCAATCTCCATGTCTCTGCTCCATATCTCTCTCTCTCTCTCTCTCTCTTGGCTTGACTTCGCGAACGAAGATTTTATAGGAGTTGCCCACGACGTCTGCAGGCTTGTTCGTGGCTGCGGAGGCCAATCCGAGACAGGCAGGTTCGACCGCAGTGGCTGCAGGGGAAGGTATGGCCAGGGTTCTGAGCTGCGGCATCTCTGTTTTTTCTCCTGAGCCGCTTGTCTTTAAGGCTAGCTCTGTGAGAGTCCTCAAAGGAGACAGCTGCCTTGTAAATGGTGGAGCGCCAGGTGTCACGGTCCGCAGCAAGCGAAGACCACTGGTGGTGGTCGATTTGGCAGGCACTAAGTGACTTCTTGAGACAGTCTTTGTATCTCTTCTTTGGTGCCCCTCTGTCACGGTGTCCAGTAGCAAGCTCGCCGAACAGGGTGATCTTTGGTAGGCGATGATCCTCCATCCTGGAGACATGCCCCGCCCAGCGGAGCTGTGTCCGCAGCAGCAAAGCCTCGATGCTCACAGTTTCAGCCTGTTCAAGGACCTCGACGTTGGTGACATAGTCACTCCAGTGAATGCCCAGGATGGTACGCAGGCAGCGCTGGTGGAAGCGTTCGAGGAGTCGTAGTTGGCTGCGGTAGAGGGCCCAGGACTCGGAACCATACAGCAGGGTGGTGAGGACCACAGCTCTGTACACGCTGATCTTGGTGCCTGTTTTCAGCTGTTGATTGTGCCACACCCGCTTGAAAAGTCGCCCGAAAGCGCTGTTCGCTTTTGCCAGCCTGCGGTCAAGCTCCTTGTCCAGCTTGGCGTCCGACGTGATAATGCAGCCAAGGTAAGTAAACTGGTGCACTGACTTTAGTTCAGACTCGCCAATGGTGATGTGAGGAGGGCGATACACTGTCTTGGGTGCCGGCTGATGGAGGACCTCTGTCTTTTTCAGACTGACCTCGAGTCCAAAGAGCTGGGCAGCATCTGCGAAGCAAGATGTGATGCGCTGCAGGGCTCTCTCTGTGTGTGCAACGAGGGCAGCATCATCAGCAAAAAGCAGCTCACGAATCAGTTGGTCTAGGGTTTTTGTGTGGGCCTGCAGTCGTCTGAGGTTGAACAGGCTGCCATCGAGACGATACCTGATGTACACTGCATCGTCATCATCGAGGTCCACTGTGGCCTGCTTCAACATCATGCTAAAAAAGATGGTGAAGAGGGTCGGTGCCAGCACGCAGCCCTGCTTTACGCCGTTGAGAATAGGGAATGGTTCTGAGAGGTCATTGTTGAGTCTGACCTGGCCTTGCTGGTCCTCGTGTAGCTGGACAATCATGTTGAGGAACTTTGGGGGACAGCCAAGTCGCTCCAGGATCTGCCACATGCCTTGCCTGCTCACAGTGTCGAACGCTTTTGTAAGGTCGACAAGTGTTACGTACAGCCCTTTGTTCTGCTCGCGGCACTTCTCCTGTAGCTGTCTCAGCACAAAGACCATATCGGTGGTGCTCCTGTTTGCTCTGAAGCCACACTGGTCCTCTGGGAGTTGGTCTTCAGCGATGGCAGGTACCAGCCGATTCAGGAGCAGCCTTGCAAGGATTTTACCAGCAATGGACAGCAGAGTAATTCCCCGATAGTTGGAACAGTCAGACTTCTCGCCTTTGTTCTTGTACAGGGTGATAACGACTGCATCACGGAGATCTTTTGGTAGTGTTCCTTCCTCCCAGCAGCAGAGAAAGAGGTCATGGAGCTTGTTGTGCAGTGCTGTGCCTCCATGTTTCCAGATCTCTGGCGGTATTCCATCAATGCCTGCTGCTTTGCCACTCTTGAGCTGGTGGATGGCTGTGAGGGTCTCTTCAGCGGTGGGCGGTTCGTCCAATTCAACCTTTACTGGGAGGTGTGGGATTTGTAGGACGACTGCTTCTTGAACAGTGCGCTCAGCGCTGAAGAGGCTCTGAAAGTATTCCGACCAGCGGTTCAAGATGGAGGTATTATCTGTGAGGAGTGCCTGGCCATTCGCGCTTCGCAGGGGACTTTGTACCAGGTGCCTGGGGCCATACACTGCTTTCAGTGCTTTGTAGAAGCCCCTGTAGTCACCATTGTCAGCGCAAAGCTGGGTCCTCTGTGCAAGTCTGGTCCACCACTCATTCTGGAGATCTCTGAGCTTGCGCTGGAGACTGCTGCAGACGAGGCGGAAGGCAGACTTCTTCACAGGGCAGGAAGGCTGGGCTAGGTGGGCCTGATGGGCGGCTCTTTTTTTTGCTAGGTGTTCCTGGATCTCTACATCGTTTTCGTCAAACCAGTCTTTGATCTTCTTTCTGGCGAAACCCAAGACTTCTGCAGAGGATTTTGCAATAGCAGTTTTCAGTTGTTCCCAAAGTGTTTCAGGGGAGGAGTCTACTGGGTCCGCTGTGTCTTTGAGCCTGCGCTGTAAATCTGTCTGAAAGGCAGCTTTCACATCGTCACGCTGAAGGCTGGCAACATCAAGCTTTTTCTTGGGGGGCCCCCATTTCTTGGGTTTTGGCTTGAAGTGGAGCCTGAGTTTGCAGCGGACAAGGCGGTGGTCAGTGTGGCACTCTGCGCTGGGCATCACTCTGGTGAGGAGGACGTCACTGCGGTCCCTCTGACGCACTAGGACATAGTCGATAAGGTGCCAGTGTTTGGAGCGAGGATGCATCCAGGTGGTCTTTCGACTGTCCTTTTGCTGAAAAGTAGTGTTGGTGATGACCAGTTTCTGCTCCGCACAGAACTCCAACAGTAGGCGGCCATTGTCATTGCAGTTCCCCACGCCATGCTTGCCGAGGACTCCTTTCCAGGCTTCAGAGTCCTGGCCCACTCTGGCGTTGAAGTCGCCAAGGATGATGACTTTGTCGTCTGCAGGGGTACTCTGTAGGAGGCTGCGCAAGTCAGTGTAAAACTTGTCCTTTTCAGCAGGCTCTGCCAGGAGGGTTGGGGAGTACACACTGAGAAGGGTGACGTGTTGCTGGTGTCTCAGTGGGAGGCGCATGGACATGATGCGGTCTGATTTGCCCGTTGGTAGGTTTTCCAGCTTAGTCGCAATGGATGTCTTGACCATGAAACCCACGCCTGAGAGCCGTCTTTCTGATGCAGGCCTGCCTGACCAGTAGAGGGTGTACCCAGCACCAAGTTCTTGGAGGCTGCCTTCGTCCGGAAGGCGTACTTCGCTGAGCGCGGCGATGTCGATGTTTAACCTCCGCAATTCATGGGCAATGAGGGCGGAGCGACGTTCAGGGCGTCCGCTGTCTGCTTTGTCGAGCATGGTTCGGACGTTCCAGCATGCTACGTTGAGTCCGGTCGTGGTCGTCATGAGAGTGGATCCGTTATTCTTTCTTGTTTTTTGACCGCAGGAGAAGATGCCCGTTGACCGCGGCTAGCCAACTGGGGTTGCGAGGGGACGAGCTTTGGTTAGGCCACCTTTTCTAGGCCCCTCTCCGTGTGGAGCAAGCAGTGCTGTCCCTAGAGAAGGCTGCTTGGTCGTTCAGGGTGTGCCGAGTGATGTTGTCATCCCCAGGTCAACATCAGGCGACCAATATCCTGAACCGCCTGCATGCAGGTTTGAGACTGCGGCTTCCAGTGACATCTTTCACCTGCCGTTTCGCCCCTCACCCGTCGCTACAGGACTTGGAATGGTCAGTGTCATGGTCCATGGACGTTTCCTAAAGCCTGCGCGGTGGAGCTTTTTGGTGGAGTGCAGTGTGCGCAGTACTGGCCCCACCCTTTAAACCCTTGGTTCATCTGCCATGGCCTAGCAAGCTGGGACGATGGCATCTAGGTCCTCGGGTCGTAGGTTTTATATCAGACTGTCCTTGTCCTAGTCTCTGGCTCAAAAGCCTTCCCCGGAGACACGGGGGCTTTGATGTCAGGGGTTTCCTCCCTTAGCCTTTCCGCAGCCAAGCGGCCAGGCCTGCAAGGCAGCAGGCGACTCGTGGAGGGCGGGGTCGTCTATGTCCCGTGCAGATGTGAACATCTGCCCACTGCCCTCTGCTCCATATAGGAGAACTGCTTTTACATTGGAGTTGAAAATCCGGACTTTGGTGTGTTGTGACAGCTCTCTGGAACTCCACACTTTTTTCAACTGGAGAAAGGCTGCTCTGGCTTTACCGATTCGTGCTCTGACATCTGAGACTTGGAGATTGACAAAAACCACAGTCAACAGAGTACAGACCTTCATGAACAGTTGCCTTAGAAGAATTTTGAAAATCCACTGGCCAGAGAAGATCAGCAACGTCAGACTCTGGGAGAGAACAGAGCAGATAACAGCAGAGAATGAAATTGGGCGAAGAAGATGGGGATGGATCGGTCACAGCCTGAGAAAGCCAGCTTCCAGTATCACTAGGCAGGCATTGTCATGGAACCCCCAGGGAAAGAGGAAAGAGGTAGGCCGAGAAACTCCTGGCGTCGAGACCTCCAAGCAGATATCAAGAGACTGGGAACCACCTGGAGTAGAATCGAAGGAGAAGCACAGGACAGGAGTTGCTGGAGGTCTCTCGTCGACGGCCTATACCCGGGTAGGGGTGACAGGCGTAAGTAAGTAAGTAAGCTCTGACATCTGCATCAGTGCCGCCTTTTTTGTCTATGATGCTCCCGAGATAGGTGAAGGGCTCAGGAAATAGGTGAAAATATAGTCATAACTCATATTGTGACAAAAGATGTTTTTTTCTCAAATACTGTTCACAACTCCAAACCCTAATCTTACTATAGAGATACCTGATGATAAGACCTATCTATGCTTACTAATTTGGATTACCTTTTGGTCAAGGGTCCAAGTGCTCAGGAAATAGGTCCGAAATAGCCATATTTTGACAAAAGATGTTTTTTCTCAAATACTATTCACAACTTTAAACCCAAACTTGCTACATAGATAGGAAGACCTTTCTATGCACACTAATTTGGTTGATCCATCAGAAAGGTCAAGGGTCATGAGAGCTCAGGAAGTAGGTCCAAAATAGCCATATTTTGACAAAAGATTTTTTTTTTTTTTTCCAAATACTATTCACAACTTCAAACCCATTATTATTTGGTCCAGAGATACCTGATGGTAAGACCTATCTATGCATACTAATTTGGATTACCCCTTAGAAAGGTCAAAGGTCACTCAGGAAATAGGTCCGAAATGGCCATATTTTGACAAAAGATGTTTTCCCAAATACTATTCACAACTTTAAACCCAAACTTGCTACAGAGATAAGAAGTTGATCCATCAGAAAGGCCACGGGTCATGAAAGCTCAGGAAATAGGTCAAAAATAGCCATGTTTTGACAAAAGATGTTGTTTTTTTCAAATACTATAAACTTCAAAGCCATATTTGGTACAGAGATACCTGATGGTAAGACCTAGCTATGCATACTAATTTGGATGACCCCTTGGAAAGGTCAAGGGTCACAAAAGGCTGGCAAATGTGTGTAAAGTGCCATGTACGTCAGTGTGTGTGTGTGTTCGTACGTGCAGGGGGGCATGTGTGTTTTGTCACATTTCAATCTGTTGATCAGTTCCTGATCTTCATTTTGTTATACAAGTTTAGTTGCTGGAGATGGGTTGCCGACCATCCAGTGTTTTGCACATTTACAGCAGTTCATCACAGAAGCAGATACTCTTCTATGCTGACAGAGTGTGATGACTGATGTAACGCAGGCAGACTTGCCCCCAGTCGTACGCACAGACTCTCGCACAACAGACACATACACCGCCACTGACTCAGACGGGCGCATTCATGCGGTAAAACTGAACACACCAGCTCCCTTTCTAACGTAACTTTTATACAAGATAAACAATAAAAGAAGAATGCTCACAAACTATCACAACTATATACACCACTTCTTCCCCACTACCAGCATCTTAACACCACATCCTCATACACACAATATCACTGCCAGGCTAGGTATTAGTTTCTCACTATCCAACCTGTTTGGTGTTCTCGCCTGGTTACGTTAGTCCTTTCACGTCTGGGCGTGCAAGTCCTTCTTCGTATGCTCACGAGCCGTCCCATCTCTCGTACCGTAGACGTCCTCGTAGCTCGTACCGTATTTTCGCTGTGACCCAAGTGTCTAGGCACCGGTCGCTCACTCCCCGAGTGAAGAGATGGAGAGATGACCTCGCATTAGGTCCCTGGTGACTGACGTCTCGGCGTCCGTCGCTCCAACTTGAACAAGCATTCTGAATTCTAGGTTCCAGAGTCTTGGAATACGGGCTAGGGTATCTCACACGTCTGAACCCTCTGACAATAAAGCCCATACTAATGTTTCTACCACTCTGCCAGACTGAGCTTTTGCCTACTACTCGCTAAACTCCCCGTGTCTTTAAGATTCCACGTGGGTCTTGGCCTCATGGACTATCGGCACAAAACAAACCGTTGACAACTACTGTACCGTATTTACCCTACTGTGTGAACACTATGCACGAGCATAGAGTTTCATCACAATTCCCCCTTCCTCGGGAAAAAAAAGAAACGACCGAGTTTCTTTTTAAGACTACTCTACGCAATACTATCACAAACAAGATGGGACTAACTTTAACTGTCTAGAATACAAGAAAGCAAAATTAGAACAGCCTTAAGCCTCAACGCACACACTCGGATCGCACAGCGAACGCGAAAACAGAACTAACGCACTAGTACTTACAGAAATGACAACGATCCAACGACTGCCCACACAATCACGAGACTGAACAGTCACCGACCTACCTAAAGTCAGGGTGGTGAGCGGCATTTCTGTCTGCAACAGAAGTATGCCGTCTCTGGCCAACCCGACTGGTGGGCCACACCCGCGGACCGACATCCTTACTGTTGACACGGTCCGTTTGAATACAATTACGCTTGTTTCGAGCTCCCGTCGCGACTGATGCGACTGCACTGCGAGGAACGTGAGCTCGCTTAATCGCGCCAACCCTACCAATGACTGGCTGCACATCCTTCATGTTACCGAGAACTAAATCAACGACTGGCTCGTCGATGACACAAGAAATCAGATCACCTGTGAAAAACTCCGTGTCAACCTCTATCTTAGCCAACGGAAAAACTTCTACCTTCCCTCTGTACGAAATCACTTTCCGCGTCTCCCCCGTGTACTGATCCTCCCTAACAAGGCTACGTCTGACCCCTGCGGTCGTTGTACCGGAGTCATGGAGAATAGAAGCGAGCCATCCGTTTACAACACCGTTCCTCAAAGGCAGGCAACGACCTCCGTCAGCTGAACACACTCCGCCCAGCTGTGGTTCCTCCCCGACTGGGACTGCAAAACTGGCCATGTGAGTGGGCTACTCCGCCCCCTCCACCATACCAGTATCGCTAGGACATTGATGAGCCAGCTGGCCGTGCCCCTGACATGTGAAACACTGAGCGCCTGAACTACTGCTAGGACAGTTACGAGCGAAATGACCGTACGCGTGACACGCAAAACACTGAGTGTCCGAATTAGCCATACGACCATGACCGTACCCATGCCCAGATTTCTCAGCTCATGCGTAAGGATCGCGAACGCCACTGTTAGCACCTCTATCCCCATGCTGAAACCGGAAAGAACCTCTCCCGTTAAATAGTTGGGCCCCACGCAAGGTATTGATGCCCCGGGATCCCCCAGTCGTGTTAGCCAGCGACCAACCTGACTGGCAGTGACTTGGTCCTACGCGCTAGGTTTTTCGTCGGATGCGCCAGCCGAAAAGCCTCCGCGTTTTGCACTAACTCATTTGTACACTTCAGGTTACGCTCCCTCAAGAACACCGCTAGATCCTTAGAAACGCTTCCAAAGAACGGTTCTGCCAACACGAGATCAAATAATGTCTCGTACGTGTGGTCGATCTTGGACAGTTCGACCCAACGTACGAGCAAATGGGACAATCGCCTGCCAAAAGACAGAAACGATTCCCCTGTCTCTGGCCGACAAGCTCTCAAGCGTTCTCTGAAACCTTCTGCACTACACTGGAACTTCTGTAACAGACACTCCTTCAAAGTATCATAATCTACGTTCCCCGAAACGTTCAGGCTATGCCTATGGAAAAGACTCAAGGCCTGACCTTCTAGCACCGACGAAAGCAAAACGGGCCAGTTGGCAGAAGGCCAACTCGACGCCTGCACGTAAGCATCAAAACGACACAGAAAAGCGTCAATGTAGTCAACAGACTCCTTAAACATTGGTAATCTAGGGAAATTACGTATGCCCCAGCCTACTGAATCACTATCTGGAGCTGTTCTAGACCGCGCGTCTCGAGCTAACTGTAACGCCCTATCTCTCTCTTTTTCCTCTCTCTGATACTCTAGTTCTCTCTCTCTCAAGGCTCGCTCCTTCTCATCTTTCTCTCTCTGAAACGCTAGTTCCTCCTTTCTAAGGACTCTCTCTCTTCTCTCTCTCTCTCTGAGCTTCTAATTCCTCTTTCTTAAGTACCCTCTCTCTCTCTTCTCTCTCCCCCCCCACCCGGGTCTGCCCTGGGGGACTTGGGTGGGGTTAGGTACTTTTTAGTTCCCAGGGTCACCCTGGTCAGCCCCACAGGGTGAGTTTTTCTCTCTATTCTGGGGCATGTGTTTCTGTCTACCCTTGGTCCATTCACCTGTATTTGCCTTTTTAAAACTCTCCCTACTGTCTGCACTGCCTGTAGCTCTTGATATTGGATGTGTGTTGCTAAATGGTCTTAGCTTTATTTAGGCCCCATGTGTTAGGTTTATTTAACGTATTTGACCGGCTGGCGACATACATTCAATGTTCTGTTTAGTTTTTTCCACAAGCAGTGCAGGCACGTCCTGAGAAAGCCTTGTTGCTGTCGGGACGTTAAGCAATGTACAATCAATCTTCTCTCTCCCTCTGAGCTTCTAATTCCTCTTTCTTAAGTACTCTCTCTCTCTCTCTCTTCTCTCTGCCTCTGAGCTTCTAACTCCTCTTTCTTAAGTACTCTTTCTCTTTCTTCTCTCTGAATTTCTCTCTCTCTTGCCCTATCCTCCCTATCCTTACATTTTTCCACATAGTCAAAAAGTTTTTCCTCCTTCAACCCTAGCCTCTCACCTTGCTTAATATAAGCCTCTACCGGGTCTGACTCCATATTTACAACAACTTCTAACAACGAACAAACGTAAAAATACAAATCAACGGCAACAATACCAGCAAGCTACGCAGAAGAACAGTGACCTACTTGAAAGACGTCCAGATGGAACAAAAAATGAGAAAGATAGAAAGGAGAGCAAGGAAAAAAGACTACTATCTAAACAAAAGGAAGAAACAAGAACTAGCTCCTCGCAAGATCCAGAAAACTACAGAAATAACGGATCTTACCCCCTAGAATCGGAGAGGAGAACTAACCCAAACAAACAAACACCCACATAGCAATAAAACCTTACTCTACTCCACTAGCGCCCGCAGCTATTCCAACCTACCGCTAAATCAGGGTCACCACTGTAACGCACGCAGACTTGCCCCCAGTCGTACGCACAGACTCTCGCACAACAGGCGCATACACCGCCACTGACTCAGACGGCCGCATTCATGCGGTAAAACTCAACACACCGGCTCCCTTTCTAACGTAACTTTTATACAAGATAAACAATAAAAGAAGAAAGAGAAAGATAATAGGAGACCCGTAAGACAATGAATTCAATAGAGCCGCATCCATCATTAATTTACATCATTTTTTAATATCAAAATTTTGACCCCAATTTTACCCCCGTTAATTCTGAATCAACCCTTTGATTTTAAAAAAGTGATGAGTATGACTGATGCGGCCTTATTGATCTGATTATCTTACGGGTCTCCTATTATCTTTCTCTATAACTATTGTCTCTGACAATACCTAATCATTTACCTGATCAAGTGATGCCAAGTGAAACTTAATACTTATTAACAAGTTGCAACTAACTTTTAGGAACCTGCAGAGGTAACCTTTAAGTGTGTTGCCATAAGAACTTATTAATTACTTACCATAAGTTCTTACAAGTACTTACCCTAAGTTCTTACAACAACTTGACTTAAGTCACAACTTACTCGGTCAGATTTAACAAGAAACAAGGACAATAAAAAAACTTTTTTTTCTCAGTAATACTCTGGCGGTGGTGCAGATGGGGTTAAATAATCAGGTACAAGTGGTGTAAGTGGCATGGCATTTTTCTGTGAAGTGTATGACATTAATAAACTATTACCAAATCTGATTTTTATTTGTTTAAAAGATTGTGTAGTTTTTCTGTGGTTTCCTGAACACCGATCCTTTTTCCCTCTGCTAAAAAACTAGCCTTTAGTTCTTCAACATTCACGGGTGATTGACTACGCATTTTATTCTGTATTTCTGACTTCTGTTTTTTGTAATTATTTAAATCATCCTGGACGCGCTTAAATTCATCATCATCAATAAAATTATCGTTCAATGCCTTACTGATAATAAGTTTCATACTGCTCAGCTTTGCACCAGCAAGCGTACTCAATGCTTCATGTTTCTGTAATTTCGTGTGAAACCTCTTGTTCAAGGCCTCCAAACCAAAGCAAGCCAGGCATGTAGCAACGCTAACACCCTCAACTGCTATTCCAGCCAAACTCCCAATTCCTGTGGCGAACAGAACAATACCCCCTACAGAACATGAAGCTGAAACTGCACCAATAGCCATAGAAGTGTTTTGTACAGAATTGAAAACGGTCTTATACCGTCTTTTGCACCGTGAATATTTCGCTTCTTCTCCTTCCAAATATTTCAAAGCTTCTGTAATATTATTTAATCTGAATGCATCTGCCTGTAATGTTTTATCTGATGCAATTGGCACAGCTGTCACCTGTGGATCAGGCGCAAGCGTTGTTTTAGTCATCACATTTGTTTCAGTCGGATCAAGCGTTGGTAGTTGCGGATAGAAGTTTACCATTTTTTTTATTCACAAATATTTTTTTTTATTTAATCAGCAATTACATTTTGCAACTCTTCAAAAGTATACAATTTGCTGGCATAATAAAATGCAACAAGATCAATGTGTTCAAGGTTTATGTAAGTTAGACGAACAAAAGTTGTTTTGTCAACCACCACCTTGACAGCGGGAATACTGCTTGAAACATTAATAACATCATTATTTTTTGTAATGGCAATAAAGACCTTTGATGATTCTGTTACTGTTTCATTCCATGTAAGTTTAATTCCTTGTGCTATATTTGCCTCTTTTGCAGAAGCAACAGATTTCATGATAATTTCAAATACTATTGTCACTTCTGTAGCCACGACTAAGCTTGCTGGCATAAACACAACAGAAGTATCTGATCTACCCTTTCTAGTTGTAAGAAGATACCGCCGTCTCTCATAATTTTCAACTTTCAGTTTTTCTCTGCTATTGTTGTCTGGGGCAAAGCTTGGAACAAGGCTTACAATCAGCGGCCCAGAATTAACAACCTTCCTAAACACTAAGGCGCCTTCATCATCAGTGTATACATAAGGACTAATAAATTCCAACTTTATGTCCCAGTCAATTGTGGGTGGTGGAACAGGTACAGGTGAAACCATCCACTTACTACCCACATGTATTAAGTTGTAAGGCGCATTATTTACAGGTGGAGTAGGTACAGTAACATCACGTAGCTGACCAAGTTTAGGAATCTGTTTTTCACCGTCTTTCATGTCAACAATTACTTTCCTCTTGTACATGCCATTTAAATCAAGTTCAAAACCATATATTTCTCCAATTTCCCCTTCCTTCTCAAAATCCTGTACGTCTGCCAAATCTTTCAATTCTGTTACTGGACATGCAACTGGTATGATTCTCGACTTTGGACCACCACTCATTTTTTATAAACAAAAATAAAATTATTTAATTTCCAACACAACACTAAAATCATGCATAAGAACTGGTTTGTCATCCTGATTAGTTACAGATATACTCAGTGACTCAAAGAAACTAGAACCTAATTTCTTAAACTGTAAATTAGGAAATCTAACAACTACACTTTCACAATAAGGAGCAGTTCCAGCTGGCACACATCTCAACAAAGTAGAAGGCTTTCCATTGTGTACATTCTCAGTTGTGTTCAGTTCTTTCAAATAAACATTTAGCACTGTGTGTACTGACAAATTGACAGGGCGTTTTCCAGTTATTTTAAGTTTTTTTGTCTTCATTGTTATAATACCAAACATAGCTTCATCTAAATCATCTGATCTCCACCAATCTTCGTCAATATAAAATCCAAGTAAATATGCAAATCTATCTGAGATCTTTAACCAATCTTGTGTCGGAGATTCTAATGTAACAAGTAGGTTAGCTGGATTTAAAGTTGCTTTACTTTTAAAATTACTTTGAAACCATTCAGCTATAGTACAAAAGTCATAATACCCAGGCGGTAAAGCTTCCGTCTTACCACCAAAAATTACTTTATTATATATATCATCTTCTATATTAAACCATTTTACTGTATAGAACATTTCATGGATAGCTACAGCCTTACTACCATCACGATTATCAATCCCATTAGTTAACCACACTGGTTTGCTTGTGTCAAGATTTGTTAAGGTAATAAACATTTTTATTATCTCATATAAAAAAGCATGGAATTTAAATCACCAACCATTACCACTACAAACGCATTTCAATTTAATGTGGATGCCAAATATAATGTTGCACCTACTTATGAACAGAAAATAATTCAACTAAACCAGCTTGACATAGCTGTGTCTGAACAAGACCTATTTCAAGTCAAAGTACCAAATCCGTTTGACCATTACCTAAACCCTCCAATAACAGATGACTCTACTGCAAGAAAGTGGTCTTCAAGTCCACTACAGATGTTTCAAAACCAACTTAACTTTGCTATTCTATGTTCTACTACAGGCTGTGGTGTTTCATTTACAGACCATTTGAATCACTCAAACAAACTGATTAGGTCTGTGTATCATTTCCATGTTTATTACCAGCTTAGACGTATACTGTCAGAACTGCATACACCACTGCCCACTGAATCCAGTTTCAACAGGTATAACAACCCCATGGATATGAAAGCATTTGAACGCATCTGTAATGAATTTAACATAAGCACTAAGTATGACTTCACACAAAAACTTGATGATCACAAAGGCATGGGTACATTGTATTACGCTTTGAGTCACAGACAATACCCTCAAGATTACTACCCTGGGTACACTTCATTTTCATCTAAATCTGAAGTCTGGATAGGATCAATAGAGCAAAAGCAGTCTAACGCCTGGACCACATTTGTCTTAGATAAATCTGACGGGTTTACTCAAGCGGGAGTCGAGCGCGTCAATGAGTCTATCAGAACATATGTCTGGTGTTTACTAGGAGCACAATCACTAACAAAATCAAACATTTTGAATGGAAGTGGTAAATTTGAAGCACAAAAACAGTTTCTTGCAAATCTTGAAGATTCAATTAATTCAACAGTCGATCTCCCATTAAGCATACAACGCTATCAAGACGTACTCAGATATGCCAGATCAAAAGTTGACTTTGTAGTTGGCATCGGGTTATACATGTTACCATCTGACCTTCAACTCCAAATGGGTACAATAACAAATTATAATAATGAAATAGTTGTTGCAGGTGTTGGTCAAAAACTCGGTCTCAATCAATCTGTAAACTTAGGAGCAACAACCACACATGTACAGCCGTTAAAATCATTACAGACGGTAACACCCCCGGCCCCGGCCCCAGCCCCCACACCGGCACTCATACAATCAGTACAGTCAACCCCTGACACACATGAGTCGGAAAGAACTGCATTGGTAATAGGTCTAACAGGGTTAGGGGTTTTACTTCTTTATCTGTTTCATTAAATAACCCACCATCAACCCTCCTACTGTAACCAAAAACCCCCACCCGGGTCTGCCCTGGGGGACTTGGGTGGGGTTAGGTACTTTTTAGTTCCCAGGGTCACCCTGGTCAGCCCCACAGGGTGAGTTTTTCTCTCTATTCTGGGGCATGTGTTTCTGTCTACCCGAGGTCCATTCACCTGTATTTGCCTTTTTAAAACTCTCCCTTCTGTCTGCACTGCCTGTAGCTCTTGATATTGGATGTGTGTTGCTAAATGGTCTTAGCTTTATTTAGGCTCCATGTGTTAGGTTTATTTAACGTATTTGACCGGCTGGCGACATACATTCAATGTTCTGTTTAGTTGGTTTTTTTTTCACAAGCAGTGCAGGCACGTCCTGAGAAAGCCTTGTTGCTGTCGGGACGTTAAGCAATGTACAATCAATCAATCAATCAATGTAACCAAAAAGACCCACACATGTTCTGCCATAAACCCTACTGCCTTTGCTGTAGTAGTAATCAGCCAACTGACAACAGTGCCTATAATGCCAGGCAACGCGTCCACTGCTTTCACAGCCAATTTCTTAAGCAAGTCTGATATGTGAGACAGTTGTTTCTTTACCCATGACTGTAAGTCTTTTGGGTCTGTTGGAGTCGGGGGGCCCGGGGTTGGTGGTGCTGGGGCTGGGGCTGGACCACCACCACCACTGCCGGAGACAGCCAACACAACAGTACTGATAATAAACCCAAGAGCAGTAATTAAACTGCCCACCCGGGTCTGCCCTGGGGGACTTGGGTGGGGTTAGGTATTTTTTAGTTCCCAGGGTCACCCTGGTCAGCCCCACAGGGTGGGTTTTTCTCTCTATTCTGGGGCATGTGTTTCTGTCTACCCGAGGTCCATTCACCTGTATTTGCCTTTTTAAAACTCTCCCTACTGTCTGCACTGCCTGTAGCTCTTGATATTGGATGTGTGTTGCTAAATGGTCTTAGCTTTATTTAGGCCCCGTGTGTTAGGTTTATTTAACGTATTTGACCGGCTGGCGACATACATTCAATGTTCTGGGGTTTTTTTTGTTTTTTTTTTTCACAAGCAGTGCAGGCACGTCCTGAGAAAGCCTTGTTGCTGTCGGGACGTTAAGCAATGTACAATCAATCAATCAGTAATTAAACTAGCAATTGTAATACCTTGTTTTCTGAAAAGTGTTTTTAGTCTCTCAGCCAGAGTTGTGTCTTCATGAAGTATTTTCTGAATAGTTTCTCTAATTCTGTTGACCTGTGATTTCAGTTTTTGTCTTCCAATACTAATTGTTTCTAACCGTCCTGATCTTTCTATCTGCAAATCATTTAATCTGTGCTGTATTCTTTCTTTTATTTCTGTGTCAAGATTTCCATTGTCTGCTGTAGCCAGTTTCTCTTTTTCACGTTCTATGTGTTTATCAAGCTCACCTAGTTTGGCAACATTATTAACCATCTCACCTCTTATTGTCTGCAGTGATTTATCCAATCCCATAATCTCCCTCATTGACAAAGGTGGGTCATCTATTGTTTTCATAGCATCATTTATTTGTCCTTCAGTAAATGAGGTTTCTTGTATCACTGTGTTTGCTATTTCTGGTAGGCTTGTTACTGGTGCCATTTCAATCTCTTGCCCTGTTGGCAACTTTGTTTGCGTGTCGTGAAGAACACTAGCCAGTCTTGGCGTGACAGGAGACCCACCAATACCAAGTTGACGCAAGGCACCAACACCACCTTCATTTTTTATTGTACTTAAAGCCCTAAACCTACTAGGGTCTTTTTTGTTAGTCAATAGTACTTTTCCTTTGTCAACAGTATTTAAATATAAATGACCCTTGCCATCAAGTTCAAACTGATTAGGATCTACGTTGTCTGGGCGGCCACCAACATGATCATAAAATGAGTTCACTTTGGTTTCTAAAAGTTCGTGACGTAAACTGTAAATATTTCTTGTACCAGTCATATCTGCCATATCTGTCATATCTGTTGTATTACCAAAATCATACGTGTCATCCATTTCAAAATCTTCATGATTAAATCCTCCCGCTGCCATTGTTTTATTAATTTATTATTTTTTATTGTGCATAATAAAAATGACACAGTCTTACGGATCAAAGTTAGACCCATACAGAAAACTACGTGAGCCTCTGGGTGTTAAGGGCATAAGACAATCAATCGTCATCACAAACAATCCAAGTACCATAGACCAGAATCAAACACTTACAGTCAAGTTTCCAAACCTAGGTCCCAGTGACGTTATTGTTCCTGGCACTGCACGCCTAGCATTTAATATTGAACTAACATCAGACGCAGACGTAAACAGAACACTAGTTAACAATCTTGGTAGAGCAATTGTTAGAACTATTAAAGTAAAACTTGAAGGACAGGAAGTGTTTAGTCTTGACGACTCAGATGTATTCTACTGTTACAAAGACCTTTGGCTCACAAGAGAAGAACGAGAAGATCGTATTTATCAAGGCATACAGCCAGATAATGTTGGTAAACTTCGAATCAATGCCGGAGACAAAACAACTACTGGGGTACCAAAGGAAGTTATTATAGCAGAAACATATGGAACTAGATTTTACATTCCACTTGAGTTTGAAATCCTAACAGCTCATCTGCCTTATTATCAAGGGGCACTGAATGACCGTCTGAGCTTTGAACTAACTTTCAATGACTACTCCAAAGTTATTAAATCATCTGCCACAGATGCAACATATAAGATCTCTAACATTTCCTTGGAATATTAAATTGTCACACATATTGAACTAGCCAGACTCATTCAAAATCAGTATCAGTCAAGACTGCCAATTTATTATGACAGGGTGATTAGACATAGTTTAATGCAAAAAGACAAGAGTGACCCGATGTGGAACATAAACTTGAACACACCAGCTAGGTCACTGAAAGGTATTCTTATGTTGTTTGTTGAACCAGCAGATCCATATAAACGGGATTCAGAAAAATTCTACAATCCTAAGATTACACATTTGTCCTGCACAATTGAAGGCCGCCCTAATCAAGTGTACGCGTCTGGAATGTTACCTTATCAACACTACGATGAGATCACAAAGTATTTTGCGGGTGGAAGGATTAGAGATAAACCAGCAAACATTGCGTGCAAAGATCTACATCTGTATGATGTTAGGATTGGTCAATACCTTACAAACAAATATGCACTGTGGTTAGACCTTCGCAGTACAGACGACGATTATCTTCATGGGTCAGGACGAACTGTCGAGAATGGTAGTGATGGAATAACAATTCAGATACAAAAGAAGGTTGAAACTGCTGCAGCCATAAACATATATTTGTACCTGATATATGATGCACAACTCAATATTGCAGAAAGCAGACTAAGTGGACACATATATTAAAATTATATTGTGTATTAAAATGAACCGGAGCTTAATGACCCTTGACCCACACTGTGGCTTATTTGTTGGTGCCACAGGGTGTGGGAAAACTCAATTCGTACTTGACTTATTACAAACAAGATACATCCACCATTTTGAAAACATTGTCATATTTTGTCCAACAATCAAACACAACAAAGCTTATCACAACCGTTTATTCATTTGGACTGACAGCAACATTTACTTAGTTGACCCTGAGAAAAAACTGAATGACTACCTACAATATTTTTACAAGCAATTTGAAGGACAGTCAACATTGTTTATTGTTGATGATTGCTCTGCAGAGAAGGATATTGTTAAGAAGAGAAACACACTGGCAGAACTGGCCTTCAGTGGCAGACACACAAACATCAGTGTTTGGATTCTCACTCAAAAATATAATGCTGTACTGAAAGATTTTCGAGAACAGTTAAAGTTTATCTGTTTGTTTTACTGTAAGGATCGTGACAGCTTTGAAGACTGTCTCAGAGAGAACGACGTCATCCCAAATAAGCATGAACGTAATGATGTAAAAAATAAACTGAAATCAACTAAGCATCTAAAGCTCATTTTAAAGACAGATCAGCCCACAGGGTATGGGTTAGTAAATTAATTTTTGTTTTTTAAAAATAACAATATAAATGAACCCTGATGAAATCCTTCTATTGAATGATATCAATGCTGTAGAGAACAAAGACTTAGACTCGAAAAAACAGCGTCTTTTGTCTGTGATTGTCTCAGGCAAATCAAAGACTTATCTCGGGAAACAATACATGACAGATGATATTGAATCTCTTACCTCTGACGAGCTAATCAAGCTTCATTCAAAATATGAAAACCACATCGCTTCACTAATGACTCGTGATTTGAGTCGATCTCTAGTATGTCTATACACAAAAGCAGTGAGTCACTTTCTACCTGTGGATAGTGACAGTCTTTCACACGACCTTGAAAGCAATCCTATTGTTTCAAGTTCAATTGGCAAATTAGCATGTGTCATGTTTTACAAGTTTGGAAATTACCTTGCACCTGTCGTAACATTGCTTGTTACCGGGAGTCATATTGATTTTTCGAAAATAAATTTTACTGCAGAAGAAAATGGACGAAACCCAGACGACTCCACAACCGAACCCCGACCCTGTTTTGACACAGGTTCAAACTGTGACGAAGACTAAAAGTCCAGGCAGGGTTGAGGCTGGAAAAAGATTAGCTGAATATAATAGGCAAAAAAAATTACAGCTTAAGGCACAAACAGAAAAGACTCATGTGACTGACCAGGCGTCAGGATCGTCAGGACCGTCACTACCGTCAGGACTGACACCGACAGGACACCTTCATCAAAGTGAGAGACAAACAACTAAGTCTGACAGTGAAACAACAAAATATATAGTTGCCGGATTTGTTGTCGGATTTGGTTACGTAGGTTATCAATTATACAAAAAATACAAACCACAGACTCGTACAGTGACCAAAAAATCAGACACTCCAAAAACAAAACCAGAAGTCGCCACATTACCAGTAACATCCAAAGCCGTTGACCCATTTTATATGCAGTAAATAAAAATATTTTAATTTTTTCTTGCCTAAGAAATGAACGACTCAAAAAATTTAATGAACCTTGTGTATCACTCTGCCGTAATCAGTGGATTAGCAGTAGCTTATTCTATGCTGGGGAAAAGTCTACTCAAAATGAAATCAGCAGACTTGAGTAGATTAGATTTCGAAGACAGTGCTAAGCTAATTGTAGTTGTCACAGCGTCGATTGCGACAAAAGATTTTCTTGTCAAGCAAGGAATTATTCCTGAAAATGTTTCTATGTAAATAAAAATAATATGGCGACGATAGCTATTATGATAGGAGGTGCGATGGTTAATGCATTGGCTTTCAGTGGCTCTAATTATCTCTTTTCAAAAATGGGTAGAGAAGAATCTGCTCTGGAGATGAGACGACACAATGAGGCGTCAGAAAAATTAGCACAAGCTCAGCAGGAATATGAAAAGAATAGAATTGAAAAACTTGATTTCATCAATGAAAAACTCAGGCTTGAAGGTCACGCACAACATACGTTTTCAAATACTGACGACGCAATCAGGGAGTATTTTTTAGTCACGGGTGAAGACATGTCTATCCCGAAACCAAAACTAAGTGACTATTACAAACCAAGTACAGAACAAAGAAATGGAGAGATAATCTTTGTTCTAGTGGGAATGACATTTGTTTATTTTACAGGAGTTTTCATTGCTAGAAAAAATGGCAGCCGAAAATAAACTATCAAAAATATATTACTCTCCATCAGGGTATTGGAAAGGAGCAACAGCTATTCAGAAATTACATGCCGCTGTGGGCGGAGATATAACACTCAATCAAGTCAAGCAATGGTTACAGAGACAAGCAATTTGGCAGATATATCTCCCTGCTCCAAGAAAAATAACAAGACCCCATTTTGAAAACACTACCCCAAATGACACACACCAAATGGACCTTTTGTTCTTACCACATGACACAATAAGAAAGAAACGATACAAGTATGCACTGACTGTTGTAGACATTGCTTCAAGGTACAAAGACTCTGAACCCATATCTGACAAAACAGCCAGTACAGTTGCTACTGCTTTATCAAAAATATATAGTCGAGGCCCCTTAAAATACCCCAGACTAGTGCAAGTTGATGATGGATCAGAATTCAAAGGTGCTGTTAATCAGTTATTTGCTAAGCATGGTGTACTGGTCAGACGCGGTATTCCAGGTGTACACAGATCACAGGCAATTGTAGAGAACTTTAACAAGCAATTATCAGAAAGACTTTTCAGTTACCAGTATTCTAAGGAACTCAAGCATGACACCCGGAACACTGAGTGGGTTAAGAGATTACCACATGTGATAAAAGCAATGAACAATGAAGGACACCCAAAACCTGCTGATGCTATTAAATTTAAAACAATTACAGAGCCAAAAACAGCCCCAACCCCAGCACCAGACACAAGTTTATTTACTAAACAGGTGAGATATTTATATCAACCAGGTGAAGCTGAGAACGACGTAAAGCGCAGGGCAACAGACCCCATCTGGTCAACGTCCGTTCATAATATAAAAAAAATAGTCCCCGGTCCTGGCGCAACAATATATTATCTGTACGACCCTGCACCCCAGAGGGCATTTGTCAGAGAAGAATTACAGATTATTCCCCCAGACACCGTTACTCATTTCAGTAACTAAGTCATCAATTAATTCATCAACCAGTTCATCACAAATGTCTTCAGATAACTTGAGTCTGTAATGCCCAGGTGCATAAGCCTTTTCCTTACTGTGAAACACTCTTTTCGTGTCTCCAACTGCAAGTGACTTCTTATGTGTTTGGATCATTTCAAGATTGTGTTTGTTTGATCTCAGTGACTTGTTTGGATAATCAGGCATCAATGCACCATCTAACACTTGCTTGTAATGTTCATGACGAATGTCTTTATTTTTTATCGCTGTTTTTTTTATTCCTTTGGCTTTGGACTGACTACCCTTTTGGTGCAGTATAGAATACATTTTGGATCTCAGTCCAACGTACTCAACTATTGGCACACCATTTAGTTCATCCTTAAACTTCCCAGGCACTTTTTTGTTTTGTGTGCTGTACAGTGGATGATCTTTAGGATAGTCAGACGTGTCATACATGTGTAGTTCTGTTTTCATGTCTTCGTAAAAGTCTTCAGTACACACATCAATGATCATAGTGTCAGTGTCAGTGTATAACAGACGGCAGTCAGGATACTTTAATTTGAAGTAATCATAATAAAATTCAAGCATCACCAGTTTTGACAACTCAAGAATTGCCATACCAATGAATACTGGCTTGTCCAGTTTAACAATCTTTTTTTTGAGTGACACTGCATACAATGATGAATGAAACTCTTTGTACCCTGTGTACTGTGGCTTACCTGTAAGTTTAATTGCACCCAATTCAGTTGTGACCAGTCTCACATCTTTTCTGTGATGAGGATTTTCCATCGTCTTGCCAAAACAGGCATTGTTCATAAGCTTAAAGAAGTCTTTGTCAAATGCAGTGTTGCTGTCTCTGGCACGAAGGGTTGTGTTCTTCATTATGTAATCTTTCATGAAAGCACTCTGATCAAATTGAATTCCTCTGTGAACTTTCTTTAGTGCTAACCCATGTCTGATGTAAAACTGCAACAAGCGATAGTGACACACGTAATTAAATTTGTCATTTAAATTTGGTACAAGTTTAGTGTCTTCTTTTTTCCCTGTCATACTCATTTTCTCAACAGCTAATGGATAATCATTATGGTAATCGTGTAGATGATGTGGGTACTCTAGGTCAACTTCAAAGATCCAACCCTTCGCGTCGTTTCGGTCAAGATTAATAATATTGTTTGTTAACCCTGTTACATCATACTGTGACAAATCATACAGACAAAAGTTTTTCAAGGGCAATAATTCACACATCGCGAACCCATAAAGGTTATTAGCGTCCAAGTACGTAATGAATGACCTTGACCTCGAGGGGTCAAAACCCTGGCCAAGGTCACCATGACTGTCCAAATATTTGTTGTTGGCTCTGGCGTAATTGTTCGATGCAATACTAATCCCTCCCCTCAATCCACGTTCCACCATTTCACCCATCGTACGATCAGACAACAGGTCTATAAATATCTTACTGGATTTCAAAAATGCATCCCATGTCATGCCAGGACTAGTTATGTAACAGGCAGGGTCAAGCTTGTAGTGTAACAAACCCTTTTCACGGTAACTTTCAAATACGTCTGCTAGCAAACAAACATCTGCTTTCAAGTACTGGTCATGGTAGTCACCGATCGTTCGACACCCTAATTTACCCCACGCATCAAGTGCATGCTGGTATTCAGAGTCAGAAATACCTTTTCCAGTTAGTGTAGAATAAAATTTCTCTTTTGGTGGCAGTCTTGTTTCCTCAAACACAACCCAGTGATCAATGTACTCATACGGATAGACACCTTTCTTAATCAAGTCTGGTTCAAAATATTTACTTGTTATTTGATACTCAGTCAGCCCTTCTGCCAGACTAGCAAGACCTAAAGACAAATGTTGCATGGAGTCATAAAATGCTAATTTATCTAATCTAAAAGTCAAGTATTTCTCAGTTGTCTGGGCAATACAACTAATGTTTTTGTACGACTCATCTACAGCCTGCATGATGATGTGTGAATCATAACCTTTGAGATTGTGGAAAAAGATTGGTAACTTATATGTCTTAGGATCTATTTTTAATAATAAGTTACAATTGTTATGTGCAGCACCTCTGTAACGCCCAGTTATGTGATCATGGTCACGAACTTTATCACCTCCCATAGGCTGTTCGCAAATCCAACACGTCACAGCTGTATCAAATTTCAGTTTGTCTTCTTCTGTCATCACCAGAGGCATCTGACATGTTGTGAGATATTGTACTACCTGACTATACAGTTGTCTCATTTCTGTTAAAAACAGACATGCTGCATTTTCACCCCTGTAGATAACAGGTTCTGAATGAAGACCGTCTGACCTAACAAGAATGTATCCAAAAGAACACACCACTTGGTCACTCAATTTTATAGTCTTTGGTAATGACTCTGGAACAGGACCTTCATACGGAACAACCAATGATTCAAAATCTGCGTACAGTACAAACGGCAACTTTTGCTGATTCCCATAGTTCTTAAAATACACTTGACTACCAGGATCTGGGTACTTAAGTACAGTTTGTATGTCATCAGCTGACCTGCAGTGTAGAACGTGTTTGTGCGCTACGTTTATGGAGGAGAATCTTTGTAAACATCTTTTACACACTTCCTGTTTGCCATTGTGTTTTGTTGTATGTCCGTGAATTAGACGTGACATATTTCTGATAATTGTGTAGTGGAAGTTATTGTCATCTCCGATTAGCAACATGTCAACATGTCTATCTTCTGACTGACCATAGGTTGGTGCCAGTGGGGATACTCTAATTGGTTGCAACTTGTTCACAAATTCATTATCCCACACATACACATTTACAGATATACCAGGATTTAGTTTTTCAAACAAATCTATGTCCTCTATTTTAACAGGGAACTCAATGCCACTAAAAACGAGTTCATTTACAAATTTGGTGTAGTTAGATACACGTTCAGGTTTTGACTTTACAAAGTGTAGTTTAGCAATTACACACCACATGAAACAATAGTTGTCATTGTTCTGTATGTTGACGACAGCCTTCTTGTTTGCTACTTCTGTTGGCAGTGGCAACCATGATTTACCTAATATAGGATGATACCTAGACTGCTTTAGTTGTAGTTCATGTACATGACCTTCGTGCCAGCCAGACCCCTTCATTTTTGCACTGTCAATCGCCTGGAGAAAGTCTGGTAATAGTCTGTCTCTAAACACGTTCTCCAATTCTCTTCTTGTGTTAACAGTGTGTTGTCTTGTTGATATATATGATACAATCACCTCACCGTCCAATCTAGTGAATTCTATTTTTGCAACAACCTGAATCTTAACACTGCCTGTGAGAAGATTTTGTTGTATGACAGAAAAAGAGTTTTCTATTGATTCGTAAACATTATTAGTATTGGATATGGGTAAGTTTGTTGTGTGAAACACGTTTCTTAAACTAGATAGGCCAGGGTTTGATGGGCCAGGGCTTTGAGCATTGTCCGTCATTTTTATTTGTCCGTCAAAATAATAAATGAAAAAAAAAAATTATCACTGTCACACCATATGTAATACTGTATTATCGGTAGTTATGATAAACAAGTCAACTACTTTCCTGGTGTTTGTCTTGAAGTCTTGTCCTGCAGGTGTAATATCACTTTATTGAACGTAACACTTTCAATGTAACAATGTAGTTTTCTTAATTGAACAAATATGTCATTACACAATACCTCAAACCAACGCAAGTGGCCACTGTTAGCATTATAAACTTTAAAAGCATTTGTCTTAAGATCAACAGTCTCATAATCATAACGTGGTAATCCATCTGAATATTCCAAAGTAACATTATATGTTGTGTATATCCTTATTGACGGTGATGAGAGTTTAAAGCTGGGTCCAAACACACGTGATTTTAAGTCATAAAAACACTTAACATCTTTGAAGCATTCTGTAACATCAAACACTTGGATTTGTCCGTCTGTCATTTTTATTAGACAAACAAAAGAATAATTGTTATCAAGCAAAATCATGTTTTCTAGGAAATTACACTGAACAGTAATTTTTTACGTTTGCACCACTCCAGCATGTATTTTCTGTTCATGGTCAATGATATAAGGGACGTAATCATTAGAAGATTTAACCACTATACAGATTTGTCTCCCATAGACTATATGTGGCATACCCAAGAATGACCTTGTCACTGATTTGTGAGTGAGTGTGTTGCAATGGAGTACTCATTGAGGATATTGTTCCTGTTTGTGTTTAGCAAGGGTACAGGTATGTACATTTGTTGGCTTAGCTCAGTGTCATATCTCGTGTTTGTGTGTGTCATTGGATTATGCAGAGATTCAGAAATCTTTACAGTTGACTCAAACCCAATAAAAAAAACAGTGGCTCTCGAGAATCTCGCCATGCTCATAAAAATCTGTGATCGAGTGGGCTACTGAAAATGTACAATAAAACATGTTTGTTTGTTTTAATGTTTTCATAGAAGGGATTACTCTACTTGTTCAGTAGACTCATAGCGTCACTGTGAACCCTAAATAACTGAACTGTGAGTTGAGTTGTATTGCTGTGCATTGGCGTATACATGTTCTGTGTGTTTGTGTATACATGTTCTGTGTGTTTGTGTGTGTGTGTGTGTGTCAGTGCGTGCGTGTGTTTGTCTGTGTGTCAGTGCGTGTGTGTATGTGTGTTATGTACCTCTAACAAAACCTGTTTGGCTCAAATAGCATGTTTTCAAAGTGACAGTTGACACACATGGCACTGGAATAGAAACGTGGGTAGTGTCACTGCACCTCGCTGAGAACGCCGGTAAACAAAACCTGTTCGCACATACAGGGGTGAATGTAATGGGTGTACACACAAGTATTCAGGGCTGTCAGCTGGCAATGGTGGAGTGCCACAAAGACTTTGTATGGCATAGGCATTGATGGCTGTGTGGTGTAAACATATTCCGGATAAACATTAGGACGACATGATTGAGAAAAGTGTGTTATGATACCATTGTGCGCGTGTGTGTCTGTGTGTGTGTGTGTGTGTGTTTATGTGTGTGTGTGTGTGTGTGCATGTGTGTGTGTGTCAGTGTGTGTCAGTGTGTGTGTGTCAGTGTGTGGGGGGGTGGGGGGGGAGTGGGGGGTATCTTAAAGATCTGTTGTATTATGTACTCAGTCGGTGTCTGTATAAAGCAAGGTATGATTTTCTGAGGTGTCTCTTTTCACCTTATTTACAGTCTAGTCATGTACACCAGTCCAGCCCACAGGGCGTGAAATTGAATAAGAGTTATTATCTCTCACGGGCTGGTGGTTTTCAATGACTAGCGTCAGGCTTGTTTAGACAGTATGCACCCGGAAGAAAAATCTCGGTGCAGACAGACAGGTGTTTATGACTCACTGTAGGCCTACAGACGGTACCAAGGGTAACAACACAAACATTAGTAAGCAGACGTCAGGCCTATTCAGCCAAACAAAAGAGCGACGACATTATCGCTTGAACATTATGTCGAAATTTATATTCATAAATTTTGGAGCCCTATGAGCTCGGCAGAGTATTCGAAACTGAAATGCTAACCTATGATCACAGTCAAGACCCTCAGTCTACTCATAATGTGAGTCCTGAGAGTACAGCCTGACTGAAACGTTTTACAACGGAAGTCAAGCCTGGAGTCTTGGGGGCTCTTGAGGATCTGTTGTCTATGCACCCAAAAGAAATATCTTACAATCTGTGTGTGTGCGTGTGAGTGTGAGTGTTTGCGTGCGTGTATGTCTGTAGTTATATGTGTCTGAGTGTGTCTGTGTGTGTGTGTGTGCGTGCGTGAGTGCGTGCGTGCGTGCGTGCGTGCGTGCGTGCGCGTGTATGCAACGTGGTGTAATGATCAGAAATTTGCTCACAGTCCTGTTTAAGTGAATAACGCTGTCAATATGGCTTTATCATAACAAGCCATTATGCTTGAAAAAGGCTTTTGTCCATGCATGGGCTGATTCAAAAAGTCGTGTACCTGTTTGCATTCATGTATTCAAGTCAGTATATGCGTGTTTATGTTAGTATGTACGTACGTGCGTGTGCATGTGCGTGTGTTTATGTGTTGGTATGTGTGTGTGTATGTGTACGTATGCCTGTGTATATAACTTGTATGGCAATCTGGCACTGCCCTTGAATTATCTTGGTCTGCAACTGGCGTGTCTGTGCTTGTGCGTGTATGTTTTGTTATGAACAGAGCCGTGCTTAAACAGAGCCAATTCAATAAAGTTAGCACTGAGCTGTCCCCTGTCACGCGTGACCTGTGAATGGCGCTGTGAAAGAGGGCTTGTCATTGAGTCTTGTCATGCGTGAACTGAAATGTTATGTGCGGGACAGAGCATGTGAGTTTTTCGGAAATCGTCTCTGGCAGTATTGAGAGACAAAGAAGAGTAATTTTTTAATTATTGGGTGTGTAAAAAGTCATTAGTCTATTACAGAGCACTATCAGGATTTGGTTTGAGTTTGAGAGAAACAACAGTGTAGACCTTAATGACCGTAATTAGTAATTAATTAAGGTCATTAGGTGTTTACATAAACAATAGTTATAGAGAAAGATAATAGGAGAGAACTAATGTATCAAATTTCAATAAGGCCGCACTAATTATGGTCGCCACGTTTTCAAAAACGAACAGGGTTGATTCAGTGATAATGGGGGGTCATGGTGGATCATCTCAATAAAGGCGAGATTTAATGATGGGTGTGGCCTTATTGAAATTTGATTCTTAGTCCTCTCCTATTATCTTTCTCTGAAGAATGCTCATAAACTATCACAACTATATACACACTTCTTCCCCACTACCAGCATCTTGACACCACATCCTCATACACACAATATCACTGCCAGGCTATGTATTAGTTTCTCACTATCCAACCAGTTTGGTGTTCTCGCCTGGTTACGTTAGTCCTTTCACGTCTGGGTGTGCAAGTCCTTCTTCGTATTCCCCCAAGTCATCCCGTCTCTCGTACCGTAGACGTCCTCGTAGCTCGTACCGTATCTTCGCTGTGACCCAAGTGTCTAGGCACCAGTCGCTCACTCCCCTAGTGAAGAGATGGAGAGATGACCTCGCATTAGGTCCCTGCACGAGCATAGAGTTTCATCACAACTGAAATTGTCTAATGGGCAGCGGATTACTCCCTACTAGCCTGTCAGTTGCTTCCCCTGTGTATGCTGGCATGGTGTATTGTTTCCTTTGAGGAAATATCAAAGAACGAGGATTAAATCGAATAACAGATATAAAGCAAAGCTGTCTAATCAGTACACAGCAGCGTCGCGGTGTCATTTTTAAGTCCCTTCTATTTATAGAAGAGAGTCTTTAGGGCGGGTCACGGTGGGGCGAATTTAATAGCTTGTCCATGATGTCAAGGGCGGGCAAGCCTAAACCTCTGACAATTGAAGTAACAAGATACAAATTACCTCATGTCTAGTTATGCTAACCTCGCTGCTGAACGTACATTTGGCTCGAATCGCCGTGTACGCTTATGTGTGTGTGTGTGCATATGTACAAGAGAATCTATGAAATTTCTGTACACGCAAGCTTGAAACGTGTTAAAAATACTTTCTTAAAAGGGTGGCTAAGAGAGCCTCCAAGCATATTGTAATTGATTGTCTCATGTAAGACATAAACAACCGTTTATAGGAAGTCGGTTGGCCAGGTTAGAGTCTGTAATTTTTGTCATATTTACTTGAAATTTTGGATATAGCTAGTTTGGATAAAGACATTGGATGAGTTCGTTAGCCAGCTTTGTATTCTTTTAATTTTTTTACTTACTTACTACCTGTAGCGCCGAAGACGCATAGGGCAGCAACTAAATCCCTCCACTTCAGCTGGTCGCAGGCCAGAGTGCCTATCGTTTTTAACTTTAGTAAAAATTAATTCTTTTAAGAAAACAATTAAAACAGAAAAAAAACTTTACTTCTAGAGAAAGTCGGCCAGTGGTGGTGACGTAAAAGAGGCAACTCCATCACCATGCAGACATTTACAGACTTACATAATACTCTAAATATGACGTAATTCTCGTTAGCACTTGCTGCGTGCTCTCTCTCTCTCTCAAAGACATGTACACAGCTCCAAGAGGCATAGATCCTCATGCGCCTGAAGAGCACATGAGCATCTGTGTCTCTTGGAGATGTTTGGAGTGCATGCGCATGCATGCACTAACAAACACACACACACACACACACACACATTGTCGCGATTTCAGAAGAGCATTCAGGCAACCTGATATAGCTAGTTTGGAGAAAGACTTTGTATGAATTAATTCTTTTCAGAAAAAAATTAAAACACTAAAAAACTTTGACATCTGGATAAACTCAGACAGTGGCGATGACGTAAAAAAAGCAACTCCATCA
The DNA here is from genome assembly GCA_036245525.1 of Semisulcospira habei. Classification (NCBI taxonomy): domain Eukaryota; kingdom Metazoa; phylum Mollusca; class Gastropoda; family Semisulcospiridae; genus Semisulcospira; species Semisulcospira habei. The sequence continues at coordinate 185,939,713 of BTPG01000006.1, read as the reverse complement.
CCACACAGACATACTCTATATATGACGTAATTATTCTCTCGCTCTTTCTCTCATATATGCGTGCATCTCCAAGAGGCATATATCGTCATGTGCTCGGAGTGCGCATGAACATCTATGCCTTTGAGGATGTTTATAGCGCGCACACACACACACACACATGCACGCACAAACACACACACACACACACACACACACACACACACACACACACACACACACACACACACACACACATAAATGCGCTTTCAGAAGAGCATGCAGGTGTACTTAGTATATCATGTAGCTAGGTAAAGTCAACGTGCTTTCACACAAATTATAGCAAGACTGAAATTGTACCATGAAATTCTACTTTTGTCACCATTTTCCCCAAGTCTTGAAGCAAAAGCAAAACTTTATGTCAAATATAAAATTACCTAAAAACCAAAAAATACGTCATTACAAATGACATTTGACAAGCAAGTGACGTGTATTTACTGCGCGTGCCCCTTATTAAGTTCACTATGGCGCATTGGCACATCTGCAAGGCTTTTTCAAAAGGAGATATTTCAACATCAGAATCAAGTCAAAGACGAAAGGTAGAGATCCTTGACAGTGAAGACAGCTCTCATATAAAAGGGACTTTGTGGGTTATGGTTCATTTCATCTTATATGCATACCAAGGGGAACGACTCAGCGCTGGACAGACAAACAGTTAGATCCCCTGCCCCCACCTATAGAGAGGGGGGATATGGGAGTTTTAGAGAATCTTCTTTGGCCCTCATTTTTCTATGTTATTCGCTCACAAAAACGCACACGACCTTGCCTTTCCTTTTTCTCAAATTCCTTTTATTTTTCTCTGTAATTAGATATATAAAGAAAGAACTGAATCTTCATTAACACTATGACTGAGAATTTAAGGGGTTAACTCAGTCATAGTGTTAATAATACTTCAAATCCCCTCCCCCCCCCCCCCCCCCCCCCCCCATAGACAAAACGCCCGATCAAACCAGTGCTTGTAACCCGAAGCAATTACATATAATACATAAACACCTCATGCCTACGCTTGACTGGTTTTGAAAGACCCCCACTTCAATTCAGGTAAGATATGAATAGACCTGTTCTGAAAATAGCAATTATTCGCATTTTCATGTCG
>BTPG01000006.1:185912371-185938081 GCA_036245525.1 Semisulcospira habei | reverse complement strand
AGCTATTCTGGCACAACCCTTGAACTATCACGCTCGATCCATTTCTTGTGGTGGCGTGTCGGAATTGAATGAGTTAAATGTCTCAGACTTCTAACCGAAGCAGTGCGCCATTGCCAACCCGTTGAATCGGCGAATTTCAGCAGCCAAGCCCATGATAGTTCAAGGGTGATGCCAGAATAGCTTGGCGCCCGCCGTGAAGCAGATCGCTTAACTCCTTCATCCCCGACACACCACAGCAAGACATAAATCGAGCATGATAGTTCAAGGGTGGTGCCAGAACAGCCTGGCGCCCGTAGGCAGCCAAGCTGTTCTGGCACCACCCTTGACCTAGCATGCTCGATCTGTCTCTACAATTGTAATACAGTCCTTCAGAGGGCAACTCCCAAATTGTGGGGATTTCGGTCCTGGGGTAGAATGTGTTAAACAAGTAATCGATCTGGAAATGGCGATGTGAGTTGTTGCAGCTACTGCTGAAGAAAACTGACGACGTCGATGATAACGATGACGACGGCAAGGGTTACGACGATGATGAGGATGTACTGAAAATATGATTACGTGTGCAGGTGCTGGGCAGCTGTAACCATTATGGCTCGTGCATTGGTGAATGTCCCCAGGTCATCGCCGAGGCCCGCAAACTCAACCCCTGTCTCAGCGGGGAGGTAATCGACCTACATCCGGGCAGCGACAGGTCCTCGGGTCGACATCGGCAGTAGTTGGTCCGCACACCTTCGTGCGCAGGCCAACTACGACCGACATCGCCCCGGGGACGTGTTGGTTGGGTGGTAGAAAGGCAGACAGATCAGTAATGTTCAAGTATACACGCAGACACACGCGGGCACATATTGACACACACGGGTATACTGTACACACAAGATTGATTGATTGATTGATTGATTGATTGATTGATTGTACATTGCTTAACGTCCCGACAGCAACAAGACTTTCTCAGGACGTGCCTGCACTGCTTGTGAAAAAAAAAAACTAAACAGAATATTGAATGTATGTCGCCAGCCGGTCAAATACATTAAATAAACCTAACACATGGGGCCTAAATAAAGCTAGGACCATTTAGCAACACACATCTCAAGAGCTACAGGCAGCGCAGACAGTACTTACTTACTTACTTATGCCTTGCACCCCTACTGGGGCATAGGCCGCCTACAAAGGATCTCCAAGAGTCTCTGTCCCGGGCTCTCCTTTCCACTTGGTTCCGCAGACAGTAGGGAGAGTTTAAAAAAGGCAAATACAGGTGAATGGACCACGGGTACACAGAAACACATGCCCCAGAATAGAGGAGAAAACCCACCCTTTGGGGCTGACCAGGGTGACCCTGGAATAAAAAGTAGTTAACCCCACCCAAGTCCCCCAGGGCAGACCCGGGTGGGGGTGTACACACAAAAATAGCAGCTGAATGAATGAATGAGCGAATGAATAATTATTAATAACAACAACTTTGTTTTCAGGCATGGGAGTTCTTAAAATACCTATCCCTCGACAGCAGGTACGTGAACGTCACTGAAATCCTCCAACTCATTTCCGCCATAGACACGTGTGACCGACGTTGTGATCAGTCAGCGATGTCCGTACAACCTACGGCCCCGCCCACTCCTGTGACGAGCGCGAGTGGTGGATCTTCGGGCTGCTCTCCTGTGTCTGGTATGATGTCTGGCATGATGTTGGGTGGAAGTAAAGGTACCTTGTTCGTAAATCAGATTAGTTCAAAGTTGCACGTGTCTCAAGAACAACAGTGGAGTAAGCCCTGACAAACGTTCGATGTCTTTATCGCATGGGTGTCCTTGCTTTTAACTCATTCGCGGCCAGCCGCATCCGGATGCGCGGCATATGCCGCGCATCCGGATGCGGCTGGCCGCGAATGAGTTAACCCTTTGGTTGTAGGTAGCGATTTTTGACTGGATGATTCCTGCGCTACCGACAGCCACAGGGTTAATCCACTTTTTGCTTTGCAACTAAAATATGCGCGCTTTTTTTTTAACCTACTACTTCCTCCTGACTTATGAACGCCTCTATTGTTTGCGATGTCGGATCGACTTCTTGGTTTCCTGTGTAACCTTGCAGTTTCAATGAAATATAGCTTTCGAGCAGCCCTTCTTACTGTTTGTGCAATTTTCAAGAAGAAGAAGAAGAAAAAAAAAACGACGGATGAATGAAATTATATATACATAGTAAACTGTTTTGTCCTGGTTTCTTCAGTTGTTTTTTTTTCCCCCAAGAAAAAAAAAGTGGGAATAAACGAATACGCCCCCTTTCCTTCCAAAAGTTGTTGTTTTCTCTCTCTCTTTCTCTCTCTCTCTCTCTCTAAGTGGAAAGGCTAGGTCTAACTACCCACGCACCTCCCCGTCATTAGAGATTTTAGCCAGTAAAATAAAGTCTTCTCCACCCTGCACACCATACCCAATCCCTCCCCCCCCCCCCCCTTTTCCACCTCCCTTCTTTTCCTTCATGTTTCTGGTTTGACATACTTTGACAGTCCGGAATAGAGCACACTTTCCCCTAAAAACGCTTTCCATCTCAGGTTAGAATCCCCGAAGAAGAATTTGGTACCCCCTTGCTGGCGGTAAGTGATCCGTCCCCGTATGACGATGAGGATGGTGATTTCAGGTTCTGCCGCAGAGGGTGCGTAGCTGGCAGTGAGCGCCGCCCAGACCTCCCGGCCGCTGGCTAGAGAGCTGGGAAGCAGACTGCAGATCATCATCATGAACGTCATTGAAGGATAAATTATGCTAATTACCCACTACGCAAAAGAGCGAACGACCGCCAACAAGGAACGAGAGCGAAGTGACTGCGGATAACCAGATTCTGCTGTTAGCATAAACAACACGAAGATCGCTGCCTCTTATGAGATGTGTGGAGTGTTGTCTATACTTTTTGTACACGCCGTGATTTTGCTCTCGCTCGTAATTGGGAGTCGTTGGCTACAACAAAGCGTCACTTGTAAGATCCAAAAGCAGGGACGAGGTGACAAGCATGGAACTAAATGAAGACGCTTTGTATGTTCGGTGGCTCACTTGTAAGATCCAAAAGCAGGGACGAGGTGACAAGCATAGAACTAAGGAACAAAGACGCTTTGTATGTTCGGTGGCTCACTTGTAAGATCCAAAAGCAGGGACGAGGTGACAAGCATAGAACTAAGGAACAAAGACGCTTTGTATGTTCGGTGGCTCACTTGTAAGATCCAAAAGCAGGGACGAGGTGACAAGCATGGAACTAAATGAAGACGCTTTGTATGTTCGGTGGCTCACTTGTAAGATCCAAAAGCAGGGACGAGGTGACAAGCATGGACCTAAGGAACAAAGACGCTTTGTATGTTCGGTGGCTCACTTGTAAGATCCAAAAGCAGGGACGAGGTGACAAGCATGGAACTAAGGAACAACGACGCTTTGTATGTTCGGTGGAAAACCTCTGCTACAAACAGCTTGTACTATTTGCACTATATCACCACACTCCCCACCCCAAGTCGACTGTCGTAATGTATTTCACTTTTTGTGGTACGCGAGGCGTTGTAAGTCTAAGCGTGCGCATGCGTGCCTGAGTTGTGAGCGCACGCTTAGAGTTATAATTATTATAAGATAAGCGCATTCTAAATACCGTAATTATTAATTATTATTATTATTATTACTGTATTCTGTTAGCTCATTCAACACGACGGCCGTCTTTCTCAAATTTTGGAGGCGTCATCTAATGACAATGCACCAGTTGCAGGAGATGGATCGAAAATGATAATTCATGGCAGTGCCAGATTAGCTTGGCGCCGACAGGCGCCAAGCTAATCTGGCACTACCCTTGAATTATCAGCGTCGACGCATCTCCTGCTGTAGTGCGTCAGGGCTGAATGGGTTCTCTCTTGGCTTGACTTCGCGAACGAAGATTCTATAGGGCTTGCCCACGTCGTCTGCAGGCATTTTCATGGCTGCGGAGGCCAATCCGGGACAGGCAGGTTCGACCGCAGTGGCTGCATGGGAAGGTCTGGTCAGGGTTCTGAGTTACGACAACTCTGTTTTTTCTCCTGAGGCGCTTGTCCTTAAGGTTAGCTCTGCGAGAGTCCTCAAAGGAGACGGCTGCCTTGTGAATGGTGGAGCGCCAGGTGTCACGGTCCGCAGCAAGCGAAGACCACTGGCGTTGGTCGATTTGGCAGGCACTAAGTGACTTCTTGACACCATCTTTGTATCTCTTCTTTGATGCCCCTCTGTCTCGGTGTCCAGTTGCGAGCTCGCCGAACAGAGTGATCTTGGGTAGGCGATGATCCTCCATCCTGGAGAAGTGCCCCGCCCAGCGAAGCTGTGTACGCAGCAGCAAAGCCTCGATGCTCACAGTTTCCGCCTGTTAAAGGACCTCAACGTTGGTGACATAGTCACTCCAGTGAATGCCCAGGATGGTACGCAGGCAGCGCTGGTGGAAGCGTTCGAGGAGTCATAGTTGGCTGCGGTAGAGGGCCCAGGACTCGGAACCGTACAGAAGGGTGGTGAGGACGACAGCTCTGTACACGCTGATCTTGGTGCCTTTTTTCAGCTGTTGATTGTGCCACACCCGCTTGAATAGTCGCCCGAAAGCACTGTTTGCTTTTGCCAGCCTGTTGTCCAGCTCCTTGTCCAGCTTGGCGTGTGACGTGATGATGCAGCCAAGGTAGGTGAACTGGTGTACGGACTTCAGTTCGGACTCGCCGATGGTGATGTGGGGAGGGCGATGCTCTTCCTTGGGTGCCGGCTGATGAAGGACCTCTGTCTTTTTCAGACTGACCTCAAGACCAAAGAGCTGGGCAGCATCTGCGAAGCAGGACGTGATGCGCTGCAAGGCTCTCTCTGTGTGTGCAACGAGGGCAGCGTCATCAGCAAAGAGCAGCTCACGAATCAGTCGGTCTAGGGTTTTGGTGTGGGCCTGCAGTCGTCTGAGGTTGAACATGCTGCCATCGAGACGATACCTGATGTACACTGCGTCGTCATCGTCGAGGTCCACTGTGGCCTGCTTCAACATCATGCTAAAGAAGATGGTGAAGAGGGTCGGTGCCAGCACGCAGCCCTGCTTCACGCCGTTGAGAATGGGGAATGGTTCTGAGAGGTCACTGTTGAGTCTGACCTGGCCTTGCTGATCCTCGTGGAGCTGGACGATCATGCTGAGGAACTTTGGGGGACAGCCTAGTCGCTCCAGGATCTGCCTTGCCTGCTCACCGTGTCGAACGCTTTTGTTAGGTCGACAAACGTTACGTACAGCCCTTTGTTCTGCTCGCGGCACTTCTCCTGAAGCTGTTTCAGCACAAAGACCATGTCGGTGGTACTCCTGTTGGCTCTGAAGCCACACTGGCCCTCTGGGAGGTGGTCTTCAGCGATGGCAGGTACCAGCCGATTCAGGAGCAGCCTTGCAAGAATTTTCCCAGCAATGGACAGCAGGGTAATTCCACGATAATTAGAGCAGGCAGACTTCTCTCCTTTGTTCTTGTACAGGGTGATGATGACTGCATCACGGAGATCCTTTGGTGGTCTTCCTTTCTCCCAGCAGCAGAGAAAGAGGTCATGGAGCTTGTTGTGCAGTGCTGGGCCTCCATGTTTCCAGATCTCTGGCGGGATTCCGTCAATGCCTGCTGCTTTGCCACTCTTGAGCTGGTGGAGGGCTGTGAGGGTCTCTTCGGCGGTGGGCGGTTCGTCCAATTCAACCTTTAGCTGTGGGATTTGGAGGATGACTGTTTCTTGAACAGTGCGCTCAGCGCCGAAGAGGTCCTGAAAGTATTCCGACCAGCGGTTCAAGATGGAGGTATTATCTATGAGGAGTGTCTGTCCATCAGCGCTTCGCAGAGGACTTTGTACCAAGTGCCTAGGGCCATACACTGCTTTCAGTGCTTCGTAGAAGCCCCTGTAGTCACCGTTGTCAGCGCAAAGCTGGGTCCTCTGTGCGAGTCTAGACCACCACTCGTTTTGGAGCTCTCTAAGCTTGAGCTGGAGACTGCTGCAGATGAGGCGGAAAGCAGACTTCTTCACAGGGCAGGAAAGCTGGGCTAGGTGGGCCTGGTGGGCGTATCATTTTTATTTTTTTTTTGCTAGAAGTTCCTGGATCTCTACGTCGTTTTCGTCAAACCAGTCTTTTTTCCTCTTTCTAACAAAGCCCAAGACTTCCACAGAAGATTTTACAATAGCAGTTTTCAGTTGCTCCCAGAGTGTTTCAGGGGAGGGGTCTGCTGGATCAACTGTGTCTTTGAGCATGCGCTGTAACTCTGTCTGAAGGGCAGCTTTCTTGTCGTCACGCTGAAGGCTGGCAACATCAAGCTTTTTCTTTGGGGGGGGGGGGGGGGGGGGGGCCTTTCTTGGGTTTCAGCTTGAGGCGGAGCCTAAGTTTGCAGCGGACAAGGCGGTGGTCAGTGTGGCACTCTGCGCTGGGCATCACTCTGGTGAGGAGGACGACACTGCGGTCCCTCTGACGCACTAAGACATAGTCGATAAGGTGCCAGTGCTTGGAGCGGGGATGCATCCAGGTGGTCTTTCGGCTGTCCTTTTGCTGGAAAGTAGTGTTGGTGATGACAAGTTGCTGCTCTGCACAGAACTCCAACAGTAGGCGGCCACTGTCATTGCAGTTCCCAACGCCATGCTTGCCGAGGACTCCTTTTCAGGCTTCAGAGTCCTGGCCCACTCTGGCGTTGAAGTCGCCAAGGATGATGACTTTGTCGTCTGCAGGGGTGCTCTGCAGGAGGCTGCGCAGGTCAGAGTAAAACTTGTCTTTTTCTGCAGGCTCTGCCAGGAGGGTTGGGGAGTACACACTGAGAAGGGTGACGTATTGCTGGTGTCTCAGTGGGAGGCGAATGGACATGATGCGGTCGGAGTGACCCGTTGGTAGGTTTTCCAACTTAGTCGCAATGGGGGTCTTGACCATGAAGCCCACGCCTGAGAGCCGTCTTTCTGATGCAGGCCTGCCTGACCAGGAGAGGGTGTAGCCAGCGCCAAGTTCTTGGAGGCTGCCTTCCTCCGGGAGGCGTACTTCGCTGAGCGCGGCGATGTCGATGTTTAACCTCCGCAATTCATGGGCAATAAGGGCGGAACGACGTTCAGGGCGTCCGCTGTCTGCTGTGTCGAGCATGGTTCGGATGTTCCAGCATGCTACGTTGAGTCCGGTCGTGGTCGTCATGAGAGTGGATCCGTTGCTTTTTCTTGTTTTCTGACCGCAGGAGAAGATGCCGGTTGACCGCGGCTAGCCAACTGGGGTTACGAGGGGATGAGCTTTGGTTAGGCCACCTTTTCTAGGCCTCTCTCCGTATGGAGCAAGCAGTGCTGTCCCTAGAGAAAGCTGCTTGGTCGTTTAGGGTGTGCCGAGTGATGTTATCATCCCCAGGTCAACATCAAGCGACCAATATCCTGAACCGCCTGCATGCAGGTTTGAGACTGCAGCTTCCAGTGACATCTTTCACCTGCCGTTTTGCCCCTTGCCCATCGCTACAGGACTTGGAAAGGTCAGTGTCATGGTCCGTGGGCGTTTCCTAAAGCCTGCGCGGTGGAGCTTTTTGGTGGAGTGCAGTGTGCGCAGTACTGGCCCCACCCTTTAAACCTTTGGTTCGTCTGCCATGGCCTAGCAAGCTGGGACGGTGGCATCAAGGTCCTCGGGTCGTAGGTTTTATATCAGACTGTCCTTGTCCTAGTCTCTGGCTCAAAAACCCTTCCCCGGAGACACGGGGGCTTTGATGTCAGGGTTTTCCTCCCTTAGACTTTCCGCAGCCAAGCGGCCAGGCCTGCAAGGCAGCAGGGGACTCGTGGAGGGCGGGGTCGTCTATGTCCCGTACAGATGTAAACATCTGCCCACTGCTGAATGGGTTAAGCTGTTAGTAATTAACATGTCATAATGTGTGTGATCATTGGTGTTTGAAAACATAAATCTCCCGTATACAGGATTAAACCGATAGGTGACAGACGGATGAAAACACCACATCTACAACCAAAACAAAAAACAAAACAATATATTTCTTACAAAGTCATGAGCATTCCTTTGACTGGAACAACCATTTCAAAATATAAATGGGATTATCCTATATTTCTTACAAACTCATAAGCATTCCTCCGAAAACAGCAGCCAGTATAGTACTCCACTGAGGACAAAATCACAAGAAACTAAGCAGAGCCAGAACGACTGCCCTATCATCATGAACTATAAAAAAAATGTACCTGTCTTTAACCCATTCAGCCCTGACGCACCACAACAGGAGATGGGTCGACCATGATAATTCAAGGGTAGTGCCAGATTAGCTTGGCGCCTATCGGCGCCAAGCTAATCTGGCACTGCCCTTGATATTATCATGGTCGATCCAGCTCCTGCAACAGGTGCATAGTCGTTAGATGACGCCTCCAAACTTTGGGAAATATGTGCCTCGGGCTGAATGAGTTAACGCCTTGGCTGCTGCTGACGATGCCGTTTAGCGGAAAAGACTCCGTAAAGGGTTTTATTGATTGTACATTGCTTAACGTCCCGACAGCAACAAGGCTTTCTCAGGACGTGCCTGCACTGCTTGTGAAAAAAAAACTAAACAGAAAATTGAATGTATGTCGCCAGCCGGCCAAATACGTTAAATAAACCTACAACATGGGGCCTAAATAAAGCTAAGACCATTTAGCAACACACATGCAATATCAAGAGCTACAGGCAGTGCAGACAGTAGGGAGAGTTTTAAAAAGGCAAATACAGGTGAATGGACAAAGGGTAGACAGAAACGCATGCCCCAGAATAGAGAGAAAAACCCACCCTGTGGGGCTGACCAGGGTGACCCTGGGAACTAAAAAATACCTAACCCCACCCAAGTCCCCCAGGGCAGACCCGGGTGGGGTCCCGTAAAGGGTGGGTCGGGTATCTCGCATTGACTGTCTCGGGTGTCTCGCCGAGACGAGGTTCGGGTTTGTCTCGCCCAGTTAAGCCAGCCCTTAAATTACACGTCTTTTCCACTGAGAGCTTTCGTCCATAGCAGTTAACCCCTTTCACCCCAAGACCGCGTTTCCCAAATGATGGAGGTGTCACATGATGACTATGGACCAATCGGATGATTGATTGTACATTGCTTAACGTCCCGACAGCAACAAGGCTTTCTCAGGACGTGCCTGCACTGCTTGTGAAAAAAAAAAAAAAAAAAAAAACTAAACAGAATATTGAATGTATGTCGCCAGCCGGTCCAATACGTTAAATAAACCTACGACATGGGGCCTAAATAAAGCTAAGACCATTTAGCAACACACATCCAATATCAAGAGCTACAGGCAGCGCAGACAGTAGGGAGTGTTTAAAACAGGAAAATACAGGTGAATGGACCAAGGGTAGACAGAAACACATGCCCCAGAATACAGAAGAAAACCCACCCTATGGGGCTGACCAGGGTGACCCTGGGAACTTAAAAGTCCCCCAGGGCAGACCTGGGTGGGGTCTAATCGGATGAGATGGATCGACCATGATAATTCAAGGGCAGTGCCAGATTAGCTTGGCGCCGACACTGGCACTACCGTTGAATTATCATGGTCGATCCATCTCTTGCTGTAGTGCGTCGGGGCTGAATGCGTTAAAGGGTTTCGACACGCCAACCTGGCCTGTACAGAAAATCAACCGACACGAAAACGGTGCATGTACTCTGGTGTAATCAGCATGCACCGAGCTACCAGCTTGCGCCGTGCATCACAGTGGATTCACATTATCGTGGGTGCCTCAGGGTCTGGCGCCGTGCAACACAGTGGATTCACGTTATCGTGGGTGCCTCAGGGTCTGGCGCCGTGCATCACAGTGGATTCACATTATCGTGGGTGCCTCAGGGTCTGGCGCCGTGCATCACAGTGAATTCACATTATCGTGGGTGCCTCAGGGTCCATTTCTATTGAACCGCTGGTGAACGGCCACCTGCTGTTTACAGCGAATCCGGGTCTGGAGACGTCCAGGGGAGCGCTTCATTGACGCCGCAGTCAGGGAGCACGACCGCTTTGGTGGTGGGTCCTTGATGGTTTGTGGGGGGAGGGGGGGGGGGGCTGCACTACAGGACACCCCTGCACCGTGTCCAATGCAACCTGACCGGCATTAGCTACAGGGACGACATTCTGCGACCTATCGCGTTGCCAGTACTTCAGGTTGGGGGACTAGGCGCCATCTTTTAGGACGACAACGCCACAGAGCACCGAGCTGGCGTCATTAACAAATTCCTGCAGCAGCAGTAGGTCCTCACGAGGCGATGGACTGGCCAGCTCGTTCACCTGATTTAAATCCGATTTAGCAACTGTGGGATGTACTGGGGGGGGGGGGGGGGGGGCAGATTCGAGCCAACCTTGACGGCGTGTTCCAGATGCTGCAGCAAAAGTGGCAGGCGATCCCACAAAACACTCTCCACGTGCTGGTCAGGTCCATGAGACAACGTTGCCCCGCCTGCATCAATGCCAATGGCACCCACACTCGATATTGACTTTGTGGTTTTTTTTTCAAATCGGACTCGGTCCTGAATTTCAAAATCGTGGGCGTGTCCAAGTCAATGAAATTTTCTTGAACTTTTATTGGCTACTGTTGATGAAATCGTCACTGACTGATCAACAAATGAATGAATTAAAGTGTTATTGACTGTTGAACACCGTTAGTGTTTCTGCTGAAAGATAAGTAAACGATTGAGTGACCCTTGAATTCTTTTGAGTAGTGTATGTGGGCTGGATGGACTTGCAAACATGCACTCACAAAATACAGGGAAGCCATTTCATAACTAGGCGGCAAACACGCTACTTTGTTTACTCTGAGCATGCGGTCCCCAAGGGAACTAATCACCGGAGAGAGACAACCACAATACAGGAGTTGTCTCCCATAGACCAATAAATCAGAGATCTAGAGAGACATGATTCGTAGCTCGCGCAGCGCGCCTGCGATGATCCTATCGCGAAGAAGCGGCTTTGTCTGGCACGCTGTGAAGTTTCACAGATCATTTCCGGTTGATGCTTTCGCTTCCGAGTCAAAATGATGGAGGATGCTTGTATCTTGGATCAAATTTTGCAGGTAAAACTTCCGATTTTTTGGGACTGAAAGTTATTGTGATTAACTAAGGTTGAAATATCTAAAAATAACTTGAAATGCAAAATCATAATAATAATAATAATGACCGTTCGACTTTTTCCTGGCTTCCTCAGCTCTGCAAACTTGGTAAATCATTATGACTCAGTATGACTAATACTAAGTAATGTACCCACTCCATAAAGTTTTCCCTTCTTTGACACATGTATTGATATATTGTATAACAAGTACATTAATATTCATGAGCTTGCTAAGTATCCTTCCCAAAATCCTTTGCGCACCAAAAAGACTCGATCTTGTTGATACTTCGAAACGCGAAAAATGCTCACACTGCAACATTAACGCGCTTCGTATGTGTAGTAGTAATGAAATACTTCTTAGTGTGTATGAATGCTGGAAATGTATGTCCTATACACACACACACGAACGGAGAAACGACGCCAGGAAGCGTGCGAGTGAAATTGACGAGATCAGTGTCAGCTGGCGATCGACAACCTGTGAAAAGAACAAAATAACAAACCTGCTGGCATTTTCCGCAATTATGTGTGATCTAGTTACAAGTAGCATTTACTCAGCAACACGCATGGTTATACAATGCACTGATGTCTTCCTAGTCAATCGAAATCTACGCGCCGAGTCGACAGCGATGTGCGGCCATCTGCCATTCATGTTTTGTCTGAACACCGCAATCAGCCGTAAAATGAATGACACATATTTCACCATCACCAGATGCAACAAACTTGGGCAATTTGCAAAACACTACTGTACTTTCTGGGACTTAGCCAACTGATAAAACAACTACTTAACCCTTTTAGCCCCAAGGTCCCGTTTCTCAAATTTAAAGGCTATGTGCCAGTTGCAGGAGATGGCTTGACCAAGATAATTCAAGGGTAGAGCCAGATTAGCTTGGCGCCTTCAGGCGCCAAGCTAATCTGGCACTACCCTTGAATTATCATGGTCAAGCCATCTCCTGCTGCAGGGATCTGGGGCTAAAAGGGTTAACTCACATTATTAGTTGTTGCTGTTGAAAGTCTTACCTAACAAAGATTGTTGTGCTACAAAATGTAACCTGTCCAGTGTGCATGCAAGCACTTGGTTCACATTACGTAGGTACTAATGCTGGCAGAATTAAATCGCAACGTTTTAACTATAGTGTTCCCACAAATATATATACATCTTGCTCAAGTTATTGAGGCATTACATACTGGGCGATGTGTTGCAGACCAACACACTTGTTTTGTTATGGTTATTGCAATCTTATTTACATTTGTTTTCCAGTGATCTTGAAATGTTCACGATTTAAACTGTCCGTTCCACAGTCATAAATGAATTTCTCGCATCAAGCCCTGAGGATGGAATAACCAAATTTGGCAGATCTTAGGTCTATTTCATAATTCTTGAGACAGTTTAACCATGATAGTTAAAAGATGGTGTCGGAATAGCTTAGCGTTCTGAGATCACCCTTGACATAATTATGGTTGATCCACATCCTGTCGTATCGTGTCAGAGAATTATGGGCACGGGCACATTTCCAAAATTTTGGAGGCGTCACCTAAAGAATATATGCCAGCAGAAGGAGATGGATTGACCATAGTTCAAGGGTAGTGCCAGATGAGCGTGGCACCTAAAGGCACCAAGCTCACCTGGCACTACCCTTGAATTATCATGGTCAATCCATCTCCTGCTGTAGGGTGTTGGGGCTAAATGGGTCAACACATCTATGAATAGTTGCAATAAAATCCTGTTTGATCATTTACACATCAGAACAGCAAAAGCCATTACGAAGCCAAATGGTCTGATGCAGAGCAGAACAGAAAGCTGGTCAAACAATGGATGCCATAGGACCTCTTTGGATGTTTGTAGCACTTTTAGTTGTAGTGATTCCTGCAGGTATCATCGTGACAAAAAGTGCCACTGACAGTCAACAGGTTAGTAAGGGAATAACTGCAACAACAAAAATTACACTTCTGAAAAATGGACAGAGGTGCCTGTGTGTTTCTCGTGGATTATTTCCTAACAAACTTGGCAGTCCCCCTGCTGTCCTGGACTTAACACATTCTACCCCAGCACCGAAATCCCCACATTTTGAAGATAATAATAATAATAATAATAATGAGTACTTGTATAGCGCCTAACCTCAGATTAGAGCTCTAGGCGTTTAACAAAAACTAATTGTACAGAAATAACTAATTACAAAAAGATTCCTCTAAAGGACTGTATTACAATTCTAGAGATAGACTGAGCATGTAGTTCAAGGCTGGTGCCAGAATAGCGTGGCGCCTATGGGCGCCAAGCTATTGTCACCACCCTTAAACTGTCTTGCTCGATCCGTCTTGCTGTGGTGTGTGGGGGCTGAATGAGTTAAGTCAATTCAGTAATTTGATGACTGTGTCAGATTGTTCAGGATAATGAAGGCAACGACTATTGGTGAAGATTCTGTTTACACACAAAAGACAGACTAATGTTAATGAGTTAAGTCAGTTCAGTAATATGATGACTGTGTCAGACTGTTCAGGATAATGAAGGCAACGACTATCGGTGAAGATTCAGTTTACACAAAAAAGACAGAATAATGTTAATGAGTTAAGTCAGTTCAGTAATTTGATGACTGTGTCAGACTGTTCAGGATAATGAAGGTAATGACTATCGGTGAAGATTCAGTTTACACACAAAAGACAGAATAATGTTAATGAGTTAAGTCAGTTGAGTAATATGATGACTGTGTCAGACTGTTCAGGATAATGAAGGCTCCTATCAGTGAAGATTCAGTTTACACACAAAAGACAGAATAATGTTAATGAGTTAAGTCAGTTCAGTAATATGATGACTGTGTCAGACTGTTCAGGATAATGAAGACTCCTATCAGTGAAGATTCAGTTTACACACAAAAGACAGAATAATGTTAATGAGTTAAGTCAGTTCAGTAATATGATGACTGTGTCAGACTGTTCAGGATAATGAAGGCTCCTATCAGTGAAGATTCAGTTTACACACAAAAGACAGAATAATGTTAATGAGTTAAGTCAGTTCAGTAATATGATGACTGTGTCAGATTGTTCAGGATAATGAAGGTAACGACTATCGGTGAAGATTCAGTTTACACAAAAAAGACAGAATAATGTTAATGAGTTAAGTCAGTTCAGTAATTTGATGACTGTGTCAGACTGTTCAGGATAATGAAGGCTCCTATCAGTGAAGATTTAGTTTACACAAAAAGACAGAATAATGTTAATGAGTTAAGTCAATTCAGTAATTTGATGACCGACCGTGTCAGATTGTTTAGGATAATGAAGGCTCCTATCAGTGAAGATTTAGTTTACACAAAAAAGACAGACTAATGTTCTGGATGTTCTTGGCTCATTTAATGGGTGCTCCCTTTAGAGTGGCGCAGGTGACGACTCCATACCCAAAGGGTTAACACAGTGGTACAAATAAAACTGGATCCATTCTGAAATTGTTACCGTAATTATTCGACCGCTCCAAACAATCGCCCACAGAGCATTTTTCACGAATTTTCAACCAAAAAAACTCATAAATATTCCGAGCCTACCACCACCTGACAACGCCATGTCCTCAAATATCTGACGTAATATCTATAAATCAGAAAAGGCTATGATGGATTCCTGTGTGTGTGAAATTCGCTGAACAAAAGCACCGACTTGGTGTCAGACCGTCGTTGTCAACCGGGGGCAAGGTTAACACTTAGACCACTCCCACGACAAATGTAAGTACATGTAGGTGTTTTATGGAGCGGTACATCATCAGGAGAAAAAACAGAGATGCCGCTACTCAGAACCCTGGCCATACCTTCCCCTGCAGCCACTGCGGTCGAACCTGCCTGTCCCGGATTGGCCTCCGCAGCCACGAACAAGCCTGCAGACGACGTGGGCAACTCCTATAAAATCTTCGTTCGCGTAGTCAAGCCAAGAGAGAGAGAGAGAGACATCATAGTTACAGTATCGCAGGGCGCGCTGTTTTTCGCTAGGGGCAGGGTTACAAACTTGTAACTGATGACCCTATAGAGATTGATGCGGAACTATGCGTGTATTTGGTCGAGCCTATTTTCATGAGATAAATACGGCACTGTCAGTACACTCCATAAAGCGTAATTAACGATAATCGATAGTATTGGGTTATTAGAAATATTATTCTGGTGAGAGTTAAAGTGATGAAAGGGACCTTGTCTGAACAACGGCACCGCATTGTTGCCGTGTCCCAGGGCGCGCTGATTTGTTTTTTCAAGATTTTTTTCCTCCATTAAGATAGGGTTATAAACTTGTAACCAGTGACACTTTGCAGGTCGATAATTACAAAATGACTGGCAACAAGCCAGACACCGAGCGTTTAGCGCTTCTAATCGTCTATATGATTACAATAAAAATTAAAGTACGTGTTACTTTTCAGTGCAAAACCCGGCAGGTGTACATATTTCGACGGGCCTCTTTCCCAGAGCCAATTCAAAAGCATTCTGTAGACTCCATGAGGCTCAATTAGTCAGAAACGTTTATATCGGGTTTTTAAACAAACATCATAGTTTTCAGTGGTGAGAGTGTCAGTGTTAGACATGTTCAGCAGTTTCAAGTTTAGTGTATCCGCTTTTTAAAACTTGTAGTCAGCTGTAGCCAATTTAAAATACGATTGACGATACGAGACGATGAAGTTCTAAGATGATAGAACTTTATGTCATGTGTATATACTACATTAACAATTCAACTCGAATTTAATGCTACGTTTGCTGGATCGAGGACATGAAGTTTTGGCGCCTGATAGATAATAAACAACCCTAAACAAAAAGGTGCCATGACATTTGAAAACTCTACATTCTACATGCCACTGTTTCATCATCTACTGTTTCATCAAAATTGGTCTGATGGTCTCCTAAACAATAGAAATCCAGAACACAGACGCAGACACACAAAGAAAGATACAGACGAGAGAAATACTCCAAAACATCCTTAATAATAATAATAATAATAATACATAGTTTTTATATAGCGCCCTTCCCCACGGACAGAACCTCGGAGCGCTTTACAGCACATACAAAAAATTTTACAAATGGAAAAAAAATAGAACGCACTCACTCTTTAAATAAACACCTGCTCACACCATGTAGGCACATTCCTAACACGAAATAAACACGCACAAGTACACATACACACACACGCAGCCTACCTACATGGACTACCCATATAAGAAAAACAGCCAACATAAACATGAGATTGTGTTGCTAATTTACAGATCCGTTTGCCAAATGATGCATTTTGGTTTATTGTTCATTTCACACCACCATCAAAACGTACATTTATTTTAACTCCCGGGGTGCACTGCATTGTTTGGGAATAAGACCCTAGTCAGGATTCAGCAAGGGTATAACAGCAGACAGAATTAGCGCTTATTTCACTGTCACAGAGTGAGATTAATGAAACCGTAGTCCAGAACACGGTCACAACTTTAGGCCTACTACTACTAGGGGTTGACATAAGACTTGACCAGCCACGAGACGTTAGATAAATAGAGCATTCCACAGTGCTTTGACCAATGTGACCCCAGATTCAAACATCAACTAACAATCTGATATAACATAAGCTGGGTGATTTACGGATATTTTAAGACAGAATATTACATATATATTCCATGGAACGATGCACTATATGGAAAGGTTGACAGGGTAGGTCATTGGCACACACACTGAGGACTACAAAATGACATTAAAAGCAAATTCTAAAATGACATCACTTTCTTCCTTGTCACTGCTGTGGATGCGAAGCCACCGCCCAGCCGTTTCCTGTAATCTCTTCACACTCTGAAGCTGTTATTTGGTCATGGGTGCGCTCCCTTGTTTCCTCTGTAAAGCAACCGCGTTGTTCCAGAGCCGTAAGGTACAAAATCACAGATCAGAAGGTAAAGATTATCAAACTCATAACCCGCTGAACCCCACATTTCCACAGTTTTCCAGACGCCATCCATCAACTACATTGTATGTATCAGTTGCAGGAGATGGATTGTCTCTCTTGGCTTGACTTCGCGAACGAAGATTTTATAGGAGTTGCCCACGACGTCTGCAGGCTTGTTCGTGGCTGCGGAGGCCAATCCGAGACAGGCAGGTTCGACCGCAGTGGCTGCAGGGGAAGGTATGGCCGGGGTTCTGAGCTGCGGCATCTCTGTTTTTTCTCCTGAGCCGCTTGTCCTTAAGGCTAGCTCTGTGAGAGTCCTCAAAGGAGACAGCTGCCTTGTAAATGGTGGAGCGCCAGGTGTCACGGTCCGCAGCAAGCGAAGACCACTGGTGGTGGTCGATTTGGCAGGCACTAAGTGACTTCTTGAGACAGTCTTTGTATCTCTTCTTTGGTGCCCCTCTGTCACGGTGTCCAGTAGCAAGCTCGCCGAACAGGGTGATCTTTGGTAGGCGATGATCCTCCATCCTGGAGACATGCCCCGCCCAGCGGAGCTGTGTCCGCAGCAACAAAGCCTCGATGCTCACAGTTTCAGCCTGTTCAAGGACCTCGACGTTGGTGACATAGTCACTCCAGTGAATGCCCAGGATGGTACGCAGGCAGCGCTGGTGGAAGCGTTCGAGGAGTCGTAGTTGGCTGCGGTAGAGGGCCCAGGACTCGGAACCATACAGCAGGGTGGTGAGGACCACAGCTCTGTACACGCTGATCTTGGTGCCTGTTTTCAGCTGTTGATTGTGCCACACCCGCTTGAAAAGTCGCCCGAAAGCGCTGTTCGCTTTTGCCAGCCTGCTGTCAAGCTCCTTGTCCAGCTTGGCGTCCGACGTGATAATGCAGCCAAGGTAAGTAAACTGGTGCACTGACTTTAGATCAGACTCGCCAATGGTGATGTGAGGAGGGCGATACACTGTCTTGGGTGCCGGCTGATGGAGGACCTCTGTCTTTTTCAGACTGACCTCGAGTCCAAAGAGCTGGGCAGCATCTGCGAAGCAAGACGTGATGCGCTGCAGGGCTCTCTCTGTGTGTGCAACGAGGGCAGCATCATCAGCAAAAAGCAGCTCACGAATCAGTTGGTCTAGGGTTTTCGTGTGGGCCTGCAGTCGTCTGAGCTTGAACAGGCTGCCATCGAGACGATACCTGATGTACACTGCATCGTCATCATCAAGGTCCACTGTGGCCTGCTTCAACATCATGCTAAAAAAGATGGTGAAGAGGGTCGGTGCCAGCACGCAGCCCTGCTTTACGCCGTTGAGAATAGGGAATGGTTCTGAGAGGTCATTGTTGAGTCTGACCTGGCCTTGCTGGTCCTCGTGTAGCTGGACAATCATGTTGAGGAACTTTGGGGGACAGCCAAGTCGCTCCAGGATCTGCCACATGCCTTGCCTGCCCAGACGCCATCCATCAACTACATTGTATGTATCAGTTGCAGGAGATGGATTGTGCATGACAATTTAAGAGTAGTGCCAGATTACATTGGTGCCTTCAAGCTAATCTGGCACTACCCTTGAATTATCATGGTCGATCCATCTCCTATTATAGTGTTTGGGCTAACTGTGTGTACACAGCAGAGAGTTAGCGTCACAATGTGCACAAGTAATTATTTGGCTTTTGGTCTATTTTAACTGACTAAGTGCCTATTTTATCTGCATGGCCACTTGTCTACAAGACTTTCAAGCTGACAGCCAATCTGAAAAACCAACACGTTTGGACATTTTCACAGACATCCATATGCATATGAATAATCATGCCTGTGGTCCAGCTAAGTCATAGTGAAGCTCGTTTCAAAAATTCTGTGCACTTATAAAGTTTCAGACCTGTGTGGAGATCCATGTGTCTTTTCAAGGTGCTAGTTTTAGTAAAACTAACACTACACTCTGTACACTTTTGTGTCTTTTGGCCTGTGTGTGTAAACATGTTTTCAAGTCTGTCACAAAAAGTGTTATTTTGTGCTCGGCTGCCTCTGGCACATTTTCCTTGTATGTTGGGTTACGGGTTTTAGGCTGCAACATTAGGTATTTATACCACTCGCAAAGTATTTTTTGGTGTGAATTAACAATATGCAATTTGCCCAGCAACAAAGTGGACCGCAACTTAATTGTGCAGCAACCCCACGAACAAGAGCACGTGCTGTAGTGAAAGTCTGACGTAACAAGACTTCAAGTGCACATTGAAATGAACAATGCACGTGTGGAGCAGAGCAGTCTGTCGTCTCAACTTTAACCCTTTGGGCCGTCGGTAGCCATCCCATCAACAATGGATACAAAGTGGTTTCTCACAAGCCCCTGTAACTGCGCTGATTCAAGAGGATTTATACCTATAGCAGTAGTGTCGTGTCCATTTATTCAGCAGAGAAGGGGTTAAGATTCTGGCAAACAATTTTTTTCTGTAATCTACTGGAACCGTGTTGTCTCAGCTTTACCTGTATTTCTAGTATGGACAGCTGGGTCAAGAAACTGTAGAGAACGTCCGTAGGAAGAAAGAAATACGCGTAGAAAAGACAGTTACAACACAATCTATTCCTATTTTTGTTCAACTAAACCCCTTTGTCTCGATTCACACATGACGTCACATGAGCACAAAGAAGGAAGGCAAAATGGTGATAAAACTTTAGGTCACACCCTGTCCATGCGACCCAAACCGCCTTCGACCTTTCAAAGGTGCACCGATATATGACCTACTGTTCTATTAATAGATCTTGCACTGACTGCTGTCATCTGCTTAGTACTACGAGTTCACTATCAAGTGACTCGCTTCTCTTTCATCCTTGACAATTATTTTTTAAAAGACAATACTCAACCCAGAGGCAACGAACAGAGTGACGTTGGCAGTTGCTAGGTTATTTCATATCTTGGGCCGCTGTACTGGAACGAACTCCCCTCCCATGTCCGCCACAGTGCTTTAAAGGACGTTTTTAAATCTGCGCTAAAAACACACCTTTTCTAACTCCCATTACTCCATTACTCCACTCCATTGCTCCATTACTCCACTGATTAATTATCGACTGCTGAGGATTCTGTTGTAGTTTTGCTGTGGTGTCTGGAATGTGTGTGTGTGTGTGTGTGTGTGTGTGTGTGTGTGTGTGTGTGTGTGTGTGTGTGTGTGTGTGTGTGTAATACTGTGTACAGTTTTTGTAATTGTATTGTTGAAATTTGTAAGGCGCCTAGAGCTCTACCTGAGGTTAGGCGCCAAAGAAATCATCATCATTATTATTATTATTTCGATCTTACTTGTTCGCTCAGTGAATACACATTTGTAACTAATAAGTAACTCAATGCAGACAGGTAATCTTCATGGTACAAATGTAACCCAACCTACCTGCCACTGTGAATGGAACCTACCAACACGCTGAACACAGACAGGCTGTATCAACGCTAACGCGATCAGATGGTTCTGAGGGAGGAAACAAAGGTGTTATTGAAATTTGAATCCTGCTGAAAAGCACACCATAACTTTAGCACTTACAGCAGTACATGTGTTATATTTATATGTTTACA
The DNA here is from genome assembly GCA_036245525.1 of Semisulcospira habei. Taxonomy (NCBI): domain Eukaryota; kingdom Metazoa; phylum Mollusca; class Gastropoda; family Semisulcospiridae; genus Semisulcospira; species Semisulcospira habei. The sequence goes on along the minus strand of BTPG01000006.1, from coordinate 185,917,635 downwards.
AACAGTGTTGATTCAAAGTTAACAATGATCTTCACTGATCTAAAACCTCTAAACCCTGGATTTCACAACTTCTGGTGAAACGAGCGGAACAACTAATAAAGTCACCTAAAAAACAAAAGAAAATGAAAACATTAAGTTCACAGTTCACACAATCAATTACATATACAGAATAAACCAAACTTGAGCACAAGTGTGGCTAAACAAATCCTCACAATGTACTAACATCACATCAGCTGCACCTCAACACACACAGTAACCGGCCGACACCAAGAAATAACCAACATTTCTTGCATGAAGTCATTCGAATAATTATGCCAATGTCTCACAATCAGCATTGAATTTATCGCTAATCGTTACTGGTGAAAACAAAGAAGCAGGATTCAGTGAACGCGTGTAAACAAACAGAAGGCAGAAATCACCACAAACATTCACGTTTCAACATGAACATCAGATCCGAACACAATCCAGACCACAAAGGTAACTGCCTTCAGTTGCCACATCCCTTCTACGAAAGAAGATAAGTAGCGGCTGATTTCTCTGTTTGTCTATTTTGACAAAGGGTATTTACCCGAAATATTAATAAATTGTGTTGTCCCCGTCTTTTCTAAGCGTGTTTCTTTATCGTTCGGTACAAAGATCCGAACACAGTTTTGCTACACACAAGAGTAGACATGTACCTCAACTGAACACATACATTTTAATGGGAAAACAAAAAACGTGTCTGGTACACCAATCACATCTCGCCACAAACATGAAATCAAAACTCAAAATTACAGACATGAGACAAAGCAACTTCTCCAGAAATCCACAGTACAGCAACCAACATAACAAAAGACTCATCTACACCAGTACTCAGACACAGAAACAGTTACAAAAATACACAACAGATGCCCAGCAGCATGGGTGATCGGCATCACACAATGGAGGGGGGGGAAAGGGGGGGGGGGGGGGTAGATATCAAACAAAAGAATATGCACAAAACAAAGAACACACCGATCAAAATACAAACCATAAATGAAGAGTAAGAGCAGTGATTTCACATAATAAAATCCGACCTAATTACTCATCAAACCACAGGCTCCAGCCAGGTGCATCAAACTCATGGTCATAAACCAACATGGCAGACACATAAAGGAGCTATGGTAATGGTATGGTATGGCATCTCCGAGGCGCACATATTTATCTAATTAAAGATGCTCAAGGCGCCGTAGGGATCGAAGCTGAAGCTTTGAAAGCTTGCTGCTACTAAGCGCTACTTTATGTGCAAACCTCCACCCTACTATTAACTTCGGTGCATGTGCAATACTTCTGTTTCCAATTCACCGGCCCTACCGGGCCTTCTCTTTTCGAATAGTGGTAATGGGATTTTTAACGTGCACACTTGATGATTATGCGTGCTGTACACACGAAGGTGAGACAGGCAACCGTAAGCCGAGTCTTACATAAATTTGACTCAATGGGAATGAGGAAGTCCACATCCCATTCCTGCCCACCAGGGGATTCAAACCCGGAATCTTATGACTGCCAGCGCAGTGTCTTATCCACTAAGCTACGTCCCCATGTCATGAACATGAAAATGATCTCAAGGCAACAATTAGCAATTTGCATCATCAACAAAACTTTCCATCCCATGCACAGCTGATAATACATGAAATAACACCAACACAACGAGGTGCATAAAATAAACCTAATTACAGGTGTACTTACACAGGCAAAACTCAGCACAGGAGTCCCTCACATCATCAACAAAACTTTCCATCCCATGCACAGCTCATAATACATGAAATAACACCAACACAACGAGGTGCATAAAATAAACCTAATTACAGGTGTACTTACACAGGCAAAACTCAGCACAGGAGTCCCTCACATGTGCAGTCTTGATGCAAAAAAACAAAGTGACATCAGGGGAACAATCGAGGGAAGAGTGACAGAAGAGAAAGAACAGAGCACAAGTGTGCAGACTAGGCAGGGGGGGGGAGGGGGGGGGGGAAATAGAAGAAAATTAAGTACACACAGAGAGTTAGTTAGTTATGTGGGTTTAACGCTGCGCAGCAACTAAGGCCAACTCACGGCGGGATGGGTGACAAATCTGGCTACACACAGAGAGTCACCAAAGTAACAAAAATGAAAATATGAACAAAAAATAACAAAACAAATAAACATACAAAACAGTAACACGGGGATGACCTGGTTACAATCTTCACTGATTTGAAACCTCTAAACCCGGGATTTCACAACTTCTGGTGAAACGAGCTGAACAACTAACAACATTCAAGTGTAAAGTCACCCAGCACTAGGACTACAATCTGTACAATTACGTGGCTTCTGGCCTGTGTGTTGTCAGCATGTGTGTTTTCAAGTTACTAGATGTAGAAAAGTTAGCACTACATTCTGTACACTTATGCGGCTTCTGGCCTGTGTGTGTGAGCATGTGTATTTTGAAGCAATCAGACCGCCTGAAACTAGCACTACATTCTGTACACTTATGTGGCTTCTGGCCTGTGTGTGTCAGCATATGCATTTTGAAGCGATCAGACCGCCTGAAACTAGCGCTACATTCTGTACACTTATGTGGCTTATGGCCAGTGTGTGTTAGCATGTGTATTTTCAAGTAATCAGATCGTGAATAACTAGCACTACATTCTACACATTTGTGTGGCTTCTGGCCTGTGTGTGTCAGCATGTGTATTTTCAAGGAACCAGATCGTGTATAACTAGCACTACATTCTGCACACTTATGTGGCTTCTGGCCAGTGTGTGTCAGCATGTGTGTTTTCAAGGAAGAAGATACAGTGAAACTAGCACTACATTCTGTACACTTATGCGGCTTCTGACCTGTGTGTGTCAGCATGTGCCTTTTCAAGGAACGAGTTGTAGTGAAACTAGCACAACATTCTGTACACTTATGTGGCTTCTGGCCCGAGTGTATCGTCATGTGTATTTTTAAGCTACTAGACGTAGAAAAGTTAGCACTACATTCTGTACACTTATGCGGCTTCTGGCCTAAGTGAGTCAGCATGTGCCTTTTCAAGTTACTAGAGGCAGAAAAGTTAGCACGACATTCAGTACATTTATGTGGCTTCTGGCCTGTGTGTGTCCGCATGTGTTTTTTCAAGCTACTAGACAAAGAAAAGTTAGCACTACATTCTGTACATGTATGTGGCTTCTGGCCTGTGTGTGTCAGCATGTGTGTTTTCAAGTTACCAGATACAGTGAAACTAGCACTACATTCTGTACACTCATGTGGCTTCTGGCCTGTGTGTTTCAGCATGTGTATTTTCAAGTAATCAGAACGAGTGAAACTAGCACTACATTCTGCACATTTGTGTGGCTTCTGGCCTGAGTGGGACATAATGTGTCTTTTCAAGAGATCAGATCGAGTGAAATTAGCACTACATTCTGTACACTCGTGTCGCTTCTGGCCTGTGTGTGTCAGCATGTGTCTTTTCATGGCAAAATATTGAGTGAAACTAGCACTACATTCTGTGCACTTATGTGACTTCTGGCCTGTGTGTATATGCATGTCATTTTTCAATGTACCGTATTCTGTACACTTATGCATCAGCTTCTGTGTCTTCAAGCTGCCAAGACCACCTTCTGTACATGTATGTGGCTTCTGGAAAGTTGCCTTACAGTGCCTACAAAACCAGGTTCGCCCACTTGGTGCATCTGCTGATGTCTGTACATCAATACATGTACTGTCAGTAGTAGTTGTCTTCTGCTCTGTGGTAACAGTGTGAGGCTTCTGCCCTGTGTGAGTAGACATGTGTTGCATCAACTGACTGGACAACTGGAAACATGCATCACGCATCACACAACCCACATACAAATGGCATCTCACTCTCTTCAGCACTGGAACTTCCTGTGGTCAAGTGTTTTCCTTCTGTTAACAAAGTTCTAATGTGAAGATCCACAGATACCCCCAAATCACAATCCATGTCACAGATAACACCAGACACAGAGTTAGACTCTAGCTTGATGCCATGTTTAGTGTCACAGTCCATGTCACTGATAACACCAGACACAGAGTTAGACTCTAGCTTGATCTCATGTTTAGTGTCACAGTCCATGTCACTGATAACAACAGACACAGAGTTAGACTCTAGCTTGATCTCATGTTTAGTGTCACAGTTCATGTCACTGTAAACACTGGGCACAGAGTTAGACTCTAGCTTGATCACATGTTCAGTGTCATAGTCCATATTACTGTGAACACTGGACACAGAGTTAGACTCTAACTTGATGTCAGGTTTCAGTTTAACCCCAGAGTCTGGACTGGTCCCAGGTTCTAGCTGGACACCAGGTTCGACCTTGATAATGAGAGCTGGCTCCTGTTTGATTTGTGGGTGTTGGACAAGACCATCTCTCTCCACAGCGGAGGTGCTGACTGTGTATTCACCAGCAGCGTTGTCCGTGTCTTCACCAGTAGTGTTGACTGTGTCTTCACCAGCCATGTTGACTGTATCTTCACCAGCAGCTGGAAAGTCCCTGTGGTGTCTATCTGTCTCACAGTAACCCAGTGGTGTTTCTGCTTCTTCTTCTTCTGGGGAAATAAACAGGAGCATGGGTGTGAATAATTTATCTATGTGCAGACAATCAGATCAACTGACATCATGAGAATTTAACACAGAAAAAAGAAACCCCGCTAGACAGCACACATTCCTGTTTGTTCAGAAAACACACTTGTACTGGTGAGTGATACAAATTCTAGCACATGAAATGTTTCAGTTAGATCCTCTCTCTCTTTTACACATGATACTTTGTTACGCTGACAAACTCACAAACATATCAGAGACTTACATGACACATAAGACGCATAATTTTATGTCACTGCTTTTCAAATTTGCACAAAATTTTAAATGAAAAAAAAACAACACTTTATTTAAAATTTCTTCGGAAACATTTTTATATGAATCTATAAACATAGAGCATATATTACTGAAACATCCAACCATAATGACTTGTATTTTGGAAAATACAAAAATAAACAAAATGAAGGTTTATGAAATATGTAAGTCATGTTACGTATGTTATGAGTTTTGTATAAAAATCAATAATTAAACAACAAAACTGGTAAAAACACGAGTATGTGACCAGCTGTTCTGCAGCATTTTTTAAGGGTAAACTGATGTAAGAAGATAAAAAGCCTCAAACTAAGGTGGAAATATATTGTATTCACGTCTGAATAAAAAGGTGTTGTGATTTACAGATGGTTCAATACCTCACAATAAACACACAGAATATCTTTTTTGTTTCACAGC